>PPNM03000020.1:0-199813 GCA_003707275.3 Kregervanrija fluxuum
CTGCTGGATGGACGAAATTGGACAAGTATAAGGACGATTCCGCTTGTATTTTGTATTTCATATGTTTAATGAGAGATTCTTTTGAGTAAGGATTCCTATATATATTTTATTAATATATTTTAGTAAATAGTTCATAAGACAAAAGTCACATTCAACCGAAGTTAGCACCAACTATCAATAGTAAGTAACTTGTTCTTTACTTACTAAGTAAGACCTTTTATTTAAGGCTAGGGGGGATGCCAAGTGACGAAGAAACCTGTATTATTGAATATAAGATTAAGATTATACTTAGGTGTTGAATACTATAACTTATTCTTACATGGTACTTAAGGTGGAAGGTATCCAGGAAGCTAACCCGTCCTCTGATAAATACTTTAAGGAGATTATCATGATCTTTGCTATCTCCTCATCTAGATGAATTAATTGAATGATCATATCCAATAATAATGATGAAACAAAGTAGCATAAAAAGGAAGACAAATTCTCTAACATGAACGTTAGAAATAAACATTGTGTCAGAACATAAATTATATGTCATGAGTTAATAGACACATTATGACATAAATTTTGTTCCATGACATAAATAATTACAAGAACATATTATTTGATATCTAAGATATTGTTTCATCTTATCAGAGTAATCAAAAGAAAAGATATTATTTCATCTTGTCAGTAAACTTAAAAATAAAATTGACAAGTGTTGATAATAAAATTAATACTGCTATTACACATGAAATTAATTTCATGTTTATCAGTGTCAGCACAATTAAATTCCACAGTTATTGTGTTAAGTTGCTGTATATAAGAATACGTATTTTCCCACTTATTTTGTATAATTTTATATCTTGTTTAGTTTCTTTTAATTAAAGATTCATTATTAGAAATAATACAACTAAGTAAGTAGTTCATCAGACCTAAGTCACACACATATTCAAATTAGCTAATACCAAAAACAACGGTAAGTACTGTTTCTTTATTAACGGTTTAAGACCTCGTAACCGAGGCTAGAGGGGATGTCATGTGGCAAATCTATCTGTATTGGTTATTTTATAACTGTGCCTAAGGTAGAAGATATCCAGATTAGCTATCCCATCCTCTGATACATTGTAAAAGAATCACCTTTCGCTTTACATATTTTATAGTTATAAAATATATCTTTTAATAAATATATAATTAAGAAATCATTAATTAATACGACATGTGATAATCCAAGAACATATTAGTTTACATGACTTATGTAACGATTCGGAATTTCAGTGTTTATCTTTTACCTTATTTGTAAATAGATTGATCTTCGAGAAAGTTCCAAGAGATGTCTTACCAGTTGGTAATATGCAACAGGTTGGAATATTTAAAGACTGGAATTTGTTGGAACCTGGGGAAATTGTATCATTAAATCAATTAATATGGTTCCTATTTTTAGGTTAATTAATGCCATTCCATTGTTTTACACTACATGCATAACCCCTGTAGAAGAAACCAATGAGATCAAATTAATCATTGATAATGATATTATTTATGTGGCTACATTCATTTAATCGGATATTGGGATGAAGTCTAGACAAAGAAATGAACAATTTCAATTAATGACAATTAAATTCAATTTACCTATATCTATGTGCTATTCCAATTTTTAGTTTCTACCTGTTTCACAATCTTTTTCTTTTCTCTCTTTTGGAGGGAGATCTTTTTATATAAATTAAATACAATTTAATTTTACGTTGTCCTTACATTTATTTACAACTATTTTAATTGTATTTTAATTATTAGATTTAATCTATGAGTGTTTAGTGTGCTGAATTAAATATTCAACTATTCTGGATTAGAATTGATAATTTATATAATCTATTGAGTTCATAAATCAGATAGAAGAAAAGCTATCCTATTTATGTTATTTAATTATATAAATTTTATAATATAAATTATCACGTTATTACTAATTTTAGTAATAGCATGACTATTAGAACACTTCTTATTATTCTAGGATATTCTTTTTCATATCACATCATAATTCTTATCATCATATGATTAATATTTTCTAATTATAACTTCTGTAAAATTCTTTCTAATTTTCACAACAACTTCTGAGTCTAAATCGATTACACGATTTCTAATAGTAAGTATTAACTTATCTACGGGATAAGTACATGAAGGATTTTATATTGAAATCCCACACCTCCTCGAGCAGAGTGAAGCGTTATATGTAATCATTTTCTTCCAACATATGATGATTTGAATAACTCTCACAGGAGAAACGATTACAGGTGTGGCCCATAGATAGATAAGTGAATGCTTACTGTTAGTGATAAGTAATCGATATTAACTCAGAAATTGAAAATAAATGTAAGAACAAGGTATAATTAAACTGTATTCAATTTTTATATGAGGATATCTTTCTCAAAGAGAGACAAGAAAAAAGTTGCAAAACAAGTAGAAACAAAAAACTAGTAAAAGCTTGTTTATACAGCCAATTCGCATTTAATTGTGACTGATTGTAATTGTTCATCTATTTCCCACACAACAATTAAACGAATGTAGCATTATAAATATTATCATTGGCCCTAACTACTTCAATTTCATTGGTTTCTTTTGCAGGAGTTACGCATGTAAAGATAACAATGGAATGGCTTTAATTGACCATAACATATGAACCATAGTAGTTGACTCACTTTACAAATGCAGGTACCAACAGAAATAACTATAAAATTAGTAATTTAAATTTTTTTTATTCAATGATCTTTTGGATTCATTGGGCAAAGCTAAGGGTCAAAATGATTATATGCTATGTTGAATATTTTAAAACTGCTGAAGACCGGCATAAATGCCTTTTAGTACGATCCCATCAATGACTATAGCGGAATTATTGTGCCAAATGGTCTGCTTAATGGTTTAGTTACATTCCAAACAACAGTGATTAAACTCTTAGAATTTTACGGAAAAAATTTCACGTTGGTATCTGGTTGATACTATTGTTTACTCTCCTAACTTCAATAGCCATATACCCCATTTACCTTTCATTCTTAACAAGTTAATAAAAGCACGCTGCTCCGGAGATATTAGAATTTATGATACTTCATTCAAAATCCGGTTTTGAGTTAATATGCTAAGGGTATGTTAACACTCATATCGTTTCCCAGGCCTCTAAATTAATGACCAATAAAGATTGAAGTCTTGCCATGAAACCAACTGAGGATTTTATTGTGGGATTTCATATCACATATACATTCACTGGATAATTTTGCTTAATGCGAATTAATTTACTAAAATGCCCATCCTTATTTCTTTAACAGTCAATTCTGAGATCCAAACAGCAAAACCAATTCTCAAAAATTTCCTTATACATAATGGAATTCCTTCAAAAATACTGACCGAAAAAAGCATTTGTTTCGGGGTAGCTTCTTTAAAACATCCTACAAACAGGTAGATACTTCTCTTTCGCTTATCCCAACAACCATTCGCAAACAAATAGCCAAGGTTATCGTACAACTTTTGGTTTAAACCAAATATTGCGCCCCTCTTGGCAAAATGTTCTCACTAAATGCAATAAATTGTTTCTAGCTGTAAAGTTTCCATACGGTGTGTTGGAAGAGGAATCAACAAACACGGTTCCTTTTGAACTTTATCTCCTGGCGAGTTTTTCTTACATTTTCACTTCTGCAGTACCTCTCATGTAAGCCATAGTGGACCATATTTTTCGGTTCAATATCAATGAGCATATGCTCAACGTGCAAAAGATATTCATGAGAACTAGAACCTTCCTCCTCACCAGTATACCGGCCTCAACTATAATTGTTTTAGTTTTATTAATTTATTTTAAAATTTATTTTGCATTTCCATATCTAGCTCTAGAGGTTAAACTTTTTAAAAATGTGCTTTGAAGTCGACATGCTCATTAGTATTACTAATATTAATGGAAATAATAACGACCATTTAATGTTAGATCCGCTGTTTACATGAAATATAGTGCCGAGACCCTTCCAGAGCTAAGTTCTGCTTACTAGGTTTTACTAGACTCGCAGGTTGCAATGCTTCAAAAAGAGAAGTAGGCGTAGCATTGAAAAGCTTGTAACCCAGGGCATACCTCCATAAGTAGAAATTAGTTTGTGCAGAATTCGTTAAGTCTTTATTAATTCTGCAGCCCAAATCTCCTCTAGAATCAGTATTAGAATCAATGGAGGAGGTCCTGGGTAGGCGGAAAATGATGTAACGAACCTCTTAGAGTCATAAAAGGTCTATCCCATGAATGTTTATTATGCTAAAGCCACCGAAGGAGTTACGTCTAAGTGAGACCTGCAGATTTGTCTTTACGTTTACAGAAGATAAAACTTTTATTGAAGTAGTAATAGGTTATATAAATCTTTTTCAGATATAACAAAGAAACAACATTATTAACCTATAATTGTTTCAAGTTTACCACCTAGCGGATGATAATATAAATTGTAAAACATTTCACCGCCATTAATTACCCAATCAGGATTAGTAATCCACTTGAGAATTTAAGCAAAATCCAGGCAATTTTTAACGTTTTCATACCGCTGATCTATTTCAAATTTTCGTTCTTTTTGAACAGTTAATAACATCGACGATATTAATTAAGGCGAATCATACATAACTTCATTACTCCTACATAATTTATTCTATCGGGCCACGATTCCAAAAAACCAAAGACCTCTGATATTTTAATTATTAAATTCCCTTATCTATCTGCTATCTTTTCATACACATCCTAACGTTTCGGTTCCTAATATGTCTGAACTTACGTCAAGTGATTTAACTAGTGGTGATGTTTTAGCTGGATCTATTGATGGTGTCTGGTCTTACCTGACACCAGGCCAATACGGTATTCATGATTCCATAGCTCATTTATTTAATATGGAGGCTGGTGGTGAAAATGCAACTTTATCAATTGCTTCTTCCAGTAACATTCCAATTGTTTCTTGTGGCTGCTATGATGGTGAAGGTTATAAATGGATTTCTTCATTATCTGATCCTTCACCTTGCTTTGTTAATGGTATATTGGTAAATGTTTTAACCACTTATTTTATATTACATGGTGTTATTAAAATTTCAAAATTAAGAAATCAGAAAAATATTTCTACAAAATTTCAATATTTTTTCCCTCTGAAACTTTTATTAATTTTTTTACAATTTGTTTTTCAAATTGGTATTGTTATTATTACCACTAAACAATCAATATATATTCTACCTGATGTATCATTTATAAATGATTCAATATGGTGGTCAACTATTTTAACACTCATTGCTTTACCAATTGCGTTTTTTTTGAGTTATGTTGAAAATTTTAAAACCTATGTTGCGCAAACTCCATTACTTCTATTTTGGTTCTTTTCAGTTATTATTGGTTGTTTAAGAATTGTCAATACTTCCTTAAGAAAAGCGTCAACATTATCAATTTATTTAACCACTTCGTTCACAATTAATTCATTACTGATTTTAGTTTTAGAAATCAATTTCTCACCGAAGTTTAATTTTGATCCAACAAAGCAATTTAATGTGTATGATTATTCAAATATCTTCAGTAAACTGGCGTTTACTTGGTTAACACCATTAATGCAGAAAGGTTACAGCAAATTTTTAATGCAACGAGACTTACCACCTTTACCAAATTATTTAAAATCCGAATTTTTATCTTCAAAGTTGGAAAAAAGCTGGAATTATCAATTGCATAACTCAGGTAAACCATCCTTGTTTGGTGCAATTACCAGATCATTTGGAGCACCATTTGTTTTTGCAGGTATATTCAAATTAATTCAAGATTGTATCGCATTTATTCAACCTCAATTGTTAAAAAGATTGATCTTATTTGTCAATGATTATCAAAAAGATCCATCAATTCCATTAACTAGGGGATTCATGATTGTTGCTAGCATGTTTTGTTTATCAGTTTTCCAGACAGCTTCTTTACACCAATACTTTGAAAGAGTGTTTGATACCGGTATTAAAGTTAAATCTTCTCTGACATCATTAATTTATCAAAAATCGTTAAACTTGTCAATTGAAGCAAAGCAGCAAAAGTCAACTGGTGATATTGTTAATTTAATGTCGGTTGACACTCAAAGATTACAAGATTTATGTCAAAACTTACAACTTATTTGGTCAGGTCCTTTCCAAATGACGTTATGTTTATTCTCTTTATATCAGTTACTTGGTAATGCAATGTGGATTGGTGTTTTTATTTTGGGTATTACTGTGCCCTTAAATACAACTGTTTTTAGATATCAGAAGAAATTGCAAAAAGCGCAGATGTTAGTTAAAGATGAAAGAACTGGCTTAATTTCTGAAATTTTAAACAATATCAGATCTCTAAAGCTATATGCATGGGAAAGACCATATGAAGAAAAATTAACTTATGTTAGAAATGAAAAAGAATTAAAGAATTTAAAAAAAATCGGCATTTTTCAAGCTGCTAATCAATTCATCTTTAATTCAACGCCATATGTCGTCAGCTGTTCAACATTTGCACTTTTTATCATTTCTTATAGAGGCACTCCATTAGGTACAGAAATTGTCTTTACTGCATTATCTCTATTCAATCTTTTAGGCTTCCCGTTGGCCGTCTTACCATTAACTATTGGTAATATCATTGAAGCTCAAGTTTCTGTTGAGAGATTAACAAAGTTTCTGTGTAGCGATGAATTAGAAAATGATCTTGTTAATAGGTTTCCCGCTGCTAAGAATACTGGGGATGATTCAGTTAAGATCGAGAATGCTGATTTCTTATGGTCTAGAGAACCATATAAGGTTGCATTAGTGAATACCAATTTTAATGCTAAAAAAGGTGATTTGAATTGTATTTTAGGTAGAGTTGGTTCAGGTAAATCTGCAATTTTGCAAGCATTGCTAGGCGATTTGCATAAACCAAAAGGTATTGTGACCGTTCGAGGTACCACTGCATTTGTTCCGCAAGTTGCTTGGATTATGAATGGTACAATCAAAGAAAATATTTTATTTGGTTGTAAATTTGATCCAATTTTTTATGAAAAAACGTTGAAAGCATGTGCATTAATACCAGATTTAGAAATATTACCAGATGGTGATACAACTCAGGTCGGTGAAAAGGGTATAAGTTTGTCTGGAGGTCAGAAGGCAAGATTATCTTTAGCTAGAGCTGTCTATGCAAGAGCCGATGTCTATTTGTTGGATGATATTCTAAGTGCTGTCGATGAGCATGTCGGCAAGCATTTAATCAATAATGTTTTAGGTCCCGACGGTTTGTTGAAATCAAAATGTAGAATTTTAGCAACTAATAGTATGACTGTTCTAAAGTACTCTAATTATATTACTATGATGGATAAAGGTAGGATTGTTGAAGAAGGTGAATACGATAAAATCATGTTACACAAACAAGGTTCACGTTTATACAATTTGATTAAAGAATTTGGTAGTAGAAAAAAAACTGAAAAGAAAGAAGATTCTGAAGATATTGAAGAGTCTACTTCAGAAATTGCCTCATCGGTTGATATGAGTGCTATCCAATCTGTCGGTACTCTTGTTGAAGAGGTTAAAAAAACTTCTGAAAAGGAATTACAGAAGGCTGAATTAGAAGATTTCAAAGAATTCATTCAAAATAAAGAAATTTCCGACGAAGTTGCTGGTCGAGAGGAAAAACACGAACAAGGTAATGTCAAGTGGAATGTTTATAAAACCTATGCAAATGCTTGCGGTACTAGGAATGTTTGTATCCTCATGGTGTTTATTATTTCAGCAATGGCTATGTCTGTTATTGCCAACGTTTGGTTGAAACATTGGTCGGAAATTAATAGTAGATCTGGTGAAAATCCACATCCGTGGAAATACTTGAGTATTTATTTTTTGTTCTGTTTTTCTGCCGCCTTATTCACTTTATGTCAATCCCTAGTCCAATGGCTACTTTGTTCCATTTCAGGTTCTAAATATTTGCATCAAATTATGCTGGATGCTGTTTTAAGAGCACCAATGCAATTTTTTGAAACCACTCCAATCGGTAGAATTTTAAATCGATTTTCTAATGATATCTATAAGATTGATGAAACTTTATTCAGGGTTTTCACTATGTTTTTCTCTAATTGTATTAAAGTTTCATTTACTATATTAGTTATCATCTATTCTACCTGGCAATTTTCATTCTTTATTGTTCCACTATTTTTCATCTACAAATATTATCAAAAGTATTATTTAGCAACCTCAAGAGAATTGAGAAGATTAGATTCGGTTTCAAGATCCCCACTTTTTGCTCATTTCCAAGAGACATTAGTTGGTGTTTCAACCATTAGAGCTTATGATCAAACTAAAAGATTTATATTTTTGAATAAATACAAAATGGATACAAATATGAGTGCATTTCATCCATCGGTCAGTGCTAATAGATGGTTGGCCGTTAGACTAGAGTTCCTTGGTTCATTAATTATTTTAGGTTCATCGGGTTTACTTATTTTAACGTTAAGATCTGGACGTGTTACTCCAGGTTTGGTTGGTTTATCTGTTTCATACGCATTGCAAGTTACCCAATCTCTGAATTGGATTGTTAGAATGACGGTTGAAATTGAATCTAATATTGTTTCGGTTGAGAGAGTTATTGAATACGCCAGATTAGATTCAGAAGCACCCGAAATTATTGAAAATAAGAGACCTTCAACTAACTGGCCTTTCAATGGTGCTATTGAGTTTAATAATTATTCTGCAAGATATAGACCTGAACTCGATTTGGTTTTAAAGAATATCAATATTGCAATCAAGAGCCAAGAAAAAATTGGTATTGTTGGCCGTACTGGTGCCGGTAAATCCTCATTGACCTTGGCCATGTTCCGTATTATTGAAGCTGCAAATGGACATATTACGATAGATGACGTCAACACCAGCCAAATTGGTTTATATGATTTAAGGTCAAAATTATCTATTATTCCACAAGATTCTCAAATTTTTCAAGGTACTATTAGGTCAAATATTGATCCGACTAGTCAATACAGTGATGATGATTTATGGGAGGCGCTCAAACTATCTCATTTAAATGGGCATGTCCAATCGATGTATGACGAATTAGAAGATAAAAGCTCTGTTGATTACAATCCATTGCTATGTGAGCTAAGTGAAGGCGGCTCTAACTTATCAGCTGGCCAGAGACAGTTGATGTGTCTTGCAAGAGCATTATCAAAAAAGAATTGTAAAGTTTTGGTTTTGGATGAAGCCACAGCGAATGTTGATGTTCATACTGATTCAATTCTCCAAAAAACTATTAGATCGGCTTTTAAAGAACGAACAATTTTAACCATTGCACATAGACTAAACACTATTATTGATAGTGATAGAATCATTGTCTTGGAGCAAGGTGAAGTCAAAGAATTTGATTCACCAGAAAACCTACTAAAGAAAACAGATTCCTTGTTTTATTCATTGTGTAAAGAAGGTGGATTGATTCCAGAGGATTAATAAGTTTGGCTTTCCTTAAAATACATTCTTCTTGATCATTTTTAGCATTAAACTTTTCTCTTAGCTTTCATTTTTTGTTCATTTACTGTTACAAAAAACGATAAAAAGGAAAATTTCGTTAATATAAATATCTTTAATATTCCAGTCTTCAAGTAAATAAATGTATGTAATGTATATAATTTATATAATGTGTATAATGCATGAATATAATATAAAACATCAGGACGTGGAACCATATTTCTTTTTTATTTTATAGTACAAAGCAAAGCAAATTCATCTCATAACTATGGTAAGGTTCCGTTCAGGTTATTTCTTCCGTTTCAGAAAGTAACTTGCCATACCTACACCAACGGCAGCAGCACCAGATATTATCGCAAATCCAATTAAACTGTCTTTGGCTAATTCATTGTCGATTTCTTTTTTTAAAACTATTGCTTGGTTATTGTTTGGTTCATGCACTAATAAAACGTCAATGTATCTCTTTGATTCTCTGTATTCACCGATTTTAAAACAACCGACAGCAAGATAATACAAGCATTCTCTTCTTCTATTAGGAACACTTTTAAAAATATTTGTTAATATGTTTATACCCTGTTTTGTATCATCTTTGAGATCGGACTTTATTAAGCCCCAGGCTAGGTTAAATTGTGATTGAATGGTTGGGTCTGGTTGTTCTGCCTCCACCTGCTGTTCAAGAATTGCTAACTGTTGCTCAGATAGAGGAGTATATGCATCTGATAATCCCGGTAAATAACTAAACTTGGTCATAGTGGTTCAATCAGAGAATGTTATAACAAGAGTAAGAACAAACGCTGACCTGATTTGCCACTTTCTTTCCGTCGCAAAAAAATTGGAACCCAGAAAAAAAAAATTAACGTCTCCAATTTCCGTTTTAATCCAACTCCGTTCTTATCTTAATTTCTATTCTTATCTTTTCTTAGCTTTCGCCTGTTCTAACTTCTTTTCTTTCTCTGTTAATTCAAACATATTGTCAACCATGTCTTCTCTTAAAAAACAGCCTACCAAACAAGTTACCAAGCTTATGAATGCTACATTGAAATGCTCTCAACAGTCTGCTGCCTATGGTCAATGTATCGTTAAGAACTATCAAAACATTTCAAAAGATGCGTGTTTACAAGAATTCCTAAGCTACAAGGAATGTGTTCAAAAAAACTTAGGCAGAAAATTTTGAATATAATGTCATTGATTTGATATGGCTTTAAGCACTAATCTATTTTCAATTCTAAAGCTATTACTCTATAATACAAGTTATTTTTATATACCTTTTTTTTAGCTTACTATTATCATATGTGGGACTTGGGCGTATTTATCCACGAGATTTCATTTTTATATAATTTTAGTAATTAATTTATCACACAATATCAATAAAAAGTTTCTGATCTTCGGATATAAATACAGGATTACGGAGTCGACGTGGTCCAATTCACATGATCGCAGCTTATTATCGGGGCAGAATTAAAGATTATTAACTGGCATAAAGAATTTCTACTAAAAGATCAGTTTTATTTTATTGTCAAGCCAAAAGGAAAATTATTTTCAGCAGTTAATGTAATCTGTTCAATGATAAATACAAGTTTCAAATTTAGATTTTATTTTCTAACTTCTTAATTTAATTTATATCCAAACAAAATGATTCTAAACAAGATCTAATTATAAGAAGATTATATGTTTGTAGACATTTCATCAATAATCCAAAGATAATTCTAAATACAATTCTAAACCTCTAAAATTTATTACTTTACAGTTTTTTTTTTGAAATTTTAATTAATTTATAGTGGTTGAGCAAACAAATTCAATCAAACAAAACAACTGCAGTCTCTAATTTATTAAATCATGCATACTGACTTATGTAGTAAACAAATTTATACGGTCAGCTTCTTAAACTCTTTCTTTAATTTCTTAAACTTTTTATTACTGCCTTTCTTTTTAAAGATTATTTTGAATAATCTAGCAATTTTGATAAAAATGAATTTATCTCCTAATTCCAAAATCAAATAATTAATGAAAACACCAAACACAAGTCCTGTTTTAACATCAACGCTCATCCAGGTTAAATCCATCAATTGTCCGAACCAAGTCTTGACATCAATTGACATCAGTAATACAGACCAGCCCAAGGTAATCAATATGGTCAAAATGAATGGATAATTTTTAGTGGCCGGTTCCCTATAGGGTGGACCAACAGTTAACATCAATGCAATTAAAATATACTGAAAATTTGAGTAAAAAAACAATGTCGTATTATCAGTGCTTTGAACTTCATCATCTGATCCAACAGTAGGTTTAATATACCATGGTTCGTTCAAATTCTTCACCATCCACCATGCTGAAAGTTGTCCAACTAATAGTAAGATAATGTTTCCAATTAAAGGAACCAAAATTTTTGAGGATATTAAATTGGCAGTTGGTCTTTTCTTACATAATGTATGATATGGTTTGGACCAAGACATAAAAATTGCAATTGGTATAATTAATATCAAATCAATGTACAAAAATTGGAAATCCCCTAAATTGGAACCTTCTTTATATAAAATTGAAACTGTAATAAATTGAATTGCTGAGTATAATGACATGTATTGGAAACATGAAAAACTTGTCACCAGAGATGCCCTGCCTTCTCTTATAACATCCAAAACGCATGATATTTCAAAAATACGAGATGTAAATGGTGCAGCAACCGATGCTTCTGCTTCACTCAAAGATATACCAACATCTGCAGCCTTTAATGCACCACAGTCATTTGCACCATCACCACAGAATCCAACAGTATAATCCAATTCTCTCAGTTTATTAACCAGTTCATGTTTTTCATCGGGTGACATTCTTGCAAATATAGCACCTTTCATTAAGATTTTTTCTATCATTAATCCCATGTCTGGTAATTCAGTTAGAATAAATTTAAATATATCACCCGTAACAGCAATACAATAATTGTTATCTTGATTAATATTCAATGGGGCCAGGGTCACAGGATCCAATGATAAATCTGGATCATCAACTTCCGTCCAAACGATTGGAGGTACACCATTCACTAAAACATCGGGTTCATTTCTTTCTTCTTCAACGGGATCAGGTAGTAGGTCATAATTAAAAGATGGAACATAAACTTTTGAATTAGAGGGAATCATTCCACCTTCTTTACCAACACTTATTGCGGTCAAAACATTATCACCTGTGCACATAACTGTCCTTAATTCAGCATTTCTTAATTGTGCCAATGTATCCTTAGTTGATTCTTTCAATTTATTTTCAAAAATGATAAAGCCAATAAATTTCAAATTTGTTTCACATTCTTCTCTTGTCAGTTCACCTATAAATGATAAGTCTCTTAAATTGTCCTTGTTACGATATTTAATCTTTTTAGTGGCGCATGCTATAACCCTGTAACCATTGTGCGTATAATGATATAATAGTTCGTTGTAATTAATTGGCAACGTTTCTGGCAAACAAATACCTTCCATAACTTCAGGTGCTCCTTTTACAAACACTTCCAAACAATCCTCATTGATTGAACTTTGACAAACCACAGACATCCGTCTTAAATGTGAAATAAATTCAAATTCTTTTAATTGAATCCAAAACTCATTTTCATTTTCTTTTTTGAATAATATTGGTGATGAGGTGGTTAATATAATATGTGAGTCGATAAAGTTTTGCAATTTCTCATTTTCGTTTGCATCTTCAACCATATCCCATCCAACAAAATGAAACATATTTTCATCTAATGGATCACCAACTCTCTCTCCATTTATATTCTTCAGAGAATGACAAGTTAACATAGTAGCAAACAATTCTTTTGATTGCTGGCTTGAGCCACCCCTACCCACAATATCATCTATGGATTTGTACATATCACTAAATTCATATTCTTTTCTATCCCTGATTGGTTGGGAAACATGTACCCCCATTATGTCTAATCCTTCTTCTGTTAAAGTGCCCGTTTTATCAAAACATAAAACATCAAGCTTACCTCCCACATTAACCCTCATTGGGGCAATACAAAATATATTCTTTTTACGCAATCTGGATAATGCGAAGTTGGTACCAATTGTCAAAGTAGCCGGTAAAGCAGGAGGAATAACAATTGTGATTAAGTCTAATGCACGAAGAACAATAACTGACCAATCCAATCCAAGTATAATAAAATTGATCGTGGAAAAAATGAAGCCAACACACGCAATTATAGACATTACGCCGATATATTTAAAAGAGTCCTCATAAAATTTAAAACCCGCTGGTTTAGGGAACAGCATAGATCTCACTAATGCACCTTTTGTGGTGTTAAAACCCGTTCTTATAACTAGAGCAGTTGCAGGCTCATTACCTTCATCTCCTGTAGTACCATATCTGACACGAACTATTTTTGTGCCATTGTACAAGAAAGATTTGGAAAACCTATTGGAAAATTTGGCACTATTAAATTCAACCTCTAAATCTCTGACACATTCAGTTGAAATTGGAACTTTAGATATTGGAACCGACTCACCCGTAAGCATGGCCTCATTGACAATACAGTCACCCGTTAGCAAAATCGAATCACATGGGAAAGAAGTTAACGAAGGATCAGAAACTTCGTAGACATCACCGGGGACTAAATCATCAGATGAAACTTCTTTCCAAAATCCATTTCTCCAAACTCTTGTATCGCATTGAAATCTAGATAACTTTCTCATTCTTTCCAGTGTGGACTTCGTTTCAATTAATGATTCAATAATTGATAAAAATGAGATGAGAAATATGCAAAATGCATAATAATAATAATCGTCAGCCAACCATAAGAAAATAGAAAAAATTTGGAAAACATAAAATGGATGTAAAACCTCATCAACTAATAATTCCAATATTGGCTTTTCTTTGATTTGAATTAGATTTTCACCAAAGATCAGTTTACGACATTTGTAAATTTCTTCACTAACACCATCTCTAATATCAGGATAATGACACCATTTCTCATCAATCCAGTTGTTAGATAATTTATATAAATCATCTAATGGATCATAAAATAGTTTCATATATCTATATTCAAACCAGATTAAAACAGGAACAATAGGATCAACATCATCTATGCTATATGCTGTACTAACACCAGTTTTTACACTGGCATTACTTATTTTTTTCGAAGCATCTTCTCCCGTTCCATCTTCAAATTTCTTTGGCTGTAAAAATGTACTTAAATTTCTATTGTACCACTGTCTTTCAACATCTCTAATTTCTAATTTACCATATTCATCTTCAACAACAACCCATTCAGCCTTACCCAATGCAATTTCATCGCCCATCATCTTAATTCTCCATCTAGGAAGCCATCTTAATAACAATCCAGACATTCCTAGAGTGAGAACACATAGCAACCAATAACCAATCAATTTCCACCACCTAGTTTTATAACCTGCAATACCAACAACCAAATCTTCTTCTGCAATGTAGAATCGTTGACTGGTATTTGTAGTTGGAAATTTTCGACCAAATAATTTATCATGCATTTCAGGAGCAGCTCTTTTCTTCATAGTCTCTCCCCATAGTTTACCAACTTCATCTTCACCATCTTCCTCTTCATCATCAGCATGTTGTTGTTCTTCATCCGCTATAAGCTCCCTTTCAGCATCACCTCTGAAAAACTCACTGTACGGATTTTCATCTAGACTACCATAAGATTTGGCACTGCTACTATTACTATCATTGATTTTGTTTAAAACAGCGGGAGATCCTTTCTTGTGAATGTCACTACCGTTTTGCTGTTCCGCTGAAAAATTAGGTTGTTGTTCATCTTCCCAAGGATTATAAACATCTGCATAGTCATCAGCATATGAATTCCAATTTGTATCGTAATCAATAGTAACATTAGGCCCATTATGGTTTGAATTTAATCTTCTCAATGATGAAACACCTTTAGCTGATTCAATCTCCTCAGTAGTAAAGAACCTAAAATTAGAACGTTCCTGTAAATCGCTTGCATCAGACTCAAACCCATCCAACAGCTCAGTTGTTTCTGAAGGTCTTGGGTGTTGATCAAGTGTCAAATCATCAATATTTTGCTGATCGCTTGAAATAGATAAAGCTGGAGATCTATAATGATTATGATGATGAAACGATGAGATTGAAGACGGGATTGCATTTGGTGCTGCACCGGAAAAAATCTCAGTATCATTTTCATCAATGTGTGTAATAGAACCCATTGAATTTAGGTTGGTATTCAAGCTGGAAGCCATAGAGTCTCTATGCCTGGATATTTCACATCTTCGTTGTACGGATAAAGAAGCATTGGTAGATATTGAATCCCTCGGTTTTCTTCCCCGTATTGGGGTGTCCTTCTTTTTTGTTTCCATAGACTTCTCAATAAGCTCTTGAAACGGCAACACTTACTGTATACGAAAGTGTCCAATTATTGGCTTTCTATTCTTGACTAAGATAAGAAATATAGGTATTTAAAGGGACGAAATATTTTTTTTGAGCTTTTCAAAGCATAAATTAGAGAACCGCGGATAGAACTAATTTTAAAGCCAGAACTACAGGAAGTATGTTTGAAGAAAACAGCAAAGTTAATTCGAATTAATACAGAAAATACAAGGAAAGAGCAAGAAAAGCAAAATCAAACGAAAAAAGATCAAAACTTCAGAAAAATTTGTTCAATTTGATAAAAATTGAATCAATTAAAATAAGCGCTCAAAAACGACGAAAACCGGTAGTAACAGATGCAAGTAATAACCCAATTAAATAATAAAATGTTATTGTAAAATAACACAAGTAAACCGAAGCAAATCCCAAAATAAGCTTAGCAGAAGCAGCAAGAATCGAAGTTAAAAGAAAAATAATGATGGACCATCAGATAGTCTATAATTGGACTGTAAAACTATATGGTGCAAAAGTTTACCTTTGAATTAATTCTAAAAATCCTAAAAGCAGATCCTAAATTTGCGAGGAAAGTTGTGCATATTCTCTATTTGAAGTAATAAAATTAAAACTTTTGACAAATATTCTGAGATATTTAATATTGTGGAAAACAGGTTGTCTCCTGTTCATTGTATATATATTTAAAGATAAGTTAGAATTGTCTAAATTTTTAATATTTTTTGTTTTATTTTTTGTTGTTATTTTTTATTTTTTTTATTTTTTTATTTTTTTATTTTTTTATATTAGCCTCAACTAATGTAATGCGTATCTGTAACGTTAATAAGAAATATCTAACTTGTTTGAAATGGTATCTCCAAAAAAAAATTCAAAAAAAATTGATTTACCAAATTAGTCCCAAAAAATAGAAGTTAAAATGATAAGATGAATGAAAAGATTAAAATAACGGCTAAAAATTACAAAATATAATGTATAAATGATGAAATAAACGTTTCTGAAATCTCTATTTCCTTGACAGAAACGATGGCTTTGGAAGTGTAACAGCTTTAGGTTCACTATGAAAAGAAGAGCCGGCGTATTTCGAGGATTCAAAAGTGCTGAACGAGGATGAAGAGGCGCTTGATGCCTTTAATTTGATATTTCTGTTTGAGGCTTTAGACAATGCAAATGATGCTGAAGAAGGAGGTGAGTGCGCATTTGGATTGCCAAAATTTGGTTTGCCACCACCTGGTAAACTCTGAATTTCAGGAATTCTAACAGTTGCATTTGGAGACGAAGGTGACTTTTTATATTGTGTGCTTCTGGTATTTTTTCTGGCATTGCCTACACTATTACCATTACCAAAATCTGGTTTTTGACCGTTTGGCAATGATGGCTCTGATAATAATAAGTTCTTTAAATCCTGAGTGGTTGATCTAATTTCATCAGATGTACTTTTTAAAGTAACCTTATTATTTTTCCTATTTGAAGTTTGACGATTTTTATTAGAATTAGAAGTGGGGCTGGAGGATGAAGAAAAATCCACACTTATGCTTCTTGGTGGAATAGTGATATCTTTATCTTTATTATTTCTCCTCTTTTTTTCTTTTGAAGGACCAGTCGTAGTCTTTGATCTAAATGAATTCGATCGGGAACTATTTCTTGAGTTCGAAGTTGAAGAAGGAGGTGTCGGATGTTGGTGGTTCATTGTGATAGAATGAGGGTTCTCATGGACCATCATCATTAGTTGTATTGAAAGAATGTGAAAATAACTGTCAGGTAAGTAGTACCGTATAACTAAAAACAGCGCTAGGTTATAATTATTGTAAGTAGGTAATTAAGTATAAAGCAGAGAAGAAATCAGTAGAATGCGATCCAAAAAGGGATCCCCAAATCAATTACTTTTCCGCATTACTATAAGGTCGTGAACAATATTGATTTTTCAAACCAATCAGAAGCATGTTACGACATTTTCCACGTTGCAAATAAGCTTTCTACATTTTGATCATTAGTTGTAACCAATTGAAATGTGTTATTTGGTTATTTAAAATTCAATACTTAAAGAATCTTTATATTGAATTCTGACAGTTAAGGTATTCAAGTTTCAATTAAGTTTTACACATTATCTTCCGGATATTTCTGAATCTTTATAAAAGTAGTTTTCTTAAATTTTATAATGAATTTAATCACTATATGAAACACAATAATAAGAATCTCTTACCGTTTACGCAATAAGAACATTATGAATTTATTGACAGTAATTAGGTTAAAACACCCAAGGAATACCTACAATCTCTGCAGTGCTTTTCAATCAACAAACACCGCAGCTAATTATGATAACACTTTTAAAAGTCACTTTATATCTTACCAAACGTTTATTTATATACTTTATTTTCCTTTTTAATCCTTTTGGATACCTGAATAACATATTTTCTTTAAGTCTTTCTTACATGCACAAGCACGTGACAGATTTCCCGATTATGCAGTCTTCATATTTGAAAAAAAATTTTTAATTATTTTTTTTTTCACGTAGACTCATAAATTTAAGATTCCTTATTGATCTTTTTTATCAGTATTAAGTGTTGCAATTCCAATTTATAAAAACGAATATGGATACCCAACAGTCCAATAGAGCTCATCGCTCTAATTCAAAGAGAAACACAGCGAAACAGAAACTCCACTCCCAAGGTAATAATGCTAAGGCATTTGCATTTGCTAAACCAGGTAAATTACAAAGGCAAGCTGGGAGAACCAGTGATTTATCAGAAAAGAAACTCCATGTTCCAATGGTTGATCGTACCCCTGATGATGATCCTCCTCCAATTATTGTTGCAGTGGTTGGTCCCCCAGGCACGGGTAAAACCACACTTATTCGCTCTTTAGTTCGTCGTTTAACTAAAACTACAATTACAGATATTAAAGGTCCAATTACAGTTGTTAGTGGTAAACGTCGTAGATTGACATTTATTGAATGTTCTAATGATTTAAACTCTATGATTGATATTGCAAAAATTGCAGATTTAGTTTTATTATTAATGGATGGTAATTTTGGGTTCGAAATGGAAACAATGGAATTCTTAAATATTGCACAGCATCATGGTATGCCTCGTGTTTTAGGTGTTACTACCCATTTAGATTTATTTAAAAAACCTGCTACGATGAGAGCTGCGAAAAAGAGGTTAAAGCAAAGGTTCTGGACAGAAGTTTATCAAGGTGCTAAATTATTTTACCTATCTGGTGTTATTAATGGTAGATATCCGGATAGAGAAATTTTAAATTTGAGTAGATTTATTTCAGTTATGAAATTTAGACCATTGAAATGGAGAAATGAACATCCTTATATGTTGGGGGATAGAATCATTGATTTAACTCATCCAACATTAATTGAAAAAAATCCAAAATGTGATAGAAAAATTGCGATATACGGGTATTTGCATGGTACACCATTACAAAGAGAAGATGCAAGAGTTCATTTAGCCGGTGTTGGTGATTATACAGTGTCTGCCGTTGAAAAATTACCTGACCCGTGCCCAACACCTTATTTTGAACAAAAACTAGAAGAATATGAGAGAGAACAAAGAAAATTGGCTGAATCGAACGGTAAAGAAGCACCTGCTAAAACACCTAGACGTAGAAAAAGATTGGATGATAAACAGAAAATTATATACGCCCCGATGTCCGATGTGCATGGCGTTTTAATCGATAAAGATGCCGTTTATGTTGACGTCGGTAAAGAATCTTATAAATCTGGTGAAGATATGAGCGGATTGGGCGAAAAATTAGTTTCTGGTCTACAGCATGCCAGTTCTGTTATTGATAATAGACAAGCTTCATCAGGCCTAAGATTATTCAGCGATGGTCCCGAAATTCGTGAAGTCGAAGGGGATGAGGTTGATGACGATGAAGACGAAGAAGAAAATGAAGAATTGGTGGGTAATTCTGGTAGACAGCAAATAAGAAATGCTAGGGCTTATAAAAGCAAGATAACGGAAATTCAATCAGATGATAATGATATTGAAGATGACGAAGAAGATTTTGAATTCGATGAAGAAGCCGATGAAAAAGCAAGACTTAAAAAATTGAAAGCCCTCGCAAAAGAAGATTCTAAGTTTGTTAAAAATGAAAAGTTACAATTTGAAACAGATTCTGAATTAGATGAAGCTGAAGAAAATGAACAACCAAGTGAATGGAAAACTATCGGTGCCAAATTACATAATTTAGAAGTGAAAAGAACCTGGGACATTAACAAGCTAATATATATGAATAACATTGATCCCCATGATGCAATTTCAAGGTGGAAACAAGAAGAATCCGAAATGAAGTCAGAAGGATCTTCCGAATGGGAAGATGGTGATGAAGAAAATGACGAGGAATTTTTCAAAAAGAAGGATGAAGACTCAAATATAGAAAATGAAAATTCCGGAACAACAATGGAAGAATTAAGAGCGAAGTGGAGTCCAGATAGTGACGCATTAAATAGTTTAAAGAAAAGATTTTTTTTATCTGCTAAACAAAGAATTCAACAAGAGAAAGAAGCCAAGGAAAATGGAGATGAAGACGAAGACGATGTTTATGGAGATTTTGAAGATCTAGAAGAAGCTGGATTTGTAGACGAAGACAATGATGGGTCACAACCAGAGAGAGATGATTTTACTAATTTTGATGAGGAAGAAATAAAAGATGAAATGGGAATTGGTACGAAAGTTACTGAATCTGATGACTCAGGTTTAGAATCAGGTTCCGAATCGGAATCAGAGTCAGATTTGACAATTGAACAGCAAAGAGAACTTAATGCTAAAAAGAAGGAAAAGCTAAAACAACAATTCGAAGAAGAAGAAGAGTTCAAAGGAGATGATGATCCATTCAATGAACACGATACTTGGTATGAATTTCAAAAGGCGAAAATGGCCAAACAATTGGAGATCAACAAGTCTGAATTAAATAAATTAGACCCCGAGTTACGTACTAAAGTCCAAGGTTTTCCTGCTGGTTCGTATGTCAAGTTAACCTTTGATAATTTGCCGATGGAGTTTATTGAAAATTTTGATCCGACTTTCCCAATTATTGTTGGTGGTCTATTACAAACCGAAGAAAGATTTGGTTTTATGAATGCTAGAATCAGAAGACATAGATGGCATAAGAAAATTTTGAAGTCCAATGATCCACTGATTTTATCCCTTGGTTGGAGAAGATTTCAAACTTTACCAATTTATACAACTTCAGATTCCAGAACAAGAAACAGAATGTTGAAATATACACCTGAACACACATACTGTTTTACGACGTTCTATGGTCCATTAGTTGCACCAAATACCACCTTCTGTGGTATTAATGTTGTTGATAAAGATCATACTACCGGATCATTCCGTATTGCCGCTACAGGAATTGTTGAAGATTTAAATGCTGACGTTGAAATTGTGAAGAAATTGAAATTGGTGGGTTATCCGCAAAAAATTTTTCGTAATACTGCGTTTATTAAGGATATGTTTACATCTGCAATGGAAGTTGCTAAATTTGAAGGTGCATCTATTAAAACAGTGTCAGGTATTCGAGGTGAAATTAAGCGTGCCTTGTCAAGCCCTGAAGGTCATTTCAGAGCCACATTTGAAGATAAAATATTAATGAGTGACACCGTTATTTTGAGAACATGGTATCCTGTTAAACCTAAAAAATTCTATAATCCGGTCACGTCATTATTGATGAAAGACAAAATAAATTGGAAGGGTATGAGATTAACGGGTGAGGTTAGAGCACAAAGCGGAATTGCAACTCCGTTATTAAAAGATTCTGCATATGAAAAGATTGAAAGAGTTGAAAGAAAATTCAATCCGCTAAGGGTTCCAAGCTCAATTAGATCTAGCTTGCCGTTTAAATCACAAATCCACCAAATGAAAAAACATAAAAATCAAGGTTACTTACAGAAAAGAGCTGTTGTTTTGGATGGCGATGAAAAGAAGGCTAGAACATTAATTCAAAACATTGAAACTCTTAAAAAGGACAGAGATTCTAAGAAGAAGGCAAAGAAATCTGAGAAAAATGGAGAGAGATTGAAGAAATTACAAAAAATTGCAGAATCAAAGAAAGAAAAGGAAAAGGAAAAGAAAAAAGAATATTTCCAAGCTCATGGTAAAAAGAGAAAGTTAGGTGGTAGTGTAGGTTCTAGTGGCGCGTTTGGCAATAAAAGAAGAGGTTAAACTATGAAACATATATATAGCTTTTATAAAAGATAGTATAATATAATAATTTACAATTAATTATTTAGATAAGTTGTATTAATTAAATTTGCGGTATAAAGACAGTTGATTAAATAAATTGGGACAACCATCTGAAACCTTCAGAATAACCTTGTCTCATAACAATAGAACACATAAAGAGCTCACAAGGTCTGTTACCGTTTAAATCTTCCTTAGATTTACCAGTAGTATTGAATAAGCCTAAGGAGTTTCTAACTTCGTTTTCACTGACAGCCTTTGGAGAATCAATTTTGTTACCCAAAATTAAGAAAGGAACATTTTTTAATTCATCCATTGCAAACAATGCATCCAATTCCATCTTAGATTCTTCAAATCTTTCAGGATCGGCAACATCAACTAAATAAACAATACCATTAACTTCAGGGAAATAATCTTTCCATAATCTTCTTGCTTGCTGATGTCCACCTAAATCAAAAGTTGTAAACCTGACATTACCAATAGACAATTCTTCAGACGTTGGGTGTAAAGTTGGTTGTAAGGTTGCCATTCTGTCATTCTTTAGCATATGTAGAAGAGTGGTCTTACCAGCGTTATCTAAACCAAGAAACAACAATTTTGCGTGTTTGTTCCATAAACCTAATGATGCCAAAACATCTTGAACTGAATAATAATAATAAAAAAAGTTGTTAGTAAGCAATCAATAAAAAAAGAAAACGAAATTAAATTTTGATCTTGATATATGGAAGATTATAACATCGTGTTCCTAATTGATTACTAAACTTAAAATTTAATTCCACAAATTTAACATAATCATAAATAAATGCTAATACATACACCATTCAAAAATCCACATAATGTCACCTGTTGAAATATATAATACTTAAAAGAATGATATTAAAATACAACTCCAAGTTGAAATATATCAGATAAAAAATAGTTTTTTGATCCTTTCGACGCTGTTCAATTATTTCGGTTACGCAGCCCCTGTCACATTTTTGTGCTATTAACACGGTTTATTTTTGTGTGAAAGCCAGCAATCAATCGGACACATATCTCTAAGTTATATGTATCGGTCCTCTGTGCTACATGAAAAACTATAACTTGTGTAATTTCCAGCCTGTAATCTAAAAAAGTGTAATAATAATGTGATAACGAATTCTCCTGTGCTGACATAAGCACATACTTTCCTGAGAAATCAAATTTGAATTAACGCCAGCACACGAAATCGAGAAAGAGATCGATCGAACAACAACATTACAAACTTTTGACTGTGTCTGAAGTCTCTAAATCACTTCATATTTTATTACCTTTTATTCACAATGAAGCTAGATATCAAGGTATGTTACAAAATCCAATTCCTTTAATTAAGCCAATTTGTGTTCCTTTCTGTGCATCAATTTGAGGGCCTCATTTGTACTTTTATATATTTTGTACATTTTCTAAATATGTACTGAATGCTTCAAGTATTAGTATAATTAGAAAACTCTTCATCTGAATATTTTTTTGAAGTATAATACTAACTGTTAAAATGATTTATTTTCTTAGAAACTGTCTAGTACCAGATCAGATCGTGTCAAGGGTATTGATTTCCATCCTACTGAACCTTGGGTCTTAACCACCTTATACAGTGGTAAGGTTGAAATTTGGTCATATGAAACAAACACTCTGGTTAAAACCATTGATGTTACAAATGTTCCTGTTAGAGCAGGTAAATTTATTGCCAGAAAGAACTGGATTGTAGTTGGTGCAGATGATTTTCAAATCAGAATTTATAATTACAATACCGGAGAAAAAGTTGCTCAATTTGAAGCTCATCCCGACTATATTAGATCAATTGCAGTTCATCCTACTAGACCTTATGTTTTAACTTCATCTGATGATTATACAATTAAATTATGGAACTGGGAAAATAACTGGAAAATGGAACAAATTTTTGAAGGCCATCAACATTATGTCATGTCTTTATCTTTCAATCCTAAAGATGTTAACACATTTGCTTCAGCTTGCTTGGATAAGACTGTCAAGGTCTGGTCTTTAGGTTCAAAAGTTCCAAATTTTACTTTAACTGCCCCAGATTCAAAAGGTTTTAACTATGTTGATTATTACCCTCACGGTGACAAACCATATTTAATCACATCTTCAGATGATAAATCGGTTAAAATTTGGGATTATCAAACTAAATCCTGTGTTGCAGTTTTAGAAGGGCATATTTCTAATGTTTCGTTTGCTGTTTTCCATCCTGAATTACCGTTGATAATTTCTGGTTCCGAAGATTCTACAATTAAAATTTGGAATTCAAATACATATAAATTAGAAAAGACTCTTAATTACAGAATGGAAAGAGCTTGGTGTGTTTCTACAAGAAAAGGATCATCATTGGTTTCTGTTGGTTTTGACACTGGACATGTTGTTTTCCAATTAGGTGATGATAGACCTCTACTATCTATGGATCCAATGGGTAAAATTATATGGTGTAAACATAATGAAGTTTATCATTCTGTCATCAAAGCTACCGATGCTAATGTTGAAGATGGTGAAATTTTGAAGCTATCTCAAAAAGAATTAGGAAATGTTGAAGTTTTCCCTGGTTCTTTGGTACATTCTCCAAATGGTAGATTTGTTTCTGTTACTGGTGATGATGAATATATTATTTATACTGCATTGGCTTGGAGAAATAAAATGTATGGACAAGCTTTGGACTTTGTTTGGGCTCAAGATTCAAATTATTATGCTATTAGAGAATCTAAATCAAGTGTTAAAATTTTTAAAAATTTTAAAGAAAAGCCATCTGGTCAAATTGTTTTAGCATATTCTGCGGATAAAATTTACGGTGGTACATTATTAACTGTCAAATCAGAAGGCTTTGTTTCTTTCTATGACTGGGAATCAGGTGAATTGGTTAGAAGGGTTAATGTTGATGCGGATAATGTTATTTGGTCTGAAAACGGTGAATTGGTTTTAATTGTTTCTAGTGATTCTGCATATGCTTTGTCTTTCGATAAAGAAATTTTCCAGGATCGCTTACAAAATGGTACCATTGATCCAGAAGAAGGCGTGGAAGAATCTTTTAACATATTATATAATGTTGAAGATCAAATTGTTACTGGTAAATGGGTTGGCGATGTTTTTATTTACACATCTTCTTCGAATAGGTTAAATTACTTAGTTGGTGGTTCCATATATACTTTGGCACATTTTGATAAATCCATGTTCTTATTGGGTTATTTACCAAGGGATAATAAAACATATGTTTGTGATAAAGATCTTAATGTTGTTTCATATTACTTGTCATTGTCAGTTTTAGAATATCAAACTGTTGTTTTGAGAGGTGATCTGGAAGCTGCCGATGAATTATTACCAAATATTGATGAAAAAGATTTAGATAAGATTTCCAGATTTTTAGAAGAACAAGGTTACAAAGAAAAAGCATTGGAACTTTCAAACGATAATGAGCAAAAATTTGAATTAGCAATTGAGACTTTAAATTTACCTTTAGCTGCTGAAATTGCAGCAAAAGATGATTCAGTCCACAAATGGAAGAAATTGGGTGATACTGCACTTGCGAATTGGGATTTTCAATTAGCCATCGAATCATTTGAAAAAAGTAAAGATTATCAATCTTTATTGTTGTTATATTCTTCTTTCAATAATGTTACAGGGCTAAAGAAATTAAGTGAATCATGTGCTACCTCTGGTAAATTTAACACTGCATTTGCTGCGTCATGGGCGGCAGATGATTTAGATTCATCTATTAAAATTTTACAGAAAACGGATAGATTACCTGAAGCAGCATTACTAAGTTTAAATTATACTGGTGATGCTAAAAAAGTTGATGAGAATGTTCAGCTTTGGAAATCTCAACTATCTAAACTAGGAAAAGATAAGATTGCATCTAGAATTTTATCACCAGTCAAAAATACTGAAAGCTTCCCTAATCTTACGTCTATTTCTGAACCTTTGGTCGATTTGGATGATGAAAAAGTGGTGGAGAAGAAAGAAAAACCGGTCGCTGAAGAAGAATCAGCCAAAGAAGAACCGGTTGAAGAAAAACAAGAAGAAAAACAAGAAGAAAAAACTCCAGTGGAAGAGACTGAAGCCGAAGCTCCTGTTGAAGAAATAAAAGATGTGGCGCCAGCTACTGAAGCAGAAGCTGAAGAGTAGGCAGTTCATTCGAGATATATATATCTACGATAATTCAATAAGTTGTAACATTTTGAAGTGTTGGTCTCGATTGTATTGGTCACCACCATTTTATTAAAAGTTTTTTAAAAGAAAACGATAGTAATCATCCTATAGAATACACTATTGGTAACGCTTGTAAAGCTATTAGATATTTGTATATTGTCTTACATAGTTTATTTATCTGTTAATTGATTTTCCATTTAAGTTACATCACAATGGTATTTCTGATTTCACACGATGCCTGATTCTTTCACTTTTATTCGCTGTGAGAGATCAATGAACCCTTTTTTTTTGTACAGGTTTGATTATCCTTCTAATATTCCGATATATGTTCAATTTGGATTGACGAATCTTGTGAGTAACCAAGCGATTAAGTGGATAAGCGATTAACCCACTCAATTTCAACATACTGATATTGATATTGATATTAAATTTAAATGTTACATTGATGATACACAATCTGAACAAATATCAAATCATTTTTTAAGATGGTCACTGAAAAAAATTATTTGATTGGCTGCTTGCAACGACTCAAACCACAACGGTGAAAGATTTGGGGTATCAAATGCTGTGCAAAAAACAATAAAAAAAAAGATTTTTTATACTCGACACGAACTATTGCCTTGGAGCCCGTAGTTCAATGTACAAGCCCAGTATAATTCTCCATTTCAAATATCTATATGTTAGAGGGTAAGGGTAAGCAATATAAGCTATCTATTATAATTTGGTTTACCTCTAGCCATAAAACAGCCGAAAAAAAATCAATATGACGCTAATTGCAACTGGATAAGAATTTAGTCAAATAAATAACTAAAATTACTAATACAAACCAAGCCCAAGCTTAAGTCAAATATGGTTTACTGTGTAGGTTATCAGACTGGTAGAAACACCAATTGTCATGTCCCAACCCTGGAAAATTAGACTGTATAATAGCTTATACTTAGAGATGATACTGGTTAGTTTATATATATAGACTTCTCACATTTGTACAATAGAAAGAGCGGGCTGACATAACATATTATATTATCCCCATTAGACGAAAATGCCAATTCTATTGTCTGAATTCAGCAGCCACATGTATATTTAAATTGCAAATTTCCATGTCATTTTTTTACGACAATCGCTAGATGCATGAAAAACATCAAAACTGGTACCAGCACGGTAAATTAGCGCAGTAATTCTAACCAGCACGGTGATCGAATTTACAAAATTTTCAGTATTGTGATAGTCTTAGCAAATCTGATTTAAAGTATTTGCTTAATTTGGAATGACCCGGATATATAAATTAAAACACTTTTCTTCGTTGCAACGGTAATTTAATTTTCAATTTGCTTTTGTTATAGTGTCATAACATAGTTTAATAAATATAACGAATATTTAAAATGCCTAACTGGAGTTCTTATGGGGATATTGATACTATTCTTTTGACAGATGAAAATGTCGATGATGCCTTCAAAATTTGTGTTATTGAGGGGTTCGTTGATGCTGGTGCCAGTTTCTCTGGAGGTATTGGTACCCGTATTGGTTCGATCTTCGTTATTGGAGTTATTTCAACGTTTGTCACAATTTTACCGCTTTTAACACAAAAATTCAACTTTTCTATTTCAATTTGGTTTTATCTATTTGCTCGTTATTTTGGTGCCGGTGTTATTATTGCCACCGCTTTTGTTCATTTAATGGATCCATCCTACGGTGAAATTGGTCCAAATACTTGTGTTGGTATGTGGGGTAATTGGGCGTCATACTCCTGGCCACCTGCTTTGATGTTGATTGCAATTTTTGGTATTTTCTTTATTGATATTGCGTCCGAAGTTTATGTTGCTCGTAAATATGGTAAGGTTATCTCAAATGAACCTAATATGGAAGATATATTAACCAAGAACAAGGCCAAGAGAGAAGAAGAAAAACAAGATGAAGAAAACACCAATGCAACAAACGAATGTGATAACATTTGTTGTGATGATGGAATATATCAAAAGGAAAGTGCAAAGAGTTTTACTGAATCTGTCAACTCTGAAGATTCTATTGCTCAATTCAACCAACAAATTGCTGCTTTCCTTATTTTAGAATTCGGTGTTATCTTCCACTCAGTTATTATTGGTTTGAACTTAGGTAGTACTGATTATGATGAATTTAAAACCTTATATATTGTTCTTGTTTTCCATCAATCCTTTGAAGGTTTAGGTATTGGTGCCAGACTATCTGCCATCCCATGGCCTTCAGATAAACCATCGTGGCAAAGATATATGTTGTGTATAATTTATGGTTTAGTTACTCCTGTTTCTATTGCAATTGGTCTTGGTGTTAGAACAACATACGTTGCTGGTGGTTTTGCTGCTAGTATAGTTTCAGGTGTTTTAGATGGTCTTTCTGCTGGTATTCTAGTTTATACCGGTATGATTGAATTGATGGCTAGAGATTTCGTTTTCAATGATGAAATTAAACAGGACATGAGGAAGTTGCTTTTCAGTATGGGATGTATGACAGTTGGTACCGGAATTATGGCTTTAATTGGTAAATGGGCTTAATTTTCTTTCTTTCGTTTAATTATTATTTTAATAGATTTAGTTTCAAAATATATTAATTTTGCACAATAGTAAAAGGTAGGTAACGTGATACCTTGTTCTGAAAACTATTTATATAGTCATTGATTACACATATTGATATATAATTCAGTCTTTTAATTTCAGTAATACCCTTGCTAAAGTAATGTTCATCTCATGTAAGACATTATGTTGGTCACTAATATTCATGCAATTGATGAGACCGTAACTAAATCAATAAGGTTCCTAAGTTCAGATTTAAATTCCACGTAAATAATCCTATTTTTTATTTACAGAATCTGTTAAGTTTAATAAATAATAAGTTAGCAAAGGTCTATATATTGAAGAAATGACTAAGTACAAAAACCAGGTGTCATTACTTGGCCATGAAAACATCAATCTTGTCAAGAAAATTATCTTTTTTATCAAGACAAACGAAATAACATTCTTTCGATTCTAATCTACAAGATTTTGGCTTAAACCTTATGACTTTATTGAAAACTTTTTTTAACCTGCTTTCTAAAAGTTTATCCTCTTCACCTGTAAAAAATTTCATAATTAAACTGCCCCGTTTTTTTAGTAAATCGATAGCGGTGATCAGTGCTGCGTCGCAAAGGTCCATTGACATTAAATGATCTTTCACTACAAGACCAGTGGTGTTAGCCATCCTGTAATACGGCATGTTAGTAGTTGCATTTCCAAAGCCATTGACCTGAACAACCGGTACATACATATCACTCAACACAACATCAACTGGATACATATTTTTTTCGTTCGTATCTGCTAATGATTTAAAATTCTTATTAATGTCATTTTCTAAACTATTAACTTTCATTTCCTTCTCAATTAATGATTCTTCTCCCCCTGAAAGCGTGGTAAATTCGTCAGTTCCAATTTTAATTTCAATATC
The DNA here is from genome assembly GCA_003707275.3 of Kregervanrija fluxuum. Taxonomy (NCBI): domain Eukaryota; kingdom Fungi; phylum Ascomycota; class Pichiomycetes; order Pichiales; family Pichiaceae; genus Kregervanrija; species Kregervanrija fluxuum. The sequence goes on from PPNM03000020.1 coordinate 29,604, forward strand.
CTGAAAAATTTGCTTTTGTTTTTCTCTTTCCTCTAACAAAAATGATTCTCTAATTATTTTATGGGTACCTTTACTTAATATATTTCCTTGAATAGATGATGCACCAGCAGGAGGGGAATAAGGCAAGATATCAACACCAATGATCTTTGAACCTTTTGAAGTCCTATCAACCGCAACTTGATTCCAAGCACCCGGTGCAGCACCTAAATCGAGAACATTTATTAATCTACCATTTGATTTTTTAAAGATATTGAATCTTTCATCAATCTGTAGCAATTTGAATGCAGCACGGGATTTATAATTCAGATGTTTGGCTTCACGTGTAAATGGATCATTTTTTTGTCTTTGTATCCAGCGATTTGAAGAGGAGGATTTAGATCTAGTAAAAATGGAAAATAAAGGGGAATTTATTTTAGTAATTGAAAATGGTGTTACGAAAGTCACTGATTTTTGTAAAATCATGGTTAGATAGTTAGAAAAAGAAAAAAAAAGAATCCTATGTAGTTATGTTATTTCACAATCAATATGAAAATCAATAACAAGTATATGATTTTGATTGAAGACGTGTATTGAAAACTGATAAATCTCAATTTCATGTTACTTCGCCACAAAATACCATCCACATCAATCATGTGACTAAATTACAAAGAGCACGTGCATACCCAAAGGGTTTGAAACCATTAAAAAAAAGTTTTTTTGTGCGCGCAAGAATTTTCATTCTGGTTTTTAAAGCAGGATGACGCTCGAGTTTTTAATCTCATCTCGTTATAGTTTCTTTTAAACTATCGTCGACAGAACCAATTATATCGGTATTACCTAATCTTTAGGGAGACAATCACTTTAATTTAATCATGTCCAAAGTTAGTACTACTCAAGTTAGAGAAAATATTCAAGAATTATTAAAGTATTCTACTGAAACCAAGAAGAGAAACTTCTTAGAAACCGTCGAATTACAAGTCGGTTTAAAGAACTATGATCCTCAAAGAGATAAGCGTTTCTCCGGTTCTTTAAAATTACCAAATGTTCCAAGACCAAACATGACCATCTGTATTTTTGGTGATGCTTTTGATGTTGATAGAGCTAAGGGTTTAGGTTGTGATGCTATGTCAGTTGATGACTTAAAGAAATTGAACAAGAACAAGAAATTAATTAAGAAATTAGCTAAGAAGTATAATGCTTTCGTTGCTTCTGAAACTTTAATTAAACAAGTTCCAAGATTATTAGGTCCTCAATTATCTAAAGCTGGTAAGTTCCCAACTCCAGTTTCCCATTCTGATGACTTATATGCAAAGGTCACTGATGTTAAATCTACCATTAAGTTCCAATTAAAGAAGGTTTTATGTTTAGCTGTTGCCGTTGGTCACGTTGAAATGGAGCAAGATGCTTTAGTTTCTCAAATTATGATGTCTATCAACTTCTTGGTTTCTTTATTAAAGAAGAACTGGCAAAATGTTGGTTCCTTGGTTATCAAATCTTCCATGGGTCCAGCTTTTAGATTATACTAATCGTGTCTTATAATTTATTTTATAGTTTATATGTTTAATTTAATGGCTAGAAATTGCTTTTTTTTAATTTTCACCTGTAAATTGATAAAAATAACCGAGAAAAGTAAGAAATTATAAAATAAAAACAATAAAGTCGCCGTCCTTCGAGATAAGATTTAGGATATTTTGTCACTTAGGTTTTCCTTTTTGAACACCCAGATAAAGCTCTATGATATAATGTCATCCAAGAGACCATTTGAAGATAATGATGTTATTAATCTTGATTCGGAAGAGGACACCGAAATTATTCCAATTGTAATTAAAAAACGTAAAAATGATGAACCTATTGAAATTAGTTCAGACATTGAAGAAATTCAAATATTGGGCCATAATGAGTCAATTGACCTCTTAGATTCACCAGCTGAAGAAACGGATGAATCGGCCTTTAATTCACCCAAAGAACAAGCAGTGCAACTCCAAGAACCTAGAAAAGCTGATTTACCTAAAATTGCAAAAATTGTAGGACATAGAGTAGAGGACGAAGTTGAAAACAGAAAAATAGAAAAAAATGAAATAATAGAAAAACGTGGAATACAAGCAGAAATACAGTCCCAACAGCAAGAACAGGAACCAGTATTAAGAATTGTTTCACCTCAAGAGCAAATGCGTGCTCTACTAGCAAAAGCTGCAGAAGCTCGTCTGAAGACTTCTTCTGTTATAGCAGATAACAAAGAATTATTAATAGAAAAAAATGAAGTTTCAGCTACGAGATTTCAAGAAATCAATAAAAGATCATCGAAAACCTTTTCACGTATTCATATGATTTCAAATCCTGAATACTGTAAAGAATACTGCCCTAATGGAAATAAATCTACGGTTTCATTATACGATTTAGTTGGATCAACAAATTTAGCAAAGTCTTATCAGTTTAATTTTTTGATTGATTTTGATTATATCGCCAAATTTGTTCGTTCAGAATCTTGCCAATTCATTGTTATCAATCAAAATGATGACGAGCATTTAATGCTATCAGATGAGAATGCATCAAAGTATAAAGTCAAATCAATAGATGCAAGTAAAAGATTGCAAAAATTTGGAAGTCATCATTCAAAACTGATGATTAATTTTTTCCATGATAATACTTGCCAGATCATCATTCATACGATGAACTTAACTAATGCAGATTATGTAATCCAAACACAAATGGCTTGGTTATCCCCAAAACTAAAACTACATAAAAATGAGAGTCTTTGGGAAGACTATACTTTGCCAGAAATTAAGACGAAAACAAATACAGGTTTGGCCTTTAAGCGTGATTTTATAGCTTACTTAAAGAGTTATCAAGAAACAGAGTTACAGGATTTAATTCAGGAATTAGGTAAATATGATTTTAGCCCCATAGACGTGATATTTATAGGTTCGTCTCCTGGGAGGTATGCCACACCATCAAAAACCCACCCAGAAGATCTGGATTCCAAAACACTATTTGGGTATGGTAGACTATGGCAGATTATTCATGGGTTGAATTTGCAAAGCAGCAAGGGAAAATTTATTGGTCAACCATCAACAATTGCAGGCCCAATTGATTCAAACACGAGGAACATTTTTGTACATCTTCTTACCTCATGCATTGAACCCGGATACCCCCTTTTGAAAAAAAAAGACTTTATGTTCAAAGAGAATAGTGGTAATGTGGAGCCTGTTATAGTTTGGCCAACAATTGATGAGGTTATACGTTCTAAAATGGGAGTTCAGTCAGGGAGAGCTTTACATTTCACGTCTAATGGGACCTGGAAAGCGTATGCTAATCAATTCAATGCTATTAGACGGTACTTTCATAAATGGTCAAATGTGGACAATCCAAGGGAATCCAAGGCTGGTAGATCACATTTATCACCACATGTCAAGACTTATTGTGTTACTGAAGACGATTTTAAAACATTGAAATGGTTTATGCTTACTTCTGCGAACTTTTCTCATCAAGCTTGGGGAAAACCAGATTTTAAATGGACTAATGGTGTATTATTCTATTCCGTTATGTCATATGAAACTGGTGTTTTAGTTGCTCCCAAGTTGTTAGACGTTGATAAAAATCAAGGCGAGGAAACTATACTTGTTCCAACTTTTGATAGCGACAAACTTGATGGAAATTCTCTTAAAGCTGGAGCTGTGGAAGTCGCTTTGCGTTTACCGTATGATGTCCCATTACACAAATATGGAACAGAAGATGAACCATGGGCCAAACCAAAGGCTGAGGAGCTGATTTTGAGATTTGGAGGTTTATGAGAGTTAGAAAAATATATGTGTTGTTCGACAGCTTTCATTTTCTAATTTATTCTAATATATATGTATATCGTGAAAGTTAAAGTTAGATGTCAAATCCCATTCACGTTAAAAATATATGGGGAACAGATAATTAGCAGATAAAGCAGATAGTTTTGGCAATATACCAAGGTTAACTATATTGAAAATGGAACAACTGCAACAATAATCATTCAATTCAGTTTGTTCTTCCTGATCTTCTCTATATTTTGATTCGATATCAATGTAACCAGGAATAATAGGGAACTGTTTTATTTTTGGCGAATGTGTGATCTCGAAGGAGTATGCTTTCTGCTACTTTCTAGAACTGTCTGACTTGTAGTTTTATAGATCATTGATTTCCTTCTGAATTTCCTACAATAGTCTATTTTCAAACATCTAAATCGAAGTCAATTATTGAACCCGTTTAAATAAAGGCTTGATCACTATAGGTTTATAATTGATCTTAAAATTGGTTTATCCCTCTACTTCGGTGATAGTGTTAAAAAACGTGAAAATAGGCATATCTTTTACGAACACAGCCTCACCTTCTACAATTTAAATTTTAGGATCAATAGCCAAAATCAATAATACAAACAAGATAGAAAAATAGGAAGAAGATAATTAGCCACTGAATAAAACTTGGGTTGATTATAAAGTAGTATGGAGTAACCCCTTCAAGCAAAATTAATTACTGTGTATATTAAAAAAATAAATATTCTATGTTAACTATTAATTGATTCTGAAACGGTTAGAGGAGCAGACTTTTTCAAACCTTTATTGTGGTTGTCGCAGTACCTTTAACACCACCAGTACAGCATGAATCACAGCATATAGTACAGCATAAACAAAAGAACGATTTCCAATTTGGCAGATCTAAAATATCAAGAATATAACTATTACAAAAATATTGATGACATTCACTATGTTCCCTTTGATACCCTCTTGGTTTTGGTTCACCAGAACCATCATTAACCAAACCAGTGGTCGGTTCCTTAACTTTTTCAGGTTGAGTAGTTTTAATACCTGGTTCACTTTGTTGAATTGGAATTTCATCCATCATTTTTTCTTGTTTATTTTCTTTCAATTGTTTGGTCTCAGTCTTTGGAGTAATTCCACTCTCTTCAGCAGCTTGTTGTGATGCAGCATCAGAAAACTGAGAATGAGCATCAGTAAACTGTGATGAATTGAAAGTGCTAAATGTGGTGACTGAGCCAGAACAAGGAATATTTTCCATACTGGTTTCTATTTTTAAATTAGGTATTATTTGCGATAGCTAGCCAAATTGTTATTATTGGATATCAAATGAATAAAAGTATAATAATAAATCAATGTTGCGTTGCTAGAAAGGATATTAAAATGACCAAATAGTGATGTAAGTATATAAATAAATAAGGGGATTTATGAAGATGCCAGCCTTTCTCTCAGCCAGTGGAAGAGTGGTGCCTCTTAAGTTTAAAAACTGTAGTAATAAAACAATCTTGTTGATAAAATAATACATCGTTCATACGTAATGAATTTGATCCAGCTTGGAAAAATTTCACGTGGCTGATTTGTGGCGAGGGAATAAACCACACACGACGTTTAAGAATATATTTTTTTTTCTATGAAAATTTTTTAATATTTTTTTTGCTTTATCTTTCAATATAGTGAATTATCAGTAAATCTACGATGCCTCCTAAAAACGTTGAAACTAGAAAATGGAAACCACCAAAGGGTCCAAAGAATACTCAACATAAGAATAAAAATACCATTGGTTTAGGTAGAACTCTTAAAAATGCCAAAGCAGCCCAGAATCAAGTTTATTACTTACCTGATGGTCAAATGAGATTTACGACTGATAAACATGAAGCTGATTGGGTTAAATTAAGATCCGTTACACAAGAAAATGCATTGGATGAGTTTTTAAATACAGCTGAATTAGCAGATACAGATTTCACAGCTGATAAACATGCAAGTGTTAAAATTATCAGAATTAATAATCAAGCGGTTGATACTGGTAATTACAATCCATACTTACTATCAACAGATGAAGAAGCGCAAAAATTTGAACTTCAAAAAGAACACATTAAAGATTTAACGGTTCCAAGAAGACCCATATGGGATGAAAATACCACTAAATTTGAACTTGAAAGATTAGAGAGCGATGCATTTTTGGATTGGAGAAGAAGTTTAGCATTACTTCAAGAAGATCACGATTTGTTATTAACCCCATTTGAAAGAAATATCATGGTTTGGAAACAATTATGGAGAGTTGTTGAAAGATCGGACTTAGTTGTCCAAATTGTTGATGCTAGAAATCCGCTGTTATTCAGATCAAGAGATTTGGAAAAATATGTTAAAGAATTAAATCCATTAAAAAGGAATTTATTATTAGTTAATAAGGCAGATTTATTGACCTTTACTCAAAGATTAGCTTGGGCGAAATATTTTAAGAAACATGGTATCAAATATACGTTTTTCAGTGCTGCTCAGGCCAACGAAATTTTAGAAAAAGAAAAGGAAGAAGAACAGATGGGATATTACGATGAAAATATAAAAGAAGATAGTAATAAAACAAATGAGAAAAAAAGGGATAATAAAGACAAATATGATAACGAAAAATCGGAAGAAGAATCAGAAGAAGACGATGAAGAATTTGACATAGATGATCTTTCTGATTTAGATGAAGAGGAAAGAGAAGAAATACTGAGATTGCAGAACGAGCTTGATGAATTAGAAGACCAAATGGGAGAATTAGGTGTTAATAATGAAGAAGATGAAGACTTCAATTTTGATGAAGATGTTGAGTTAGAAGATGAAAGTAATAGAGAATTAACTAGGATTTTAACCGTTGGAGAGTTAGAAGATTTATTAATAAGAGTCGCCCCAGAGCCACTGACAGAACCTCCTGCTGGTCACCCTAAGAGAATTCAAATTGGTTTAGTTGGTTACCCGAACGTTGGTAAATCTTCCACAATTAACGCGTTAGTGGGATCGAAAAAGGTGTCAGTTTCTGCGACGCCAGGTAAGACCAAGCATTTTCAAACCATTTTATTATCTGATCAAGTAATCCTTTGTGATTGCCCCGGTTTAGTTTTTCCAAATTTTGCATTTACCAATGCTGAATTGGTCTGTAATGGTGTTTTACCAATTGATCAACTAAGAGAACATACAGGTCCATGTCAATTGATCTGCCAAAGAATTCCTAAATATTTCCTAGAAGCTGTGTATGGTATTACAATTCCAACGAGAGCAAGTGAGGAAGGTGGTTCAGGTGTTCCAACGGCACAAGAATTGTTGAATGCGTATGCCAGAGCTAGAGGTTACATGACCCAAGGTTTTGGTTCCGCTGATGAAAGTAGAGCTTCAAGATACATTTTGAAAGATTTAGTTAGCGGTAAATTATTATATGTTGAGCCGCCATCACATGATGATGGGTCTAAAGCAACTGAAGAAGAATGTTTAGAATTCAATAAAGAGTTATATAACTTGGCACATTTACCAGTTCAGAGAAGAGATCAATTAGTTGAAGCGATTAGATCTAAAGGACTTTCAATTAAAGATTTTGACTTAGCTAATGATTTGGATAAATTGACATTTTCATCGCATTTATCAAATGATGACGAAAAGGATAAAAAGATTCATTCAAGAATGTACGGTGGTAAACAAGCAGCATTATATAATGCTGCTGATGAGTTAGATGATGAATTTTTCATCATGAATAACGTTAAGGGTAAACTACAAGGACCATTCCATAAACAAAAAATAGCTGGAGGCAAAGATAAAAAACATAATAAGAGTTTTAAAAAAAAGAAGAAGAAAGCTGAAATGAAATGAAAAATTAAATACTAAATGTTTTATACAATATCTTTTTTTTAAAGTAATACATATTTTATCAATGTACTTTAGTAAATGGGCAATGAGACTATAGTCACAACTAAACCAAGATTAGCATTAGAAATCAATGGTAACTAGTTTCATTAGTATATATAGGATTTTATATTGAAATCCCACATCTTCACCAGTAGGGTAAATATTCTTATTGTTGTTTTAGTTAATAGACGTAATCTCAGAGTATTTAATATATTGAATTAGGTGCTCAACTATTCTGTATTTTAATTAATGACTTTATATAATCTATTTAGTTCATAAATCAGATAGGAAAACCCACTCTGTTTATGTTGTTCCATTATCACGTTCTTACTACTTTCAGTAATAGCATGATAATTAGGAAGTTCATTAATATTCCAGTATACTCATTTTCAAATCACCTCATATGTCTAATCATACATGATTGATATTTTCTAATTATAGCCTTTGTAAAATGCTTTCTAATTTTCAAAGTGAATTATTATATGTAATCATCAACTTCCAATAAGCATATATGATGATTAGGATAACATTCACTGGAGGAACGGCTACAGATGTGGTCCCGTAAATAAATAAGTTGATACTTATTATTCGTAGTTGTATAGCCGTTATAAACTCAGAAGTTATTAATAAATATAAGGACGAGGTATTGTTCTAACTAAAGTTTAATAGGTCGGCTATAGACAATTATTCTATAGTATTAATTGGTAATTTTATATAAACTAGTTAAGTTAGAAGTTAAACAAACGGAAGCTATGTTCTATTTATTTTATTCTAAATATAATTTTGTTATTCGTGAGTACAGACTTTCATCAATATGTTCGGTTGTTTTACCTATGTTTTATCTTGATAAGCTATCTTGATAAATTAGCCTTTTGGTATTTCTTATTTCTATAAGTTATCTAGTAATTACCATTGCTTAATTATTAATTCTAAACTTCAATTAACTATTGATTAACTGAATTTTTCTCAGCTATTCAAGCATTTGCGATGGCCATTCTTTTTAAAATTCAACATAATTTTCACAAGAATAATAGAATTATATTCAATTTTTATATCTGAGGATCTTTCCATAAAACAGAGGAAAGAAAAAGATTGTAAAACAGGTAGAAACTAAACAGTTGAAAAAGGATATTTATATAGCTAATTCGGATCTAATGTCATCATTGAAATTGTTTATTTTGTCCAGACAACATCATAGTATCCGATTAAATGAATGTAACTATATATAGATGATCATTGACTTTAATTTCATTGGCTCCACCTTTTTGTGTTGGAGTTTTATCCAGCACACATGTGACCATACTGTATCAATAATTGATAGTTTTATATAAGCTATTTATTTCATAAATTGAAAAAGAGAAACTACGTTTTATTTATGTTTATTTAACTATAAAATTTTTGCGTATTTTATAGACCTTTCAATGGTATGCTTGCCCTGACCAGTGGTCTCCTATCTTGATAAGCTATCTTAATTGATGATATTCTATCTTTATTAGTTACTTTCAATCATCATCGTTTGTTAATCAATCTTTAATGACAATTGAGTATTCATTGATCTAGCCTTTTCTTCGGTATTCAAACATTTCCTAATCATACTGTTCAAAATTTAATAAAATTTTCACAAGCACATCCTATTTTAGTCTTATATCCGCAGTATCAGAAAACAAAAGCAATAACACCATATAAGCACCAAGAAACAGTAACAAATCTAGTGCCAGCTTCGTAAACGGCCAATGATGATGAAATTAAATCTGTAGTGGAATTAGAGATGGAAGCCAACTTAGAATATACCTGGGTGCTTGTTTCTATGCTACTGGAACTAACTTTTGGTACAGGACTTTTTATATTAACACTGGATACAGTATTATCTCCTGATCTTGTGTTGAATGATAATGCTACTGAAGACATATCAATCTCTACAAGAGTTGTTCCGATGTCAGCAGTGAAAACAATTAACGTTGATATCTTATTCTCTTCTCCACTGGAATGTGTACTTCCCGACGGCTTCATCTCGATTGAACTAGCCAGTGAATTTCTGGAAGTAATAGCTGTAGTATCTGTTCTTCGTCCCATTAACTGAGAGGACGTTGAGCATAATAAGTGCATGGACTCCAAAATATTTAACCAGCTTCCACTTTCAGCGGCAGAAATAATCGAGGAAGTAATAGAATTAGTATATGGGGGAATAATACCTGGAATAGCATCGACACTGCGGTCAGAAGTAGCAGTTTCAGTGGTACCAACCAAAGAAATACTGGAGGAACCATTGAAAACTGTGGACGTCACAACAGCAATCCAGGTGGAGTCAGTACCACCGAGGGATGTAAAAGTGCTATTTATACCAGGACCTGGAGCCAAAGGAATAGAAGTTTGATCGGCAATAACAGAAGAGGTAATGAATGAACCACTGAAGTCTGTGGTTGTCACAGCCGTAGTCCGGGTGGAGCCAGGACTACCGAAGGATTCAGAAAATTTTGGCCCTGGACCCAGTGTAATAGCAGTTTGATCGACAACAATAGAAGAGCTAGTCAAGGAATCATTGAGGTCTGTGGTTGTCACAACCGTAGTCCAGGTGGAGTCAGTACTACCGAGGAATGTGAAAGTGCTGTATGAATCAGAAATTTCTGGTCCCGGACCCAAAGGAATAGAAGTTTGATCGACAACAACAGAAGAGGTAGTTAAGGAACCACTGAAGTCTGTGGCTGTCACAACCGTAGTCCAGGTGGAGTCAGTACTACCGAGGAATGTGAAAGTGCTGTATGGAGCAGGGATTTTGGTCCTGGACCAACCGTTAGAGAAACAGAAACAGAGGTAGCATTCAATAATGAAGTAAAGAATAAGAGTGAATTAATCACTGATAAATATCCGTATAGCATTCTCATAAAATTCTGTATATTTGTAGAACGATACTTTGGGTCATTAAGAATAGGTAAGCAGAAAATAAGGATAAGTCAGGGAGTATATATAGTTTTGATTCAAACAAATCTCAGCTTCATCTCTGGCTTAAATGTTCTATTGATCTGTATGGCAGCTTGAAAATGTCCATTCCTTTTTATAATAATCAATTTGTTAGCATGGTTAGAAACAAAGAAGACAGCATTAAGATATTGAATCTTATTTCTTTTCGCTAAATTCGGCGTTATGAGGTAGCCAAATTAGGTTATCATAAGGTTTTTCGTCAACCAATTAATATTCTGAGATTAGGTAATTTTCGTTAGTGAAAGGTTGGCAGCACTAACTTAATAGCACCGCTGCATTGCATTTTTTCATAGAAAAGGTGTCCAAAATTATGACACTACATCCTTATGATAAAAAAGAAAATAGTGAGAATTCCTCTTTAAAATACAGAATATTTCGGTAAAGTCAAATGAAACAAAAGAAAAAAATCTGCAGGAAATGACGGTTATCCCATTATCCTTTTTATTCTATTCAAATGTTATCTGGGTCCATGAATCCATATTATTATTGCCGCATTTGAGAATTGGTTATGAGTATTTTTTGTTGGCCGGTAAAATCCTATTCAAACAACCAACGTCCACCAACCAGTTAAATTGGGAATTTAAGTTTAGTATACTGTTTTAACTGCAACCTATTCAAGAAATTAGGCTCTAGTACACCATATGCAGATACGGATTTCTAGTTCATAAATAAGACTGAGTCACACTTTTTGAAATTTATTGCCTATTAGATATAAAGGAAATCACGTGTTCTAATCTGGACATAAAAATTATTATAGACTAAATAAGGTTCAAGGAACACACACGACACGTGAAATTAATAACAACTTAATCAACTGCCTGCGTGATATAAATGACGTGCAATTATCATAAGCAAATTAGAAGGACTTGTAACGTTTTAACTTTAACATTAATATCATAATATTTTATCCTAGCACTATAGTTTATTTTAGCGAGGCTCAAAGGTCAGACCGATCATTCAAATTAGTAAATGTCAACCAGTAATTGGATTCCTAGCCCAATTTATATGCTCACATGTTAACTGGAGAATCTAGTACAGGAAACACGCTTTCTTCATTTTTAAATTGAAAGATATTCTGTTTCAATGTAGATTTTCTTTATTTGTACTAGTACAGTTTTTGCATAGCAATAATCAAATGTCTTCCGATTTTACTTAGAATTGGCAGAGATGGAGCACCTCAATTATTTATCACAGTATCATTTGACATTATAAGTTATAATAAGAGTATTTTCGAGAACGATCTGAAATATAATCCTGAAATGAAACATTTTTTAAACTAATCACTATCCTTAAGGCTGTGCAAAATTTAATCAGTGCTTTTTAATTATTCATGTAAATAATTTCATCTGGGCGTTCACTAACGTATAGCGCCAACACTAATTTTACTCTTGCAGCTCCAAGCACCGGAACATCACTCTATCCAATTGATCCTGGTGATCGTGAAAACTGGCTGACAAAAACATATTTGTCATCAGTGACAATGTAATATTCTTAGTCAAGAAATAAAATAATTAGATATAGACTTTTATTAACAATCAATATTTTCATAGCCTCTCAGACACCAACATTTTCACCATACGATAATCAGTATGCTTATTTGGAACAAGGTCAAAATTACTACTTCTATGTGCTTTGAATAGTATAGACCATACCGATGCTGCTGTAACTATCGACCTTCCAAACAGAACAGATAAGGGTAGCGATGCCTAACAAGTTAATACCACTAACAACCACAGGCTCTGATCCAAAATTTACCAATTTTACTTACACTGATCAAATGGAAACACTCCCCCAAACTTGTAAATGCATTGAATACTCTACTCCATATAACACTGTCGATTCTTCCGATATAAATAAAGTTTAAAATGCCTCATCACCCAATTCTATTTGTAACTCTTTAATTTCTTTATTCAAATCCTTTAGATTGTTATCCAAGGTTTTCAAATCATCAAATTTACGTTGTTTTTTAAAATCATCATACATGTTTTTGACAATAAAATTTTGTTCATTGAGAACCATTAATCTTTCTCTTTTTTCTCTGATCTCTTTTCTTGTTAATTTTCTTTCACCATCAGTAATTTTTTTTAATGCAATTCTTTCTCTTTCTAATTTATCCTGCTGTGCTTTTCTTAAGATTGGTAATTTTTCTTGAACATATCCCAATATGCTCTGTCTCAAAGAAATAAATAATCTAATTTCATCACTATTTTCTTGATTGTTTTTAATTTTAATTTTGGACCCAATTTCTTTCCCCAAATTATCTAACTTACCAAACAGTGACACAATATGTGATATTTTATCATCATCAGCGATATTTTCCAAATCTTCTTTATCTAATTTTTCCTGAATAATTTTCCATTGTCTATAACATCTCATAAAATCTCCCTTTTGCATTTTTTTTCTATCCAACTCTAAAACTGTCTTATCAAACACTTTTCGCTTACAATTCAAGCAAACTCTAATCCCCACATCATCAATTTCTCCGTTTAAAAAATTACGTTTTTCTATTTCATCATTTTTGTCACCCATTAATTCTGCCAAGATAGCAACAGGCACAATCATGGAACAACCTTTGGAAATATCACCACAAACTACATCACCACATAATCTACAATGATGTTTCCTAACCCATATTCCAAACCGACCATTGCAAATTTGACAATCTTTAACAAGTTTTTCATTTTTCCAAGAAACAATCTCTTTTTCAATTTTGCTCAATTCCCAGTTTTCCACCTTACCCTTTTCATCAATTTGTACTTCAACCCATTTTAAAAATCTCCAAACTCTTTTCTCCAAAACTAATTTAACTAATGCATCCTTTTCAATTTTATTTTTACGTAATGTTGAAAACTCAAAACTTAAATCATGATCCTTGACATTACCAATAACGTTACCCCAACTTAAATTTTCGTTAAAACATTCCTGACAACATTTACACCAAACACCAGTTTTATCAATTTCTAAGCTTTCATTCAACTTAATGAGATGTTTACAGTGAAAAGAACAATAAAGCTCTCCACATTTTCTACAATTAACAACACCATTTTTTAAACCTAAGCTTTTACCGCACGTCGGATAATGACAAGTCAAGCCATTTGTAGGCTTCTTCCAATGATCTCTAGGTATCACTCTGTGAAATTTATTATTTTCATCCTCTTGCAGTAATTCATTTTCTGGCGTTGACGTTGTAGATTTTGCAGCAATATCTGTATTCTGAGAAGTCGCTGGTTTAAACCATCGTTTAACATCTGCCAAAGTACTTGACTTTTTCGAATTTGTGGAATTTGCCTTCGTAATAGATGTTAAATGTGAATCATCAATGTGTTTGTTAAGTTGAGATAATGAAACCATTGATTCGTTACATATCGGACAAAATAATGATTGCTCTTGGGACTCAATTAATTGCTCTGGTTCAACTTTGGCTGAACCTTTTTTACCCAAGATTCTTTTCTTAGACATTAATGACTGATTCCAAAAGTGATTCGTATGCAATAAAAAACTTTTGGAACTCCAATCCATAGATATAAAAAAAATATCATGCGCTAGAAAATTCTCGCGTTTCCTTTTTAATCGATTTATTTGTTTGTTAGTAGTATATCATTATATATCATTTATTTAATTTTCATTACATGAACAAGCACATTTTTTTTAAAAAAAGGTAGAAAAAAAGAAAAAGATAAGGCAAAAAATAAAAAATTAATAAAAATTTAATTAATTCCAGGATTCATTAGTTCTGCTTTAGTTAAAGGCTTAAAGTTATTATCAATATTTAGTTCACTTTTTTTCCAACCGGGCACTAATTTATCAATTAATTCTGGGAGAACACTTAATTCACGTTTTGAAAAATCCAGTAAATCCGGGACCAATATTTCTTTATCTAATTTAAAGCCTCTATAGTTTGGTAAAACAGAATTTTTAAAGCTCTCTTCTCTGAAAACATCAAAACATTTGTGCGACATACCTTCAATTGAACTAACTCTTTTTATTGGAGAATAATTAAAAATTTTAACTAATAAATCAACCAATTCGATATCAATATTTGCAAATATTTTAGTTAAGGGTATTGGTTTAATATTTGGGAATTTATGTTCCATGTAATTTGGATTCATGGATCTAATTTCTTCTTTTGATGGCGTTCCTAATAATTTGATTATTTCAACCAGTTGATCTATACCAGATTGACCAGGGAATAAAGGTTGACCTAATATCATTTCGGCAATCACACAACCAGCAGACCAAATATCAATCTTGGTTGTATAATTTCTAGCACCAAATATGAGTTCAGGTGCTCTATAATATCTTGAACAAATATAAGAAACGTTTGGTTCATTAGGGTTTAATATTTTAGCCGAACCAAAATCACATAGTTTCAAAATACCGAACATCGGATCGATTAATAAATTTTGTGGCTTAATATCTCGATGACATATACCCAAGGAATGAATATAATTTAGCGATCTTAATAATTGATAGGAATATAGTCTAATTGCAAAAACTGGCATTTGTTTTTTCTTGGAAAAAAACCAATGTGATGCAGTATATAAAGTTTCAGGGACAAAATCCAATACCAAATGTAAATATAATTCGTCTTTTTCATTTGTTTTATAAAAATAAGCAACTAAATTGACAATATTCTTATGTTTAATTAATCTCATTATTTCTAGCTCTCTATTTTTGAATCGCTTATCTTGCAAAACTGTTTTAATTGCAGCTTTCGTATTTTTTGGAAGTATATTAATTTGATAAACGTAACCAAAAGATCCATGACCAACCATTGTCCTTTGCGAATAAGTTAATTTATAGGATTGATTTGTATGACCATCTTTGACATCTTCCTCAACCGTCTGTAAATGTGACTGGCGTGATAGATTGTTACTCATTGTTTAAAGTATGGGGAATATTAATGGATGTAGGGTGATTAAACAGCCAGTAAGTGTAAAGGTTTTGTTATTATGGCCCTACCAAAGAGCCCCGAAATTTGCTAATATTGAGAAAAATGCTGGAGTCGACGCGTCGACTATAATTCTCCCATTCAGTTACAAAATATTGCTTACGTAATATATTTAATTTTAGTTACTTATCAATAAATAAATGTATAACAATTTTCTCTAATAAGATTAAAAGTTAATTGGCTTATCGAAGACAGTCATTGCAGCTTCCTTGAAAGCTTCTGATAAGGTTGGATGAGCATGGCAAACTCTGTAAATATCTTCACAAGAAGCACCGTATTCAATGGCCAAACCAGCTTCGGCAATCATTTCACCAGCATTAGGACCAATAATGTGAACACCTAAAACTCTTTGAGTTTCGGCATCAGCAATAAATTTAACAAAACCGTCTGTGTCCATATTAGTCTTAGCTCTAGAATTAGCAATGAAAGGAAATTTACCAGTCTTATATTTAATGCCAGCTTCCTTTAATTCTTCTTCAGTTCTACCAACCCAAGCAACTTCGGGATGACTGTACATAACAGCTGGAATGTTGGCATAATTGACGTGACCGTAACCATTCTTAATATATTCAACAGCTGCAATACCTTCTTCTTCAGCCTTGTGTGCCAACATAGGACCAAATGTAACATCACCAATACATTGAATGTGTTCATTTTTGGTCTTGTAGTCGGAATCAATGACAACTCTACCCTTTTTGTCAAATTCGATACCAAGTGCTTCGGCATTTAAACCCTTTGAATATGGTCTTCTACCAACAGCAACTAATAAAACGTCAGCATCCAGGGTTTCAGTTTTTCCGGTATTAGTATCTTCAAATTCGATATTGACAATTTCACCATTTCTAACACCCTTAGTAACTTTAGAACCTAATTGAAATTTCAAACCTTGTTTAGTTAAGAATTTTTGAGTAGCTTTTGAAACTTCGCCATCCATACCGGCACCACCAATTGATTTTTGGAATTCTAAGATGGTAACCTCAGAACCTAATCTTGACCAAACGGAACCCATTTCTAAACCGATAATACCACCACCAATAATACATAATTTCTTTGGAATTTCTTTTAATGAAAGAGCACCGGTTGAGGAAACAATTCTTTCTTCATCAATTTCAATACCTGGAAATGGAGTTGGCTCAGAACCAGTTGCAATAATGATATGATCAGCATTTAAAGTCGCAGCTTCACCACCTTCAATTGGGTCAACATTTAAAGTGTGTTCATCAACAAAGGAACCTGAACCTTTATAGTATTTAACGCCATTTTTTTTGAATAACATTTCAACACCACCAGTTAATTGCTTAACAGCAGTATCCTTTGCCTTCATTAAGTTAGGTAAATTGACGGAAACATCACCGCTGATTTCAATACCTCTCTTGGAAGATTCGGTTTTAACTTGATGATATAAGTGAGAGTTGTTTAATAAAGCTTTGGATGGGATACAACCGACATTAAGACATGTACCACCTAAGGAACCTCTCTTTTCAATACAAGCAGTGTTATAACCTAATTGAGCAGCTTTAATGGCAGCAACGTAACCACCTGGACCACCACCAATGACAACGACATCATGCTCTGAAAAATTCGGAGAGCTTGTTAGTAACTGAGAGGGGAAGGGAGGACGTAAAAAATAATCGTTTTGTGATTCCAATTAATTATACATACTGGTAGCTTCAGACAATAATCTAGAGGAGGAGAATAATCTCTTTTGTGTAAATCTCAACATTGTGTATATAGTGAAATATATATGTTAACTATAATAGTGAGTAAAAAGTAAATGAATTGTAATCATCAAATCGACAACATGAAGTGAAAATGGCGCCCGGAGAACTACTAGACGGAAATTAAAAAAAACGAAACCGAAGGGAATTGCGACTCGGAGTAAGTGGGATGATCATTACGTAAGCATCCCCCTTACTAACTATATCTACTTTTTTGACGGCTAGTTTACCAATTTTCAATTGAAAGATGCTTTAAACCGTTTGAAATATTAGTTCAGTTTTATACATTAATAGCCAATTGAAATATCATAAGCATTAACTCAAAGACTGTAGATATTCTCTGCCCATCGTCTATAAAATCATTCATCATGACGTGACACCCATCCAGTAACTGCATCCATAAATTCGTGTGGTTTCTCACTGATTAACCAATGACCAGCATCAATATCCACAACTTCAAAAGATGGAAAGAAAAGGCCAATGCTAACAAGAAATTCATCTGCAATATATGAACTCTTCAAACCTCTCACAAACAAACTATTTCCATTCCATCTGGTAACTTCGTAATTGAAAGGCCAGGCACTAACATTATCCAATTCTTTGCTCATAATATCCAATGGAACCCTACAGTAATAACCACCGCCTGTTTCACGTTTTTTCAAATTTGTCATTAGAAATTGTCTAACTGGCAAACTCTGTTCAACTTCTTGTAATATGGCATCACATTCTTTCAAGCTTTCCAATTCATGGTTGTTTTCAATTTTTTGCAACTGTTTAACGTATTTACCAAATTTACTAAACCCAGTAACACCACCTGTAAAATCCACCGGTGCATTATCGACAGCAATTAAACCCTTACATAAATATTTGTTTCTTAAAACTGTAGCCATTGCAGCTTTAGCACCCATTGAATGTCCAATTAAAATCGGTTGTTCTAACTTATGCTTTGCAATGAATTTTTCGATGTCTGCTGCCATTGACGGATAATCATGTCTTGCAATATGCGGTGAATCACCATGATTACGTAAATCAACGCAATAAATGTCTCGTTGTAGTTTTTTTGTTAGTTGTCTTGAAATAGACCTGTTATTTGTCTTTGATCCGAATAGTCCATGAAGAAAAATAATAGGTGACTTGTCGCTTGGCTTTGGTGATGGATGCTTTTCATATTTGAGATCCACTGTTTCAATTTTCTTTGATAATGCATCTGAGTTTGTTTCTGAGTGCGCCAATGAAGACGGTGTGCCATAATAATAATTCGGAATTGAATAATTTCTCACTTGGATCGATTTCAGTAATGATATTGAGCGTTTTGAAATTGAAATCATATTGTATATGCGTGTATCTTGTATTGCTTATATCTAATCTGCTAATAGAAGACAGCTAACACTGAAAAAAAAAAGAAAAAATCTAATTCGGCACTCTCATTATTCGAGATTTTGGTTTTTTGTTTAACTTCTTTTAGCAAATTGCCATTGAAAATGTCTTGATGGTAAACGCTTTCCTTTTTTTAATCCATTTAGGTTTAATTATATGACTTATATGAATTATTTGGCCTTGATAGATTATTATTGTTTTACCTCATAAGGAGTAAATTTCTTTTTTATCGTTTTTTATGGGATGCTGCGCCTATTGGGCGCAAACACTACAACCAATATGGTAAGTTTGAGTCTTGGATCGTATTATCGGCAACAAAGCCTTACAACCTTACAATTCCAGACCGATGCACCTAGAGTGGGACTTGAAGCGGACCTACTTTATCTGGGAATGAAAATGTTATATTCTGTTTAAACTTGTTATCCACTGAATTAATTAAAACTTTCTTAAGGCACATTAGTTCAGTCTAAATTATATGCCCCTTAATGTACCTGCTATGGACCGAATGGCATGCTAATTCCTTCAAGCAAGACAATGTGCTTGCTGATATAAAGCCAGTTACGTATACTGCAGCCAAGGAATACTCTAACCATCCTTTTGTTCATAAGCCACCTTCGTTCTAGATCAGCAGAAAAACAATAAAACGTTAGCAATTTTTTTTCTTTTTCATGAGTTGAAGGAGGGTGAAGCCATTTGTCGCGTTCGTGTTTCATTTTAGCCACAGGGGAAAAGTAAATAACAACAAAATACCGATACCAGAACCTTTAGTATGGGAGGACAATACGTATCAAGATTCATATTATGAAACATATAAAAAGTTTGATATTCCCTTTGGAGTATTTTTTTAAAAAAACTTTAATTCCATATTGAACATCATCTTCAACTTCCCTTCCTTCTTTTCTCAGACCCACATTCATTACTATGCTTTGTAAAAACTTATTAAGTATATTGGCATTGTCCTCATTAACTAACGCTGTTCCATACCAAAGACATCAGCATGTTAAACACAGAAGAGAAGCTGTTGCCGAACCAGAACCTGAGGCATACGAAACTATGACTATGGTTGTCACCCAAGTTGTTTATCAGAACCAATTCAACCCAAGCACTCTAGAAACGAAATATACTTCGTCAGGTTCATCAGCTGCTACTGATTCCACATACTATGCTGAACCAAGTTCCACGTCATCTTCGCTTGTTTCCTCTGAAGCTACTGAGGAAACTTTATCTTCCACGTCAGCCTCATCATCAACATCATCATCAGCAGCAACATCATCCTCGTCATCGACATCCTCTTCATCCTCAGCATCCTCGGCTTCCTCATCTAATGATTTCTCTGCTGGATCAGTTGAATCCTACGCTGCTCAAGGTAAAGGTATCACATATTCTCCATATACAGACTCTGGCTCTTGTAAGTCTTCAGATGTGATCACATCAGACATTGAAATGCTATCCTCATTCTCAATTATTAGAATTTATGCTCCAGATTGCTCGTCAGTTTCAACAATTTTATCTGCTATGACATCTTCTCAAAAATTATTTGCCGGTTTATACTATATGAGCTCACTTGATTCTGATATTGATTTATTAGCATCACAAGTTGAAGCATCATCCCGTGGTTGGGATGCTATTTACGCAGTTGCAGTTGGTAACGAATGGGTTAACTCCGGTGATTATAGTGCGAGTGAAGTTGTCACCGCTGTCAATTCAGCAAGAACTACTTTGAAATCTAAAGGATTCACAGGTTCAGTTGTCACCGTTGATACCGTTCCAGCGTACGAAGATAATCCATCATTGTGTGATTGTACAGACTTTGCTGCTGTTAATTCCCATCCATTCTGGGATGGTAATACTGCACCTGCCGATTCAGGTAGCTTCTTACAAGACCAACTAACAAATGTTGGTAATTTGTGTAATAAAGATGTTTTGATTTGTGAAACTGGTTGGCCAACCAAAGGTGACACTTATGGTTCACAGGGTGTTCCAGGTGTCAGTCAGCAATTAGAGGCAATTGAAAGTATTGCAAATTCTGTTGCTGATAGTGTTATCTTCTTTACTACATATAATGATTATTGGAAAAGTGCAGGTACTTATGGTGTTGAACAATATTGGGGGATTTTCAGTAGTTAGTTAATTACTTAATTTGCATTTATATTATTATATAGTCGTTTCAAGAACTGAGAAGGACGTTTCTCTAAAACACTGATCATGTAAATAAATGATATCAAAGACAACAGGATTGGATTACATAAGTTAATCATTTGGTATCAAAATTCATTTTCAGAGCCAAAATTTTTGTTGGTTTAGATATTATTATCATTTTTTAGTTCTTTGGGTTCATTTTCTTTTTTTTTTTAATTTTCTTTTTCATTATCATTTTCATTTTCATTTTCACCTTCATTTATATTTTCATTTTCATTTTGATCTTCATCTTCATTTACATTTACTTTTTCAATTAATAAAAGTTTAAAATTCAAACAGAAAAATACATTAATTTTACTAATAAAAACACAAATAAAATAAATACATATAAATAAAAATAACAAAAAAATTGATAATAAAATTAAAACTAAAACTAAAAACAGATTTAAACTAAACTAATCCTGATTTTTCTTTTTTTTTTAATTTCCAAGCAAGATATTCAGCACTATGACCAATTTTAACATACTTGATACCTTTACCAATTTTTTGTCGTTTATTGTTGAACAAAATTCCTTCTATTTTATTATCTTCTTGATCATCCAAAATTCTATCAGCAATGTTCAATGGTGGTCCTTTAAACCAAATCAGTGGTGCAATACCTTCTTCAAAGCCTTCACCTTCCCTTTTCCATTCATCGCTGACATTACCTGCGCTACCCGGTCCCTGTTGTTTAATAGTCTTTGCAACTCTTTCAAAATTGGATTTATCCATTTGTAGATAATTAACTCTAACAAATTTTTGCAGATAATGTTCTTTACCTGAAGGCTGAACAAAAGTATCACTTGATGATGCTTGATGATATGGTGAAAATTGATACGACAATATATTATACGGTGACTGAATGATCTTATGATAAGTAGAATGCTGCGTTGGTAAATTCATTGATGAACCATTATTTGGGGGTAACATTGCTTTAAAAGTATTGATTTGATGCGAAATATTATGATGAAGATGATGGTTGTGATTGCTACTATTATTAACAGTATTGTTAACTGATGGCATTGGAATAGTATTTGCTTGTAAACTTTCCAAATAATCATTAGATGGATGATGTAAATATTGTGGAACTGTTGCTGATGGTGGCGGAGGTAAAGCCGAGTTAATATTAATATTATTTAAATTTATTTCATCATTATAATATTCATTTGATGTCGGTGTATCAACAATTGCTGATGACGGTAGTCTAATATTGGTTGTTGGTGGAATATACGTTTTAAACTGAGTTGGTGTTAATGAATCATCAAAATAATGCAAATCTTCTTCATCGTTATCTCTTTTAACATAAACTGCACCAACTAATGGTGGGGCATTCAAATTTAAAATTATAGGCTGAGGAATTGGACTTTTAGAAGTTGAACCTGGAGCTAATAAATGCTTAATCGGTGAGGGAAATTTCTTTAAAACCCTTGGATTTTCTAATGGTTTGACTGGATCATCTATATGTCTAACCTCATCTGGAAGACAAGCTTTCCAAGTTCTAATTTTAGCAAAACTCATTTCTCTATCATTATATCTAAATTCACAAATAAACAATGGTCCCTCATAAATTAAACCTGGATCACCCTTTAACCATCTAGTAAAATAAGCAACATAACATGGCCCAACAATATCGTCAACCAGGTGGTCTCTATATTGGCCAGTTTTAACAACTTCATTCTCTAAAAATAATCTATCCGATCTATGAACGGTCCACTCAGGTCTATAATACCAACAGACGTTGACGTATTGTTTACCCTCTTCTTGCCAAATTCTAAAAATTTGTCCCACGATTGGTCTAGTTGTATCATTTGGGTTTTTCATTAAAACCCAATTACCAACTTTATATGTTCTACCTTGATGAATAAGATAAGGTAACGGAAATTTGGACGTTTGCTGACCACTCAAATAATCACTATCTGGTTTCGACATTTCAATTTGATATAATCTTGAAATATTTGCCTCCAAAACATTTAAATTATCTTTAATGAAACCATCATTACTAAAATATAATCTATTATTTCTAATTAATTTGAAAACGTCTGACATATATGCATCAACAGATTTATAATACCTTTGTTTAATTAAACCTTTAATATCTAACATTGAAATTGGATCTTTAACAATTTTTAAGTACTCTGGATGTTCTTGAGCATTTGGTAATTTATCCCAAAATGAAACCATAGTCTTATTACCGACTTTAATTTTTTTCAAACCTCTCATAATTGATTTAATACGTTGCTCATGTGGTTTATCAACAACAGGTGGTCTACCACGTTTAACCCATTGCTCCAGCATTTGTCGATTTGAGATTGTACCACCTGTTGAAATTCTAGGAGGATCATAAAGATGAATCCTACCCGTATCCTCAATTGTAGAAACATAACTTGTTGGAGCATATGGTTGCATTGATGACTGCCTAAAAGAATTCATATCCTCTTGGTACTCATAATCATTATTATTTTCATCATCCTCATCATCTTCTTCGGGCATTGGAGTTGGAGTTGGAGTAGATGTTGAATTAATATGTGTGATATTATTATTATGGTTATTAAAATTATTAACAATAGTCTCCACAATGTCATTGTTATTAATGTTGCTATTTGTATTGTCATTGTTAGCATTGTTAATGCTGCCATTAGTGAGGGTGTTGTTAACTTGAACATTGTGAGCTAAATTATTTGATGCTGATGGCAAAGGACCTAAATCTGGATAAGCAACATCATCATGTTGAAAGATTTTTGGGTCATTTTTCAATTCAGGGATAAGGGTATTTTTGATAAAAGCATTCAAGATTAGAGCACATTTGTAATAATCCGAACTTTCTTCATTAAAAAACATTGCATTCCATGCAATTTGAACCATATCATTGATGAAAGCCTGTGGATGTGTGTATCTTCTATGTTTTGAAGCCATTTTAACTTTAGAATATGACATTGGTCTTTTGATGACCTTGTAATATTCAAGATTGGCTCTTAATGGCAATGCATGAAAGACATCAGAAAATTTGCTCCCATTATCATCAGTTAGATCGTACGCTTGTTCAAGATAGCCGTATAGTTTACCATTAAGGTATGTCTTTTCAGACTCAGTTATTCCTAATTTGAGACCCATGATGCGATGAAAAACAGACAAAACTAGAAAAAAAAACGTAAACAAATTGTTTTAATCATCAAGCAAAAAGAGCTTAAGAAAAAAACTGGAAAAAACAGTTTAGCGAATATTTACTGACACTTTAACCTGCTGACAGTTTATCATCAGTTGTATAATGTTTGCTATCTAAGTATGTCAGATATATCCATATGCACGCTGGAATCTTTCCATAAATATATCAAATCAGATAGCTGTAAAACAATACTTGCATTGGTTGGTGCAGGATTATCTTTATCTTCTGGCATACCTACTTTCCAGAGCAGCGGCGGTACCTGGAAGAATTACACGATGATAGATTTGGCAACTCCAGATGCTTTCGACAAAAATCCCTCTTTAGTTTGGCAATTTTATGCCTATAGAAGGCATAAAGCACTAGAAACATATCCAAATGCGGGTCATAAGGCATTGTCTGCATTGAGTCACAACGATGATATTAATTTTTTAACAATCACACAAAATATTGATGGTTTATCACAGAGATGTCATCATGATAAGAAAAAACTACTAGAATTCCATGGATCACTATTTGATTTGAAATGCACAAACTTTGAATGCACCTATAAATGCACCACATATGACGATCCTCTAACGAAATCTCTAGATTCAACAGTTTATGAGAATTCAGATGAATTACCAACCATTAAAAATATTTGTGAACTCCCCATTTGTCCAGTTTGTGAAGAAGGTTTGCTAAGGCCGGGTGTAGTATGGTATGGTGAATTCTTACCCTTATGTTTGATAGACAAAGCAGACGAATTCATTATTCGACATTCAGTTGATTTAATTTTAATTATCGGTACATCCCATAATGTCTGGCCAGCTGCGTCATATATAGATATAGTTAAAAATCAAGGTGGTAAAATAGCAATATTTAATACAGTTAAAGACGAAACACTGGACAAGGATACGGCCAATGTTGAAACCTGGCAATTTATAGGGGATTGTTCGGATACATTACCAATTGCATTATCTCCATTACTTTCAACAAAAAAAATGCAAAATAATTTAACTTAAATAATACCAAATTAAATACATGATATATAATGTAATTATAGCACCGATGTAAAATATCCATTTATCTTCCCAAGCTTTACGTTCGATTAATCCAACAGTTTCTTTAGAAACGCCCAACGTACTTAAACCTTGTGACATTTTATCTCTGACGTTGTTTATAAGTTCATTCTGTTCAACCAAATCATCAAATGCTTGTCTGCCCATTTCTAAAATCTCGTCCAATTGTGCGTTGGATCTATCTAATCTATTAGTTTCGTCCAACATACCTTCTCTATAATCCATTCCGCCTTCATTATCCATAGTATTCTTTTGCTTTGAAGCCCTAATTCCTATACTATAGGGATTATCAGAGATTGCCGTACTTGTACTAACGGAATCAAATAAATGTGTTCTTTCTTGTTCTTTAACTGATTCTTCTCGTTGTTTCTTAAATATTGAAAATTGAAGTTTATGATCATTCAGCTCATTTCGTAATGTTTCTAACCTATTTTGATTTTTCTTCTGCGAATCAGCATCTAATGTCTGCTTAGAAATATAATCTTCAAAGTCGGTTAAAATTCTTTGTAAATTTGTCATTGTGGTGGTTATAGCACCAATCAAAGAAATCGGCGTCGTTGATGGCGATTCACTAAATTCATTCAAATCCTTACGCAGCTGTTGCATCTGCTTAGTGGCTTGGTTAAACAACAAACTCATGGTTATTTATTAAAAGAAAATATGTATCGACTTAATCAAATAGAGATGTCAAAATCGATAATAAAGATAATCGCGTCCTCTGAAAGAAGAAGAAAAAAAAATACTCACAAAAGATAAAAAAAAAACAACAATAGAACACGTTAATATCCATTATAAAAATACAAAAAAAAAATTTTATAATAACCATATATATATAATACAATCAACCATTGAATGGATCGTCTTCTAAGTTAGCTAATCCATTCAGGCCAAACAAGAATCCTAATTCTCTTCTACTTAATTTACCAATGGTACTTCTTGCATTTGGATCAAGTGCACTCTCTACCATTTTTTCCTTTTCTTCTTGTAATTCCATTATTCTATCTTCCACAGTTTTTTCGATTAAAATTCTATGGATGAAAACCTCTCTAGTTTGTGAAATTCTGTGAACTCTATCCTGCGCTTGTTTTTCAACATACGGATTCCAAAACGGTTCTAGCAAAATAACATGGTTTGCACATGTTAATGTTAGACCCACATTACCAGCTTTTAGGGATAGTAATAAAACCCTTTTGTTTGAATTTTTATAAAATTCAGAAATACAGTTGTTTTTCGATTCCATATCCATACTACCATCATATCTCAAAAATTCAATATTATGATCTCTTAATAGTATCTGAATGATATCAAAAAATCCAATAAACTGACTGAAAATAATTATCTTTTCATCTGATGTTTTATCTAAAATTTCATGAACTAATTCTAAACATTTTGTAATTTTAGCACTTATCATTAGTTTACCATTATCATCTTGAATAAATCTTTTGATCATGTCTCTTCTCCAGTATTTATCAGACGCTTTTGATGTCAAATCAAACTTAATTTTAATTTCTTTCCAATTTAAATGTTCATCCATAACGGCATCATATAATTCTAAGTCAACCGACATAGATTCAAGATTTGGAACTTGGCAAATTTTACATTTTGCACTTCTTTCACCACCCCAAATTGTTTCAACATTTTCTTCAAAAAACTGTTCATGACAATCCTTACAGAGTGAATGACCACATTTACTCAATAATAAAATTTCAGTTTCTGCTAAATCTTCCTCGCACATTTGACACGTAAAGCCAACATCTCTTTCTTTATCAATTCTATCTAAGACATAATCTTGATATTCCTTAATTGCTTCAAAACCTTTGGTAAATCTTGCCAATCTTGAAGCTCTATCACCGTCTTCTCCCATTTTTACTAAATAGTAATGATCGCAAGCTTGTCTCATTCTTAATAGTAAAACCAAAATTGATGAATACATTTTTTTATTTTTGGAATTCATCATTTTTTCAGCTGCATTTTTTGACTTTGATTCTAATTCATCATAAAAATCTTTTTCTTGTTTTGTCATTTCAACTTTTTCTTTTATAATATGCTTTTCAGGTAATGATAATATTGGCTTACCGTCCAGATCTGAATCTTTGGTACGACGTAACAAAATTGCACTCAATAATGCATGAACAGTTGCATGTCCCTTTTGACTTTTGTTTTTAATTGGATTCGAAATTTTATGGGTAAACTTTTGTTCATCGTTATATGGTCCAATGTCTAAAAATCTAATTAGTGGATATAGTTCTTCAATTCTATTTTGGATTGGTGTACCCGATAAACACCATCTATAAACGCCGTTTAATGCGGCACAAGACTTTGATGCAATGGTTGCTTTGTTTTTAATATTTTGAGCTTCATCTAAGGTAATTCTATAGAACATTGCATTTGAAGTGAAAAATGGTGACTTGTAGTTTTTATCATTTGCATTTTTAGACACTTTTTTACCCAACTGAGAAATTGCGGAAGCATTATGTTTCTTCCATTCTGAAGCTAAAGTGTTATAACTGATCAGAACAACATCAAATTTTTTCAAGTCATTGAAAGTTTTAACTTTGTTCGTTGAATGAAATAAATATGTTGTAAATTTGGCATTATCTTTGATTTTCATATCCAATTCTTGTTGCCATTGTGGCAGTAAAGAAACTGGGCCAATAATCAAATTGGTTTTACAGTTCTCATCCTTTGATCTATTTGCAACCATAATTGACATTGATTGAACAGTTTTACCTAGACCCATATCATCAGCTAATATACCACCTTTATTTTTACTTTCTTCCATTTTCAACATCCATGATAAACCAATTCTTTGATGTTTTAATAAAGAAATATTCATATCAGCGGGCGTATTTGCTAGACCTTCTTTACTGACCTCGGTAGCTTTAATTGCATTCATTAAAGATTCTATACTTTCTGCTTCATCGTTATTTGTTGTATAAATATTGTTGTAGACACCACCACCCCTGCCACCATTCGGATTATGAAGTATACTTATTTCATCATCAGAGTTAATTTCAATTCTATTTTGATCAAACAAATTGATCATTGAGCCAGCAACGTCATTTGAATCAATTAAATCGTTATTCATATTTTGTTCAATCATTAGTTTCATTTTTCTATATTCTTCGGAATTATTCCTTGGTTGGTTTATAAAACTTGGTGGTGGTGCAATAATCTGAGGTAATCTTGGTGGTAAGTTTTTCAATTTTCTTAAATATTTCATGCCGTCACTTGAATTTTCAACTGATAGTTTAGACATTTCAACAACTGTTTCCATTAACAATCTTTGTTCATATACTGTGTAATTAAATTTATCAGCTTTTGTATAACCAATTCTTGATAAATCTGTATAATATGGGGCTTGCATGAATGTTAACCTTGCAATTTCAACTCTTTTACACCTTGTCATTAGCTCTTTTTTAAGTGTACTTAGGTTTTCAGCTAATGAATTAATTTCAGTTAAATAGTTTCTTAAACGTTTTAGAACTTTATCAAAATAATAAATTATTTGATTATACCTAACTAAAGCATCTCTAATACCTTTTGCTCTTATTGATTTGTCCACTACCACGGTTCTAACTTTAATTGCATTACTCATAACAATTTCTAGTTTAAGCTTTAGTTCTCGAACATTATTAATTCTATAGATAAGTCCATGCATTAGGGTCATATTTTCATTTCTAATAACAACAGCTTTTAATTGTTCCGGAAAATTCATAATTTTTTGTTCTTCATCAACATCTTTTTGGCTAATTGATTTTTTTAGTATTGGCTCAATTTCATAATTGAAAACAACATTTTCCGGAATGTGTATTTGATATTTTGTGGGTAGTCTTTTTAGTGGAAGTATGGTTGAATTGTCTCTTCTGCTTAATAATGGCGATGAAGACGAATTTTCCAATTTTAATTTCTTTACCAGAGAATCTTGTCTTTGATTTATTAATTGCTGCTGTTGCTGTGTCTGTGAATTTTGCGAATACTGATTATTGAGCTGTTTCTGCCTGATTTCTAAGAATTTCTGTTTTTTTTGCTGTAGGTCTCTAAAAAAATTATCATTATTATTACCACTGATATTCATATTTTGAGAATTAAGATCTGGCGATAAATGACTTGTGGAGATTTGTGCTGTCAATGGTTTAATTTCTTTCGGCGCTTTGGTTCGAATATCGGTAATGATAATTTCATCGTCATCATCGCTTTCAGAGTTTGAATTATACATATTTAGCTTTTCTATAGTTGACGACTGGTTTGTTGATTGATCTGCTGGCCGATTTGCTGACCGATGCGCTGGCTGATGCGCTGACTGGTGTGCCGGTTGAAGGACTGATTTACTTGCTGGCTGTTTCAACTTTTTCTTCTCCAGAAACGACTTTAGTTGATGATTTGAAGACTGAAGCTCGATTTCGTCGTCTTCATCTTCATCTTTATCAGTTAAATCAATAACCATATGATTAGAAGTTGGCAGTATTGGTTTTTGTTTTTTGCTGCCATTAACAGGTGAATCGGCTGAATAAGGTCTTTTAAACATACTTGAGTCCTTATTCAAATGTGGCTGCCACTGGATTTGTGGCAAATTGGTGTTATCACGAGCTAAAGCATTTCTATTTGCACTGTTTGAAAATGTAGGTAAACGCGTTATTGAATTTGACGATGGGTATACCGAATTTTTCGACGAGATATTTTGATTTGATAAAGAAATATCATTTGGCTCATCAAAATCATCAAGATCCAGCAGATTCGACATATTATGTTTAGTTAACAACCAAAATATGTTTGCAAATCCAGCAAAAAATTTAAAAAATGCTTGTTTGAACTCGAAGAGTTTTTCTCCTTGGTAGTTTTACGGTATCTATTCCGCGTTTTCAAATACTAGATATGTAGATTAAGCTATATAAAAAAATGTACATTAAAGTATTATAAATCCCCATTTTCATAATCAATTAGTTCATTGACCGTTTGTAACATTTTTAAAAGAATCGGATGCTTATTATTAAAACAAAGACCTCTTTCAAAATCCGTTTTTGCATCCAATAAGTTGCCTAGGTTCATGTTACAAACACCTTTACGCAAATGGTTATCCGGAACGTTAGCAGCTAGCTGACACAAGATTTCCGAATCTAAATAAGCATTTAAATACTCCTTTGATTGTGTGTAGGCATCACATCTACCTAGTAAACAGATTATAATTTCTGGCAAGGTTAGCTGGAACGACTCGAATTTCGATCTGGCCAGTGCTAAGCCTAGTGCAATTGTGAATTGTTTCGAAGCTTCGGTGAACTTTCTTTGTCTCATTAACACAACAGACGACTCGTGCATTTTCTTGACCATCATCGATAAGTTTTTCGTGAAGTTTTCCTTTGTTGGCACAGGTGGCACCTCAGCATTTGTATTTATGTAATCCTTGATTAGGCTGTTCAGCTGATCGATTTCAACCTGAAGCGGTCTGTTTTCATTAATTAAAGCATCATTATCCAGCGTAATTTTTTTACTGGTCGCATCGTATACAATTGGGAACGACATTATAATAGAAGCGATACAAGAAGCAGTACAAACAGCAGTAGTTCACACTCTTCACAAGTTGTTCAACAGCCGAAAATTCATCAACTTCAATAATCGCGAAAAAAAATCATATTTTTTTTTTTTTTGGTTATTTACACGTTTCCATTTCACATTTACATCCACATAGTTAAACAAACAAAATACTGTAACAGCAACAGCAACAATACCCAGTTAGATATCATACAGCCGGTGTATATGTATAGACGTTGAGATGGGTAAATACTACTGTGAATACTGTCGATCATACCTCACACACGACTCGTTGAGTGTGAGAAAATCCCACCTAACGGGTAAAAATCATATAAAGTATTACTGCGATTACTACGAATCCGTGCAGAGTAAGAAACAAAGCAGTCTGGTTGAAAGCATGAACAATGAAGTTATCTGCGACTGGTCGATAGCCGACCAATACAAGGGCATTCCTGGCAAAAGTGTTGACGAAAACAACATCAGTAGTAACACATTACTACCTCCCCAGGCATCCTACTCTTACCCATTGCCACCGCCATCACCACATTACTATAATTTGCAAGCTGAAAAGGGCAAATTTCAATTGCTGGTGGCGAAAAACACAAACTCAATTTTTTACAACAATTTTCGTCACTCGAAAAATTTTTAATTTGTAAATTTTTTTATAAAATTCTGGCATTTCTAAAGTTGTTTTGATTTGTTTTTCTTTAAATTTTTTATTAGTTGCTTAAATTACTTAAATACATAAAATATTTTATTAATATATAGTATTATTGATAAGATTTGTAATAATAGATACAATTAAATATGTCTCAACAACAAGTCCCAACTTTCAAACTAGTCCTTGTCGGTGATGGTGGTACAGGTAAAACCACATTTGTTAAAAGACATTTAACAGGTGAATTTGAAAAAAAATATATGGCCACTTCAGGTGTTGAAGTCCACCCAATGTCATTCTACACGAATTTCGGTGAAATCAAATTCGACGTCTGGGATACTGCTGGACAAGAAAAATTCGGTGGTCTAAGAGATGGTTACTATATTAACGGTCAATGTGGTATTATTATGTTCGATGTCACATCAAGAATTACTTACAAAAATGTTCCAAACTGGTATAGAGATTTAGTTAGAGTTTGTGAAAATATCCCAATTGTCCTTTGTGGTAACAAGGTTGATGTTAAGGAAAGAAAAGTTAAAGCAAAGACCATCACTTTCCATAGAAAAAAAAATCTACAATATTTTGATATTTCTGCTAAATCCAATTACAATTTTGAAAAACCTTTCTTATGGTTAGCTAGAAAATTGGTTGGTAATAATCAATTAGAATTTGTTGAATCACCAGCTTTAGCTCCACCTGAAGTCCAAGTCGACGCCGATTTGATGGCTAAGTATCAAGCTGAAATGGATCAAGCAGCTGCTATGCCATTGCCTGACGAAGATGATGCTGATTTATAATCAAGTTTATTTATATATTTATATAACCAATATATAAATAAATTTTTAATAGTTTTAATAATTGTAAAAAAGATAATAAAGAAAATTACATATATTTTACTACCAGTAGTACTACTATTATTCTGTACATCTTGATAAAGATGAAAAATACTGGTTACGCGGCCCTGCCCAGAGCAAACTTGTCCAATCACACAAAATTAACAAGCTCTCCCTCGCACAAATTTCCAAAAATAATTACCCTTTTTCTCTCGACTCAACTTTTTAACTTAGCTAATTAAATAATAGTAAACAATTTGATTCATATTTTATTCAATCCATTTAACCAGACATGTTTAGATCAATCAGACAATTTAGTACTACAGTTAGACGTTCAAATCTAATTCAAGATTTATATATCCGTGAATTAAAGGCTTTCAAGCCAACTCCTTTAACTGCAGCTGATGCTCAAGAAGCAACAAAGCCATGGACTTTACCATCTGCTGCTAAGATCCCATCATTAGAAGCTGAAGGTGCCGACTCTTTAACTGAATATGACAACTCCAAGGTTGAAGTTTCAAGTGGTGCAGCTGACGGTACGGTTGTTGAAGAATACAAGCCTGACGACTGGTTTGTTTTCCCACCTGAAGAAGAATTAGGTCATCATTAAATATTGATTTATTAAGTTAGTTTTAATTTAATGAATTACAATATAGATATATATTATACGTTTATGAGTTTTATTTATTCAAAGGTCCTTTTTTATTCAACAATGAAATAACAACAATAACAATAAAAAAAGATCATTTATTTATTTATTTTATATATAGTTTATGATATTTTAAAAGATATAGAAATTTAAATAATATTATAAATTATAAATTATTATTCCTTATTTAATGTAGTGGATATTAGATCGCTGCTTGAACCACTTGGTCTACCTCTTGGATGCGGGTGTTTTGGTAATTTTGGAATATCACAATCAGTATCAGGTTCCTCAGTATCTGTTTCTTTACAATCAGAGTTTTCATCTGCATCATCACTCAGATCAACTACCTCTTCTTTTAACTGTTCACTGCTCAAACTTCTCATCCGATTCTTATTACTTTTCAATTCGTTTTCATCAGTCATATCAATTAAGCTATCCTCAAAATCTTCAAATGACAAGACACTGTTACCAGTTGTTTGATTTCTTTGGAACTGTAAATTTGGGAATGGATTATTAGTAGACCAACGTTTATTTGATTTAGTTACATTTCCATTCAATGATATATTGCTTTCATTACCATTATTACTATTATTATTATTATTATTATTATTATTATTACTAACACTAATTGAACTTGAATTTTTGCTAATATAAATTTCAGGGAATTTTTCATTCATTTCATTAAGTATTTTCTCATCATCAATTTCGAAATTTCCCGTTGATGATAACTGAGGTGATATCTGAACTTTCGGTAAATTCAACTCAGAAGTCACTGAATCTGATAAACGATTTTTAAAACCATTTGGCAAACTAGTAGAAGAATTTGAGGTTGAAATGTGAGGTGATGATGGCTGCGATTGTTGTAATTGTGGCATTGGTTGTAATGGTTGTAATGGTTGTTGTTGCTGTTGCTGTATCTGTTGTTGTTGTTGTTGTTGTTGTTGTAGTTGCTGTTGCTGTTGCTGTTGTTTCTGATGTAAAATTCTTTTATTTAATTCCATTTGAACTTCAATCGGATCTCTTGGTGCCGATTTAAATGGCGAAAACATTGGCACTAAACTTGCAGTGAACGGTTCAATTGATGGATGAATTTGCTCCAGTGGCGGGTACTTATAAGTTCCCAAACCATAAATATCTTCATATCCTTTGATTTTTTCATCAATGCCAATAATTTTACAAATTTCCACTAAAACTTGATAAATATTTGGTCTAAAATTTGGATTTTCCTGTAACATTAGATTAATTAAATTTTTTAGATTCTTTGAATAGATTGGCTGAACTGGAAATTTATATGCCGCATGTAATATACCTAATTCACCGACATTTTCAAATGGTGTGGTATAATAACATAGTTTGTACAAGAAAACACCGAATGCCCAAATATCAGATTTTTCATCAATTGGTAATCCTCTATATAAGTCCAACATCTCCGGGGATCTATATTGTGGAGTTGTTTGGTGTAACAAATCATTATGTAAAATTTGGAACTCTTGATGATTTTTTGGTACTCTTAAAATTGGACACGTAGATCCAAAATCACACAGTTTAAAATTGAATTCTGAATCTAGCAAAACATTTTCGATTTTAATATCTCTATGAATCAATTTAATTTTATGCATATTATAGATAGCCTTGCTAATATCCAGCATAATTTTTAAAATTTCGAGCTCTGTAAGCTTTGTGGCTAATCTTGAGTTCATAAAATCTAATAATGATTTATTTGAACATAATTCCATCAAAACTAAAACCTCGTAACAGTTTGAGCTATTGGCTAGTCTACTTGCATTGGAATCAAAATATTGGACAATATTTTCCGAGTTACTTAGTCTTTGCATAACCTCAACTTCCGCTCTTAATTGATTTAAACCTTCTTTATTTGGTACAATAACCCTTTTAAGACATGCAATATCATTTCCATTACGTTTTGAATCGAGTTTAACGACATAAATATGAGCATAACCACCCTGACTTAAATATTTGACAATTGAAACTTTATGTTTACCCACTGTTAAAATTGTACCTGGCTTTAATTTTTCTAATTTTGGCGGTTGGCCTGGGACTTGAACTGGTATTTGGCCTGGTATTTGGCCTGTATTTAAATTTGAATATCCTGAATTCACTGGAATTTGTTGATTTTTTAATGGTAGTTGAGGAATTGGAGGAACCTGTGGAGCCTGTAAATTCTGTGAAACCTGTGGAACTTGAGGAACAGGTGGAATCTGTGGAGCCGAAGTAACGTGATGAGCAGAGGAAACTGAATGAACTTGAGAATCTGCAGTTGAAGAAGATTGAAGAAACTGCGAACTATTATTTAGAACTGGATGTTTATGATGTGGTGGCGGTGGAGGTGGAGCTGGTGGAAGTGATTGAATTGATTCGTTCGAAATTGTCGACTGTAAGTTCGGCGATGAAGCTTTACCGGAATTAATGTTTGCTTTAATGTTATTATTAAGATTTGAATTCATCATCATATTTGATTCTAAACTCATTTTTGAGGAGCTTGTAATATCTGATTTGATGTGTCTAGGCATGATGATTTAATGAAAAAAAAGATCAATATAGTTAAACAAAAAATGATCCGAGGCTATGCGATTTCTGAAATGATTATTAATTTAATAAACTGTTAGAATAATTTAAGTGCAGAAAATAACAATTAAATAGGAATAAGACTATGATAAGAATAAATTAAACCGAATTAAATAATGTTGAATTGAATGAATTAACTGAGTACTAAACAAAACAAATAATGAACTTATATCTACCCTTAAAAAAATATCAAAGAAGAAACAGTTTGAGTTTTTATTTTTTGCAATAATTGATTTGGCCTCTCAGATAATTTCTACTCAGCGCGTGCACCCGTGCACTGAAGCGTTAGGTAGTAGGCTGTCTCAAGATTGTTTATTTACACGTCTACGTACACAAAAGAATATGAAAAATGTAATAAGCCAGTAATTAGTATAATTTTTTGATTAACGAGCATTTTTGTAGCGTTAATAATTTTGTTTTAGAATTAATTATAATTGAAAACGATAAGTTGAGATATCGGACAGAATAAGAAAAGAAAAATTGTTCCATATATTGTATTATCGCTGGATCCGACATTTATTAGTTGCTTAAGTATTCAATACCGATTAAACTTTAACACGGTGATTAACGAAATTTAAAACTCTATTTAATATAGGTTATAAAAATTAAAACTTTCGACAAGAAATTGAAGTAAAATAGTTTTCTTTTTTTTAAGAAATAAACGAAGCAGGAGAAATATATAGTTGATTTAACTTATTCTAATGAAGCTTTAGCCTTTTCATCTTGCAAGTTAATCATATCCATATCAACAGTACCGGTCTCACTCTCATCACTAGCATTGTTACCATCTAGCAAGGTACCTTCACCTAATTGACTAATATCGAAACCGTGCTCTGTCAAATATTCCAAAAACATGAAATCCTCTCTTTGCATTGCTTCTTGATCAACAGCTGGTAAACAGAATAAGGCTAGTAAACCAGATATAATGGCCAAAGAGGAAGCCAACCAGAATGGAACTTGGTAACCTTTGACACCTACGTAATGTCTTTCGAAAGATGGGAAAGCATATGTACCACAGAATGCACCCACTTTACCAATGGCAGCGGCAATACCGTAATAAACACCTCTGATGGGAGTTGCGGAAGTTTTAGCAGCTAATAAACCAATGTTGTCACCAGGACCAAATTCACCTAATGTCATGAAAATACCATAAACAACAACGAAACTAGCAATGTGCTGGCTTAAATGTTCATACAAACCTGCCATAATATATCCGACAATGGCTTGACAGAAAACACCGATAAATAATGTTAATCTTGGACCGATATAATCAGTTGAAATTGCACCTAAGAAAGCACCGGGAATATAGAATAAGTTAAAAACAACGTTCCAACCAAATGTTTTATATAAGTCGCCATCTTTGATGATTGTGTTCAAAATTGGTGTGGAATAAATACCAAAAGCGTAGGAAGAGAAATCATAAATCCACCAAATCAATGAGACAACTAATAATCTAAACCAGTAATATTTCAAAACTAAAAGCCATGGAACTGTGACCTTCTTGAAATTTAGCTTCTCAAATTGTTTACCTTCTTGGAAAAACATTCTCATGATAAACAAGGATATTGGTGGGATAGCACCAATACCCAAAGTGACTCTCCAAACAGGTTGTAAATTGTGTGTACCACAGATCCAAAGCATGACCATTGGGACAAAAGCAGAAGCAACGAAACCAGCGTCAATCATGAAATTTGTGAACCAGGCAAAATATCTGTTACGCTTACCTGCTGGCAATAAAGCAGAAGCTTCGGCACAGGCTGCAGAACCAGTAGGGTATTCAGCACCGATGAAAACTCCTAAAAAGAATCTGTAAGCAGTTAAAGCAGCAAATAGACCACCCGCATTACCACCAACATGAGCTTCTGTGCCGACACCCCAGGCACCGGCACATAAAATAGAGAAAAGAATTAAACCGCCAGAGGAGATTAGCATACCGAGTTTACGTGAAATGTAATCCGAAAAAACACCAAACGAAAGTTGACCAACAACTGTACCGACGAACGCAATGGCAGAAACATTTTGGATAGCATTTGAACCTGTGTATTGTGTACCATAAATTTTTGCAAGGCAAGTTGAAGCAGTGGAGATGGAGTTGTTCACGTAACCGTCCGAGAAAAGACCAGCACCTGCAGTGAAAATCGGCCAGTATGATTTTTTACCGGAAGGAGCAATATCTTCTTCGTTCAATTGAACCACGTTACCATCTTTGTCTGTGACGGACAGGTGTTGAAGTTCATCTGTAGAAATAGTGTTTCTACCCCACGTAACTTCTTTTCTGATTAATCTTGGAAGATCTTTAAAAGGCATTTTAGTTATTAGAATCTTATTAGTATTTTATTGTCTTATTACTGTCTTATTAGTATCCTATTAGTATCCTATTAGTATCCTATTAGTATCTGATTAGTAACTTATTAAACCTATTAATATCTTTCTAATATCTTCTTAAATCTTATTAGTCGATTTTTCAGCTATTCTTTTTTTTCAAGAACAAACAGGGAGATCTTTAGACAATGACTTAGCAACAAGTATACAGAAAAAGAAAAGTCAAAGAATTTTTCAGCAAACTTCTCTTACTAATTCTAATATACAAATTGGAGGGAAAAAGCAAAGAATTTATACTTGTTTCTGCATGTGTAAAGCGAACGGCTCTGGTCTTGTTTTACAGGTCGATTTAATTTTCATACACTGAACGGAATTTTGTATCTCAACTTGGCCACAAGTGGGTACTTAAATGTTGTTATATTTACCTACCCCGTGTCTTGAATGTGACAGGTAAAGTACATTAACTCCACTGTCTAAAAATAAGACTTAAAGTCAGCACATCCTAAAATCTGAGCAACTACACACGGAATCACTGTAGCTATTAAATTCTTATCTTTTTATGCCGCACAACTTGGCCTTGAAAACTCTTATCTGGCTATCTGCTTGGTTTAACAATTACATCATTCTTTTACTCGAATCTGGTATATACCGATTGTAGCTTGTGTATATATTGTACTATATAGTCGATCCGATCCTTTAGGCAGACTTAAAACTTCCACAATCCGTACACTTAATTTAATTTCTCGTGCAATACCAAGAAGCGGAATTGAATCTGAAACTGAGCAGAAACTGAAACTGAAATTGGATCTTGGAAATTCTGGGCGTTACTGCACGTGCTTGCGATCATTGACATTTTCATTGTATTGACATTGACATTCAATGTCAATACAATGACAGTTACTAATGAAATAGCAGTCTGGTGCACGTGCACAAACCCTTGCCGTGTGATGGCTATGGTCTCAGGGCTGTTTGTAAGTTGCTTGGCAATTACGTTCCCAAATAGCCGAGGACTGAATCTACCGAAGTTTGAGGGGTACAGGCACACTAAAGTAAGATATAGATATGGTCGATATATAGAAAGGATGATATGAAAGATGATATGATATTCAGACTGGTGGAATCACATCCAACAGATCATATACATCACCACTAATGAAGTATTCTTCAATAACGTGTTGAGGCAAATAAAACAGTAATATTATTATTAGAATATTAATACCCACAAGTCTCGTACAAAACCAGTATTTCAAGTGCTCAAACTGGCAGGTAAATTCGTCCGTGCCCATAATACCAATATCAGTATGTAGCACGTTATGTAGATCATATTAATACGTGATAAATATATCTGAAGGGTGTCAAAAGGTTCAGAATATTTACCGTTTTTGAGTAGCAAGCACCCACGTGCTCGATGCAAACTTTGTAACGGTAGAAATTTCAGATAAAATACCTAATTACTTGCATATAAAACAGGTTTGATCAGTTTACCGCGGATTTTGATTCAATTCGCCATAAAATATCCATATGTACAGTGCAATAACGAATTTAAAATTTTTCAGTGGTTGAAATTTTTATTTCACTATTAATGATCGTGTGAACTGCCCACCCAGATTCATTCGAGGACAAATTAGCAGGTTGAAAAATAGTGAGAAAGGAAAAAGATGACTGTGGCTGATGAGTTGGTGTACGGATGTGACGCGTTTTTACGCAGGACGGATATTTTGTGACATACGCGTTAGTAAGGTGCTTATGTTCTTTTATGTTGTTATTACTTTTACAGGTTTTATGTTTATTTGTTTGCACTTGATTAAGTAACAATGGAACTATTTAATGAGTTAGATAACTCAGCTGGTTCGAGAAGCCTAAAATCCACTATATTTACGGTTCCTTTCCACAATGATAGTGATAGTGATAGTGGCAGCGATAATGACAACGACAATGACAATGACAATCACAGTGACAATCACAGTGACAATGAAGACGGTAACGCTATTAATAAACTGATCTATGATTCACCACAGTCAAGTCAGCAGGTTATGTTAGATGATACTTCTGCGTATGGTAAACATCAAATGAATATATTTGGACAGAGTCAGATTGTGAATGAATTTAATAGTAAACATAATATTAAGACTGATATAATCAAAAATATAAGGAGACGGTTGGAAAGTAAGGTAGCCAATAACGGTGAAAGTGAGAGTAGTATCTTGAAAACAGGTTTCACAGCCCTTGATAATGATAATTTACTGCATGATGTTACGCAGACAAACCCAATAGGAGCCGATATCACGCAGACGATTCAGATTGAAGACTATGTTGCTCAGACCGTTCAGACGGAAGATGCTACTCAGTCGATTGAGATTGAAGAAAATGCCACACAGATCATTCAGGCTGAAGAAAATGCTACTGAGACGGCTGCGATTAAAAAAAGTGCTACTCAGACTATTCAGGTTGAAGAGGACAGTACTCAAACGAATCAGTTTGGAGAAATTGCTACTCAAACACACGAAATTAGTAATATCGATGTTTCACAAATAGATGCCCCATTACAACAGGACTCAGCATCAGATGACGATGATAATGATGACCAGCTAGTTGTAACTCAGAGACTGAAAAGCAGGACAATAATTGAAGAAGAAGATGATGATGATGAAGATAAGGATCAAGAATTAACTAAATCTGAGCCTGAAACTATGCCAATGGATGATCCCTTCAACGCTAATAACGGAAGTGAACCTGAAAATACTGAAGAGAATATTGCTGATCAGATTAGTAACTATAAGTTATTATCAAGGGATGAAAAAATTAAAGCTCGTGTTGCTGAATTACAGAGATTAAGAGAAAAAAGTTTAGCTAAAGCCAATAACAAAATACAAGAAGAATCCGAAATTAGCGTCGAATTTGATGACACGAATGAAAACGATGATGAAAATAACATAACTCCGAAGCTATTCAGAAAGTCGGAAAAAAATAAGAAGCTCGAGCGATTAAGGGAGCAAGCAAAATTAATCAAGCATAGTGAATTGATTAAAAAATCATCTCCAATTATCAGAGTTATAAACAAAGATAAATTTACTACTAAAAAATTCATCGAAAACTTTAACAAAGAATCAGATTCAGATTCTGAATCTGATTCTCCTCATCAATCCATTAAGCTATTTTCTGACGAAAACTCCAAAACTCCGTTATCATCGCCAAAACATGAAAACGTTGTCAAAAATAATCTGAAACCTTTGGTATCCATTAAAAAATTTATACATACCCCAAATAATGATATCAGGAATGTAATTAATCTATCAAGTGACTCGTCAGATGCTGAAAATGATGAAGAAGTTGGCAAAGCTAAAATACTTTCTATTAAATATAAGTTTTCAAAAAAATTAAAGAAATCGAATATTAAAAATTCAAAAAATAGACTAGATTCGATTATTAATAGAAAATTAATTAAAGAACATAGAGACCGTGAACGCTTAAAGAACAATGATGAAGTCTCCAAAATTTTACAAAAAACGTCAATTGACGATAATGAGATTTTAAAATTATATTACCAACAACAGGAGTTTGAGAAAAACTTGAGACTAAAAGAAGTCGAAGAAAAGAAAATGTTAAAAAAACGTAAAAGGATGCTATTAAGTGGTAAACTACCAACTCACGAGGATGATCCTGAGTATAGTGAATTTTCTTCAAATGAAGAAATTGAAGAAGAAGCCGTGGACGAAGAAAAAGAAAATGATAAAGGAAATAATGATGATGAATCTGATAATGAATCTAATAATGAGACTGGAATTAAGTTTCAATTGTTACCGTCCACGGGATTTAAAAATATGAATCTTTCATTATCCGACTTAGCAGATTCCACGCTACCTTCATTCACTCAAAATGAATTAACTTCATTAGAAAAATTTAAAAAGTTAAGAGGTAATGAGGAAATTAATAAACCAGCTGATACCGATAAGAATAATGAATCGATAGTTGGTGATACAACAGAAAGTTTTATCAGAAATAATTTGAATAGTTCAAGTGATCAATTAATTAATAAAATGTTAAAATCAATCGAATTTGAGGATGAAAAAAATGAATCAAAAAATAATTTACAAATTGATGGTGACAATTTAAGAGATATTTTGGATTCTCAAAATCTTTTGATGGAGACTCAAGTTGATGAAGATACTCAATTGATTGAATGCGGAAAAGAAATGGAATATGATGATGATGATGATGATGAAAAAATTAAACCTAGTAGAAAAATCCAATCGGATAATATTGGCAGTGACAACGATAATGAAGCTGATAGAGAAGATAATATTTCAGATGATGATGAAGAGGAAGAAGATGAGGAAGCTAAGCAAGCTAGATTGGTACAAATTAGATTAGCCAAAGAAGATGAAAAACGGAAACGTCATCAGCGTGAAAAAGAATTCAGATCAAAAGGTTTGAATACCATCATGGAAAAGGAAGCTGTTGAATCTGATGATGAATATCAAGGTATTGGTGGCATAGATCGTGATGTTTCAGATGTTGAAAACAGTGAAGATGAAAAAATGATTGACGATGGATCAAAAATCAATGTCAATGAAGATGAAATTCGTAGAAATATTAATAAAGAAGAACTTGAACAAGATCAAAAAGATGTTCAAAAAGTTTTCAAAGATATCAAAACTGGTGCATTACGTAAAAGAAGAGCAAAAGATGGTGCATATGATTTAGAATTAAGTGATGATGATGATGGTATGGCAATTTTAGAAAAACTTAGAAAACGGCAATTATATGAGCAACAGCACTTAAGAGATAGTGCAAATGACTCGACAAATAATGATCCTGCAAAAGCATTTTTTGATGCAATTTCTTTCAATAAAACTCGATCAGTTTCCTCTTTCCGATTTGAACAACAAATGGTTAGCCTAAGTGAAAGCGATAATGATGGTGACAATGCTGATGCAGATGAAAATTATGGTAAAGAAGCTTCTTCAAATGAAAAAACTCCCGATAATGAAAAAATAAATTCAGAAGGGCCAATGAAGAAAAAGAGAAGAACTTCTGAAGAATACAGGATATCTATTAATTCATATCTGGAGGATAATAATAATGATTTTTCCATTCAGTCAGCAATAATTGATTTATCTGATGATGATGGTCTAGAAGAAATTAAAAATATAAAGAAAAATACTAGAATCAAGAGTAGTAATATAATTAAGGAGTCTTCAAATAATTTTTCACAAGATACACAAACTATTGATGATAGTGACGATGTTGATTCTTTTAGTGTTTTGGCATCAAGATCGGGCTCTGTTACAGCATCTTTTAAGAAATCAACCAAGAGATTGGTGAAAATTAGTGAAAACACAGGTAATATTATTAGAGAAGTGAATGTGACAACTAGCTCAAAGCCTGCAATGCATTCAAAAGGTGCTGTCACAAAATTGGCATCCAGTGGAAGTCTCTCTGTTAAAAGGGAAAAAACAGTTATTAAAGGCTCGAAACTTGACAGATTAGAAAAGAAGCTTCAAAATACTAGGAAAGGAGGAAATCTAAGGAAATTAGTTGCTACTAAAGGGTTCCGTTAATCCTTAGCATTAATATTATTATTATTATTATTATTATTATTATTATTATTATTATTCCGACATTAATATAGTAAAAAAAAAAAAAAACTCAAATCATGTCAAATGCTAACGCCTCCCTAAGAGCGGCATGACTTACTCTTGAACTTAAAACGCTGTTGTTAAAGCCAGACCCATAACCATGCTTAATTATTCGATTTCCATGTGCATCAATCATCAGACTTGAATGTGGACCATTATTACCTTTACCAACGAGGTCAATCCCTCGTCTTTTATTGGTTAGTGATGCTGGACCTTGTAGTTGTGTAATTGAATGCTGTGATTTTAGACTATTTGATAATTGAGGGCTATGACCAATATTATAGTTAATATTATTGTGAATATTATCGTCATTAATTTTTCTTGATGCTGGTTGACCTATAAGTCTCCCCTTTTCAGACATAACTAAAGCTGAATTTGGAATTAAACTACTAAACCATGAGCTACTAGAAGAATAAAAGGAACCCGTCATTTCATCATTCAATGTAACATCTGGAAGTGGTGGTGCTATTTCAATTGGTTTAGATTGTGGTGAAAAGATCGACTGAGAAATCCATGATTTTGAAGGTGTTAGAAGAAGATTTGGTTTAGTTTTGTTATTTGATTCCGATTCATTTTCCTTTGCTGTAGTTGAGTGTAAGTAACTGACCATGTCATCATGAACTTTGGTCGTTGGGCCAGTTGCTGTGATTTTGGCAGCTGCGTACGGTTGAGTTGAAGAAGAAACAATTGGCTGGTTTGGTGTTAACCATTTCATTGTTTGTGCTTTTAAATCAAGATTTTTCTCTGGTTTAAAAGTTGGTTTTGTTTTCTTGATCGAAAATTGTGAAAATATACTTTCATGTGAATTACATCTCCGTAAATATAAATCTGATTTTTTAGAATCTAAAAGTGAAAATGGTTGAGCATCCTCTTCTCCATAGCTTTCTTCCGAATAATCTCCACTAACAACGGAGCCATCTGCTTCTAATATTTCTTCTTTTATGCCATGCAAATCAAATTCGCATTCCCCACCATCATCATCATTGTCAATATGACTATGCTTAAAAGTTGATAATGGAGATGATGAAATCATTCTTGAAAGTTGACCATTTTCGACCTCAATTTCAACTTCATTGGCTGAATCCTTATAATTATTATTATCCACAAACGAAAAATCTTCTATGTT
This sequence comes from Kregervanrija fluxuum, assembly GCA_003707275.3. Classification (NCBI taxonomy): domain Eukaryota; kingdom Fungi; phylum Ascomycota; class Pichiomycetes; order Pichiales; family Pichiaceae; genus Kregervanrija; species Kregervanrija fluxuum. Next base: position 74,010 of record PPNM03000020.1, read on the forward strand.
AAATTTTGTATTAAATTTACTTAAACCGGTATCATAAGATAAAAAGTGTCTTAATGAATCATTTTCAGTGCTTTCAATTTGAATTTTATTATTCTCAAAATAATTAGTTTTATCTTCAAAAGTATTACTGATTGATGCGTTTTCCGGTAACGAAGAATGTCTCTTATGCAATATTGGTCTTGTAGATGTGTCTTCTTCGACTATACTTGGTAGTTCAATTAAATCAAATTTTTTCGTTTTTGAATTAGCCAACTTCCGTTTATTTGGTTTATTTAGTTTATTTGATTGAATCATCGATTTGAGGTTTTCATTATCTTTCTTTTCTATTTCAATTTTATTTAATTTGAATCCTCTTATTGGGGTAATATCTTCATTATTAGATGGAATTGTGAAAACCTGTTTATTATTTTGATAAGGTATGTTCAGAAAACTCTCCATTTTTAAAAGTTTTTTTTTCGGTATCGGGGTTATTTCTTGTAATATATCACACTGATCAAATGATTTATTATCATTACTACTGATATTATTATTATTAATACTGTTATTACTCAATTTGCTGCTAATATTTATATTCGAAGAATCGGTTGTATCTTGAGTCATATCATTATTTTCAGAAAAAATAGAATTTGATCGATTTGTCATGAAGTTATAATCAATAGAATCATCAATATTGGCAAAGCTATTTTGGGTATTCGCAATTTTTAACTGCTTACTTAAATAATCATATTCTAAACATAAATTTTCAAATGTTGTTTCTGTTGTTCTCCATTCAATACTTCTTTCCTTCCATTCCCTGAATTCTTTTAGCCCTTGATTTTTCGTTGCCGAAATAACAACTTTTTGCTTATTTTCTAAGTGATTAACCTGATTATTCAAAAATTCCGATCTTAGATTTAATGATGTCAAATGTTGGAGAAATATTTGTGAATTTTCAAATCTGGTCGATAAATCATCAAGTTGATAATCTTTGGTAACGACATCATGTTGCAACTTCTCTAAATCTCGTGATAATTTGTTGCTCAAACTGAGAGATTTCGCCGACCTATCAGTTAAATCAGTAAGTTTGTCGATCAAGATATCTAATATATTAGATTGATCTGACATTATTGAATCAATCTGATCTAGCTAGCTGTATAAAACTAAAATTATGATCCTTTTTTTAATGGCACCTTACGACCTATATTTTAAGTAGACTTTAAAGCTGATATATCTATAGAGTAATCAATCTATCCAAAGAAAATCCAACTTCAAGATAAACAAATTCAATGATGCAGCAGAGTAAACTTTTCTGTTTTTTTTTGTGTTGACAAAATTCGCTTTACGGAAAAAAGTAAATAACGTTTGTTTCTATAGTAATTGACCTAGGGACTATATACTGTTATGTCACAAGACTCTATTTATTGTTTTTATACGGGTTATATATAAACTGCAGGTTATGAATTTATAATAAATAAGGAATAAGTTACTAGGGATGATGTTCTCGCTCAAGCAGACATGTGTTGACTTAAACCATTTTATCCCAAACCGATATTTCAAAAGATTAAATGAAACACCGCCCAACAACCAGTTATGTGTGGGCATCTATAACTATCTATCAAAGAAACAGTACAATCGAGGGAAGTAGTTACTTCTTAAAGACCTCATCTTATGTCAAACTGCCTTGAATATTGTTACATTCGAGTCAAGTGCATAAATATTGGAATATGAAAGTATCAGTCTCAGAATTCCAAACTTTACAAAATGAAAGAATCAATTAACTTCATTTGATCGGCAAGTTCGTCATTGGTTTTCTTTACCTGTTCTTCAGTCTTTTTTTGTGATGTTAGATCTTGTTCGTAATCTTTCTTTATAGCTTTTAAACCGGCGAGTCCAGTTTGTGACGATTTTTCCTTTTGTTCATCTTCTGTCTCTTTAGTATCGAGTCCATTATCAACAGATTGAGCAATATTGAATATATCTTCATCGGTTATATGGTGATTCATTTTATCAATCATTGCTTCACTGCTTTTAGATAGAGCCTTTTGTTTCTTTTTTGATAAAGACTTGGACTTCTTAATGGAACTCGAGCTCAATAATGAACCTGATTTTTTAGAATTTCCTTTAATAGGAGACTTTTTATGTGAAGGTTTTGCCATGGTGGTTACTAAAGTATAATTAATTTTTCCGTTTTCTTTTAAAACAAAAATTAAACTGAATATAGGGTAGAGATAGAGATCAGGAAAATAAAAACTGAAAAACAAAAAAAATTTAACACCGAATAAAATAATCGAGTAGAAAATTTTTTATAGAAAATTTTTTTCTAATTTTTTATTTCCCTATCAGTGTGAATTAAATCACCTTAAATTATCAAATACATACGAGTAATATAATATACTATGGTTTCGACACACAACCGTGAAAAGCCTTGGGATACACCTGATATCGATAAATGGGAGCAAAAAGAATTTAAACCTGAAGATAATGCTTCAGGTTCTCCATTTCTAGAAGAATCATCATTTATGACATTATTTCCAAAATATAGAGAAGAGTATCTAAAACAGGTATGGAGTGATGTCAGCAAAGCATTGGCAAAACATTGCATTGATTGTACTTTGGATCTTGTCGAAGGTTCGATGACTGTTAGAACAACCAGAAAAACCTTTGATCCTGCACAAATATTAAATGCTAGGGATTTAATTAAATTACTAGCTAGATCAGTTCCATTCCCGCAGGCTGTTAAAATTTTGCAAGATGATATTGCTTGTGAAGTTATTAAGATTGATTCGTTTGTTAGAAATAAAGAAAGATTCATTAAGAGAAGACAAAGATTAATTGGACCAAGTGGTAATACTTTAAAGGCTCTAGAATTGTTGACAGATTGTTATATGCTAGTTCAAGGTAATACTGTATCAATTATGGGACCTCATAAAGGCTTAAAGGTTCTAAGAAGAGTTATTGAAGATTGTATGAAAAATATCCATCCAATTTATCATATTAAAGAGTTCATGGTCAAAAAGGAATTATCAAAGAGACCAGAATTAGCTGAAGAAGATTGGTCAAGGTTTTTACCACAATTTAAGAAGAAAACAGTTGCTCGTAAGAAGCCTAAACAAGTTAGGGATGCTGAACAAAAGGGTAAATCTAGGGAAAAGAAAGTTTACACACCATTTCCTCCACAACAATTACCTCGTAAGGTTGATCTACAAATTGAATCTGGTGAATATTTCTTAAGTCAAAAGGAAAAGAAGGCAAAAGAATCGCATGAAAAGAGACAAAAACAGGAAGAAATCAACGAATCAAGACAAGCTGAAAGAGCTCATGATTATGTGGCTCCTGAAGAAGAAGTTAGGGAAAATCCTTTATTAAAAAAAGATAAGAAAAGAAAACATAAAGAGCAAGATAATGAAGTTGATGATAATGATGATGGTGAAATTGAAAAAAAGAAAATGAAGAAAGAGAAGAAGGATAAAAAGGATAAAAACGAGAAGAAAGAAAAGAAAGAAAAAAGAGATAAAAAGGAGAAGAAAAGAAAATCTGAGTCCGACGATGAATAAATCAATAGATAAATAGAGATTTTATTTTCATTTCGATTTCTAACCTTAAAATTAACTTGTATAATCATATTTCCCCATTAAAAAGACCTATTTAATATAAAAAAAATTTAAAGAAAAACTTCGTATATAACTGAAAAATAATCAAGGTGACCATTGTTTTGCAACAGCTATTGCATTGGGATTTTCACCTAACTCATCCCATGTACCATCAACTTCAGATTCTGCATTAAATTGTCGATCGCTATTCATTTCATATTTTTCGTAAAATTGCTGATTATCATGTTGCCATAAAGTCTCATTATAATGGCCTATCTGATCATTATTTCTTGATTCAGTGGGTGTTCGTATATAAGTTTGAGGTCTCAAATACCTTTCTTTAACTTGTCTCAAAAATTTGCTTAAAGGATCTTTAAACGAATTACTTAGAGATTTCTTACCCCATGATGAAGTGAAAGATGGAACGCCATATGAAAAGCTACTTAGTGAAGATCGTTCCCTTTCTGATACCTTTTCATCTAGTTTTAATCTTCTGAGAATATTATGTTCTCTAATGATTAAAATAATGACACCGACTAAGCTAACAAAAATCCAGGCCGCTAAAAATCCAAGGGAAATATATAGTATCATAAACGTTTGCTTTTTATAAGTTTCTATAACTTTGTTCATTAGTAATTTAGCTTTATCCTTCAATTCGCCTAATTCATTCGACGTGTTCTTATTTTCATTTTTTATGCTAATCATTTTTTCCATTATTTGTTTAGGCTCAAGATCAGGTATGGTTAAATGTGATTTCTCGTTTATCCAAGTCATTGCCTTTTCAACTTTTTTCAATTTTGAAGTAAGAACACAACCAACAACGGTTTCAATTGGTGTATATAATGGAGTGTTACCAAAAATATCATATAATGCATTGTTCATTTCGTCCATAAAAGTTTCGACTGTGCTATTAATTGCTGTTGTAGTAACATTTACGTAGTGGAACAAATTATCGTTAACATCGTCCTGATAATTTTGTAAATAATTATTAGTTTCATTTGTCCAAGATATGACAGACTCATTAAAAGCAGAAGAAATTTTATTTTCAATCTTTTTTGAAACTATAACTAATGCTTCTGGTTCATGAACATGAGATACTAATGATATAAAAATGATTTGCAAAATAAATGATCCAATGCCCCATAATGCAGGAAACAAAAGATATATGGAATTACTCGATAATATATAACTTATTAACCAACGAGTATTATTGATTTTAACTGGATCTTTCAAATTCAAGATATTGGTGGAAATAAATTTACCAACTAAATCAGAAGGACGATTTTGAAGTGAATTAATAACCTCGATGTTGTACTGTCTTTTATGCTTCATGTCAGCAAATGATTCGTTAGTAAATTGTAAATCTTTAGATGCCTGTTGCATACGCATCCATTCTTTAATTGCACTATAAGATTGATAAAACATGAACAATAGCATTGCAAAAATAAGCATGCCGACTATAATCATTAATGTTTTATATAACACCTGAATTGTTTTTTCGGTAAATTCAGTGATTTCAGTCAAATCACCACAGTAAGTTATATTTTTTATTTCTGGTACATACATATCGCTGGCATCAAAAGTATTGTTTAACTTTGTATTGACTAGTGATTGTAGTTCATTAAATGGTTTACTAATTATTGATTTGGTGTAATTCTGGACTTCTGTAAAATCAGGAACATTATTTCTAAGGTTTTCAATTTTATTATTAATTGAGCCTTGAATTTGCCAATCTTTCATATTATTAATGGTCAAATTAACGCTACTCATCTTATCATCAAAATTACTACTATCAGTACCACTGTTACTTCCAAACATATTCTTTAAAGCATCTACGGTGTCATCAGCGGTACCCACAACTGTGTTGATTATTTTCGAAAGATCTTGTAATCCACCTTCTAAATCATCCGCAAATGCAATAATTGTTTTATTTGCAACTTCAATAACAGATTCGGTTGCATTGAGAGCGGTATCTGCGGCTGCATCAATAGCTGCAACTAAAACACAGGTGTAAGTACCTATTGTGATGTCGATGATGAAAAGTAATAATTCTTCTGACGCCGTAATCATTAAATCCAATGTCTTAATTAATGCCTCATTGCTGATTTGGATCCCCTCCGCTATAAGATAATTGGATATTTTGGCCATATAATGTGGAAAGCTAATAACCTGTGACGAATAAGCTTCCGAAGCTTGACAAACTACGTACATTTCATCTTGAATTTCATTAATTGAATTTTTCATTTTTTTATAAAATAAAACCAATTGGCTTATTAGAATAATAATAAAAATTGTTCCATAACTGAACCAAATCTGTGATAGTTTATCATGAAGATTCAAATATGGTCTTCTATAGTTTTCTGTATTGATTATTGACGGTGGTGAGAACGCTTTCATTATGTTATTTTGATTTCAAGAAAGAAAAGGTTTACACTAGAGTAACCAGGAAACGCTATCCTATTCTCAGCATCTTTATCAATCTGTGTTTATTTGCATTGGAAACTGATATATACAGGAACATGAAACAACAATCAAACACATTAGAAATTCATAAGAAACTTAAATATTTTGAGGCGGTGAAGTATCCAGAAAACTTCCAATCATCGAAAAATTGATAAAAATTACTAATTAGACCACTAAACAGATAAACATGTATACATATATACACTATAAAGTTGGATCTTCAACGTTACCCCATCTATAAATATTCCAACCTAAAGAACCTGTTTCCCCCGTATATAGCAGTTTACACTCATCATCTTTGGAAGCACCGGCAGCAACAATAGCAGGTAATAAATGCTCATTAGTTGGATGACTTTCTCTGTATAGACCGACCCACTCCGATTTTCTTGGTAACTGCTTTAATTGATCTAAGATCTCACTTTTATTGGGATTTGTTAGAATATTGGTTAAGATTGTATTAAAAGGTTTGACATATTCCATTGGTTTATTGTTTCTGTTAGCTCCAAAATCTCTTAAATTATGGACGGACATACCAGAGAAGATAATCAAGCCATTTTGATCTCTGTATTTACTTAATGCTTCACCTAATCTATAATGGATTTCAATATCCGGTGTGCCTGCCAATGAAACTTGAATTAATGGCACATCTACATCTAACTTATGAGAATCTAGGACGTTTGTATCTGTGAATGCAACGGTTAATGGAACGAAAACACCATGATCAATACCCCTTTCCCTTGTTTTAGCTTGAAACCAATCGGAATCTTTCAAAGTGTTGACGATATCATTTGCAATTACATTATTTGAAAGTGAATGGAATTGATTTTGATAAAATTTCTTGGGGAACCCATAAAAATCATAAATTAATGCGTTCTCATCAGGCCTTAATTTATTTGAAACTTGGTTTTGAGTGTAAAATGCTTCGCCGATACCTGGAACTGAAACTTCAATTTCATCTGGGGCTTCAGTTTGCCAATGGGCTGAAACGACAATTATAAAATCGGGTTTTAAGCTGTTTTTGATATAATCACCAACTTTTTTAGTCATATCCCATGCACCTGCATTTGAACCATATAAATCATTTCTATCCGCAAATGTTGGACCACCGTGAGAGAAGAAGAAAATTGGTAAACGTGACGAGGATTTCTTGAAAGCAAAATGTTCTGCAGCTGGCATTGCGATACTTTTAATTTGATTGGTAGCTTTGTTTAAATATTTGTAAAAAACTGACATGAGTCCAATCAATAAAGCAACGATAATTGTTTTAAACGATATGAACATATACTGACAAATGATTATAGTAGAGTGTGAACTCCGAGATCTACATAATTGTAGAATACGGTGATATCTCGGTGCATTTAAATAGCAGAAGAAATTCTTGTGTGGCGCGGTAGGGCTGACTAAGAAGCTGACAAATTTACGTAATTATGTGGCGCATGCGTTGGTGATATTATAAATGTCTTGCTGACATTTCTTACTAAGAGATAAGGTAATTGTATTGTAAAGCTATATAGTTAAATAACATGTACTTGTATAGGAATACCCTACTAAGCATTATAAATTCGTTTCGTACAGCCATTGCACTAGCAGTTCGTCAGTTGTATAAAAATTAGTTGGTCATCTTTAATAAAAATATTCATCATTCATTATTCGTTTGAAATTATTAACGTGTCAACCGTGAAAATCAAGTGGATATAGAACTACGTGAAGCATCCCCTGTTCCTGACTTTGGTGGATAGTCTGGGTATTTGTTTGTAAGAACATGAGAACAAGTACACCACACTTCCTTATTGTAGGAATCCATTAATTTAGGAACATCTTTATTGGTCTCACCTGTCCAAGAAACACCGTTGCAAATAGGACAAATAGCAGTAGCTGGCATCTTAAAGTATCTTTTTGGTGTGTAAATGTGAAGCGTTTTATCAAAAGTAAAACAACACGGATCTTATTATTTTTAATACTAATCTTAGTATCTGTATTAAACAACAATATTCATCACAAGGGGATAGACCGGTTTTTATAGATTACGTTAAGAAGGTCGTTTGCTGATAACAATACAAAAAATTTCCTGTCTTTATAAGTTTGCGGGGATTTGACGTTTACGTCAGTATGATTAAGTACTTTAATATTTTACCTTGGGATTTTCACGGCTATAAGCGATGCACATATTTATGGCATAGTAACATACAGGTGTCTGAGTGGATCCTCTGGCTGCTTTATGGATGGTTGGCTTTACTTACCTTGATATAATTAATCAAAGCTTTTCGTGATTACATCGGCTTCGCTCTCAGCATCCGTATTGAATGTGACATCTGAAATTTTAATATTTCTTTTACCCTTTCAGTAGCTTCAAGAGTTTTCTCAACTAGGGTAGGAGAAATTCTTTTGATGATTCTTGCATTGACTTCTTCAATAACTCTTTTAATAACGTTTTTAACAACTTTAGGTCTTACTCGTTTTCATAATCAGATTTACGTTTAATCGGACTTTGGCAATACGTCCCCTGGCTTCTTCCTAGATTTGTAATTCTTTCAAACATTTTGGACGCTTTGTCCACACATACTGATAGCCATCGTTTGAGTAAATCATTCGCTCTACCTGATAAATTTGTTTCAGCGATTAATTTCTATGTTGAAAATCTGGATTATAGGAAGTCAAATGATTATTTTAAAAGCCAGCTCTAATTATTGCTTTTAGCTTCTTCGTGGATAACCAAATTTGGCCATGTCGGTGCTGATGTAGCTTCCCTTTCAATCGCATAAATCTTGCCCCCTTTCCAGTCAAAATATTAATCCCAGTTTGTCCTTCGTATACGTAAACTGCATGAGATTCAAAAATTTATGAAAAAAAAAATGTTAATTTAAAAACAAATATTTAAAGTCTGGAAAATGATATAACTGACTTTTAGTTTTAAAACCTTTTTTTATTTGTAAACCAATAAAAAATAATAAGATAAAAAATAATCAGCAATATAAAGGAATTTATTACTGGTAGAAATTACTATTAATCGGCAACATGGCTAAAGGAAACCATCATAAAAAGTTAAAAAACGACAGTCCAAAAGTCGCGGTGCAAAGATGTTATTTTGAAACTTATTCGATAATTGTTTTAGATCGTTCCGTTACGGGAAATGATTTCCTACGAAGTATTATCGTTCTAATAGTTATTAGATGTTTAATTCTGTTTAATAATCTTTATAGAACTTTATTACAACAACATAAAATGGTATGAATTAGTATCTTTCTTTCTATCTCTTTATCTTTATCTCCATCTCTATCCTACCTCGAGCTCCTTACATAATATTCCAAGCATCTTCAGCTCCATGACAAATCTTACTACAGGCCACAGATGCAGACAATGGATATTCAGAAAGACCGATTTTTTCATCAACAAATTCATCAGCAAAATTATCTTTACCTCTAGCCATCGCACCAACAAAAACACATAAACTTTCATCTTCATCTAATGTGTCAATATATTCTTGAGGTTTAACAACCTTGGCATCAAATGAAAGTGTAACTTTACGACATTTTGTAGGTAGATGATCTGTGATGGGATTCTTAATGACTTTTAATAATTTTTCTTCGGAATTAACTGATCTAATCGATAACTTATGAAGCAACTGCACCATTAAACCTGAAAATCTTTTGAATGTTCTTGGAATACGCACAGATGGGTTAACTTCAATCAAAACTCCTTTCGCAGTTTGAACATAGACTTGCAACTTACCTGCCTTATTAATTGGTGAATCTAATAGTGTCAATAAACATTGATGTGTAATATCTGGTCTTGCTTCAGAAATATCACGTCCCATTTTTCTTAATAAACCTTGATGATCGTCACAATTTAATAATGCATATTTATCGCTACCTGGCCCCCCTCCAGTGCTCATCTTATGCGTTTCTAAAGATGCTTGTGTAAGGACTACTATTAGTCTTTTAGTATTTTTATCTTTTGAACTTAATGGAATTGGTTGAACAGGTATCAATGAAGCTTCAGGAATTTCTCTTTTAACTGAAAGCTTTTTAGCATTATCTGCATCTCTCTCTTTTGAATCTCTCACCATTCTAATAACGTGTTATATAAACTTAATAGTAATAAGATAAAAATTCATAGTAGATTATTCATTACCACGGGAAAAAATTTGCAAAAAATTTTTCGCTCTTTTTCCAAGTTACGACATGACGTGGGTATTGATTAGAGAAGATGTAAATTTCTTGATTATTTCTGATATTGACAGCTGATACCCTGAATTATCTATAGTTCATCAATATAATGACATTCGTTTGCAGAAAAAGACATTTCCCTTAAAAAAAGCTGTTTTCAAGCTATATTTTGCCAAGTCTTTACCGAAATTCAAATGACCTAACCTATTCGATTAAAAATGTTCCAACAAGCCAGAGATATGATCAAGAACAAAAAATAAACCCCGAATCATTGGACTACGAGCTTTCAAAATTCTGTTGAACTGGGATAATCATTTGCAACCTTTCTGTTTATCTATGGGCTTGTTCAGTTACCAAATTGATCCAGCAACATGAATCGCGTTTTCAGATTATTTGGCGTTTTTGTATAACAATAATAATACTTTTTTTTGTAGATGCTACATCATATAAAGAACTATGGATGAAGATTCGTTTGACGATGATGATATTGATTTCGATCAACTACTTCAAGCTCATACACAACAAGCTACTCAGCATTTGAATGACGTCAAAGCTCAGACCGTGAAGCCTCCTCAACCATCTGAACCTCAGGGTATTGCTAATTCACAAACTCAAAAACATATTAACAGTGATTCTGCTAATATAAATCCAGATATATTCACACTTAAAGGTGAGAATTCAATTTTGAGAGCAAAACTAGATAGTTTGACAAAAGAGAAGGAAGAAGAAAAAAAGAAACTTAAATCCCATTTTAATAATTTAATTAAGGATAAAGATTCTAAATTAGTTGCATTGAATGAAAATCTCAATAAATTAAAATCATCAAATGAATTTTTAAGCTCAGAAAATAAATCGTTATATCAGTCAAGCAATAAGAAAAGGAAAATCCAGGTTGATGATGATATAAATACTACTACAAGTACCACCCCCAGTGCGGATACTTCAGCAAATACAACAAAATCAACTCAATATACGGAAGTAGAACAACCGGCAGTAAATAAAACTACAGTGATAGTAATGAATCAGGCTACAATTTTTCAAGATGAGAAAATTTTATTTATTGAATCAATTTCAGATTATGTTATTTCAGGTATGTCAAAACCAACATTAGATTATTTATCTCATATTTCTTCGAATTTTAATTATTCATTCAAAGATTTTAAAGTTATTAAAAGAAGTCATAATTTTAAAGCGATCATTTTGAATTATTTAATAGGATTTGAAGATAAAAATAGAATAGATATTTTAATAACAAGATTTATTGAAATTTTATTTGATTATATAATAGAATGTTTTAACGGTGAAAACAATTCTTCTTTATTATCTATACCATATTTTTTATCATTGATTAATTTTTCATTAAACTATAGACCAAAAGCGATTAGTGTGGACTTGATCAATCAAACAACAATTCAAGTTGTTAGTCTATTAATGAAATTTCCTGATATTTTAAAGCAAGAATTTGATTATCTTTCATTACCGAATTCTAATGAGGATGATGAAATGAATGATGAAATTACAAATAATTTTGAAATGAAAAACATTGATTTCAATTTCATTGATAAAACAATGCATAATAAAATTTTGGAAGTTTTCACGACAGTTTATCTAATGGATATTTTAGAAACTCTGAGTAGACTTTCAAATTTTAATAATAAGCTATTTCCGAATTTCAAAGCATTGCAAAATTTTTGGTCAAAGTTACCAAATCAATTATTAATTAATAATTTATTATCAACTAAAACTCCTACTAGATTTATCCATAATACATTAGAAATCTTAATTAATTCAATATTTGATGATAACAAATTTGCATATTATAATGTTAAAAGTAATTCAACAAAAGCAAAAGATGATCATAGAAGTGGCGTTGAGGCAATAATTGGTAATTTAATAATTTTATTGAAATCAACATCGACAGAATATGATTTCCATATTTTTGGTTTAAATCATTCAATGGGTAGTAATAGGCAAACCAGTTTGCTAGACTTACTTTCGCCAAAGGCTGAAATTTCATCAAAGGCTGAGACTCACTCTTTTGATACTTACGAAAATATTTTGAATCCAAAAAATATTCCATTATTAGATGAAGAGTTCTATCCGTTATATAATAAATTAAGAATTTTGCAATTTTTTGAAATTTTTTTAACAGTTTCATATTCAATAAGTCTATCAAACACTGAAATTTTAAATTTAATTGAATCCATGAGTGATCTACTTGGTCAGCAACAAGAAATGATTTTTAGGTCCCCGAGGTCAGTTAATATTAAAATTAGAATTGAAATTATTTCAAGTATTGTTAAACTAATTCATTTTTTTGTTTCAACAGATCCAGGAATTGAAATTGGTAACTTAAATAACTTAACATTAAGAGAAATTATCATTGGATTATTAAGAATTTCTTCAAATAATTTAAAAAATCTAAGCATTGATTTTATTTTTAAAATCAGAAGCGGTGAAAAATTTAATGGACTATTATTTAATAGTGAATTAGAAAAAAACGAATTGGATACATTTGGAATATGGAATGAATTAAATTCCAATGATTATGAGAAATATTTACAACAGAGAATTGAAATTGAATCTGGATTGTGTAATGGGGTTGAATTTAATTATTCAGATGAAATTATTGATATGGCTAGAGACATAATTGGATTATGTGTCACCGGTGATGAAGCAGACAGGTTGCATTATAGTATAAATTATGATATTAATCATGATTTGGAAGACGAAGAAATGATGTTATAGTCAAAATGTATTAGTCTTTATTTTTAAGTATAAAGTAAAAAAATAAATGATATATTTTCTTTATTAGAAATACAAAAACTTAAACGTATTTTAGAGGAAGAAAAGAAAACAAAAATAATTAAGTTAATAAAAATAAAAACATAATCAAGTAAAAATAAAAGGGGTTTAGATAAATAAGAAAAGGTTGTACTGATGAGTTTGGAAACCAAATTGTGATAAACAAAACATCTTAATATATTCATTAAATGTTATATGTAAATATTATTTAGTTATTAAATTTTAAATTTTCTTTAATTTCAACTGACACTTAAGCTTGGGTTTGAGTTTGGAAACCGTTCTTGAATTTTCTAGAAACGTATTTCAAGTGAGCCATTCTACCGGTACCAGTAGTTCTTCTTCTCTTAGCCTTTGCAGCCCAGTTGAATTTTCTCATCTTAGCAGCTGGATAACCACATGAAGCACAAGTCTTCTTTTGAATGTGGAAAGATCTTTCACCACATCTTTTACATAAAGTGTGTGATTTGTTGTGTCTTTTACCAAATGATGGAGTACCCTCTTTAAAATTAAAATAGATTTTTTGTTAGTAACTAGATCAATATGAAAAAAAACTCATTATTAGGTCCATGCTTCCTACTATCCATATGGATGCTAATGTTATTAATGTTATATCCCTTATTTCATTATGTGAATAATGTTTCTACTAAACCATAGTTGCATTTCTATTCTTTTTACAGCTTGAAAATATCTAAATTGATTCATAAATCATGGAAGTTAAATCCAAGTGTTCAATATTATCTTTTCACATTTGGTTCTTAATTAGTTCTGAATTATTTTAAGGATTTAAATTTTTTATTAAAACATCATTAGCTTTGAATAAGATTGTAACATTGACCAAATAAATTAACTTATGCGTTCATCTGCATATATATATCCATTACATACTACTCATGTTGACTGTGTATAAATACTTTAAATTTGTTTAATTTATAATAAATATAAGTGAAGTTTGTGGAAAAGTACATTTAAACTTGAAAAAGTGAAAATTCGCTCGTTGCCTGTCGCATAGAAAATTTTTCTTACTAAAATGCCAGACTGAGGTGCGAGGGTTATTTAAAAAAACTGCTCGCGACGATCGAGGATAAAAACCCGAACGACGCAATTTTGAAAATCGTGTGACTGTTGATAAAAAATAGAAAAACTAACATCACGTGCTATAGATTAGGGTTGTTGGTTCTCAAAATATGTTTGTTATATGATCTAAAATTGAAGCGTTATCATCTGAATATCTGTCGTGTATTATAGGTAAGATATTCTTTTACCTAATTTACATCCAAAAAACAATGATTTATATTATACAGGCAGTTAACAAGTTTATTAGTAAAACTGCACTTACAAAGCACTAATAACGTGAAAATTTATTATTGATTACATAAGCATTACAATCTGATATGAAAGATAAACAAAGCAAACGCGAGCATTAGCGTGTTATTCCTATTTGAATATTATGCACGCGTTTTATTTACAGTAGTTTTTAAAAATATATTAAGATAGAACCCAACTTGTTTACTAGTAACAGTTTTCTTTTATGGATTTATATACTTTAAATATAAATCAATTGATTAATTTCTAAACTTAATGAATATTAATCAACAATTCCCACCATCATCACCATTACTAAGTACTGATAATGGTGATGATGAAATTGAAAATGATGGTGAAATTAAAATGAAATTAAAGTCAAATTTAATACCGGAAAGACCGTTAAATGTCTATCCAACCCCAAACCCATCATCATCAATTGGTGATGGCGAATTGAGATCAACAAATAGTGATGGAATTGATAGTGAACAGGAAAACACTTTGATTTCTTCCCCAAACAAATTACATAATAATACTCCAATTAAGATTTCGTGCAATAACCCTGAAAATAATAACTATAATGACAATAGTGATGATAAAAATAGTATTTTACCTATTATTCCAAAGAAAAGGGTTAGTTTTAATGTTAATGAAACAAAAGAAATCGACGTTAACGAAAATAAAAGGGGTAAAATTGATAAAAAAGCATTATTAAACAGTAAAAATTTCAAAAATGTTTTGAAATTACCAATGGATGGTCAAACTGTTAATATTGGTAGATCATCAAATATTTGTCAATTTATCTTGAATAGTAAAAATAAACTAATTTCAAGAGTCCATGCAAGTATTAAATACTGTAAAAATGAGAATTTAGTTGAAGTGAAATGTATTGGCTATAATGGTATTAATGTTACGATTCCAAAGCTAATTAATGTTCAATTTGTTAAAGATAATAATTATCTAGTTTCAATCAAAGAAATTGATGAAACTGAGGATGAAGAAATGAACCAAAATGAAAAGAACAGAATTTTGACCAGAAATGATAACTTTACAAATTTTTACATGCTAAAAAATGAAATTATTAAAATGCCAGTTGTCAAAGGAACCGTGATTGATTTTAGAGGTGATTTAATTTTAATTGAATTTGGTAAAACGAATGAAATATTTTCAAATCAAAAGAGTACAAAAGATTTAGAAAACGTTGTTCAGAATAAGGAACTTTCATTTAGAGCATCAAATAATAATAAATTTAAACAAACCGCTGCTACAAATTTCAATGATAATTCAAGACCAAGGCCGATTGAAAAGAATGTCATGAAAAATGTAATTGTGTATAAAGATCCCGACAATTCATCTGAAACCAAAAAGTACAATTCAAAAGGTGTTTCGGATCATAATTCCAATGAACCTAATCATGCACATTCATTTGGAAAGAAAGAAATGAATGGTGGAATTTTGAATCCAATTAGTAGACCAAATATCAAGTCAAGTATTGAAAACAACGAAATGAATGGTAAAATTTTGGAACCAGCTAGTAAGCTCATGAACAAATCAATTATTGAAAATAAAGAGCCGGCTGGTACAATTCTGGAATCAAATATTAAACCGGTCAACAAGTTGATTAGCAAACCAATTGTTGAAAAAGAAAAGATAAATGATAAAGTTTTAAAGCCAATTAGTAAATCAGTCAACAAGCCCATTAACAAGCCAAATAACAAACCAATTGTTGAAAATAAAGAGACAATTGGTAAAATTTTGAAATCAATTGGTAAATCGGTCAGTGAACCAATTGTTGAAAACAAAGAGACAGATGGTAAGACTCTGAAATCGATTACTAAACCAGCCAACAAACCAATTTTTGAGAACAAAGAGCCAAATGGTAACATTTTGAAGCCAGTTAGTAAACCAATCAATAAACCGATTATTAAAAATAGAGAAATAAGTGGTAAAATCTTAAAACCAATCAGCAGACCGATTAAAAAGTCAATTATTGAAAACTTATCAATGAAGAAAATTAATCAATTGGAGAAAAATACCAATTTCAAACGCTTAACTGTCAAAAACAAGGAAAATCAAATTCCGTCAGTTGCAAAAATTCCAATGGAAAACAATGCAGAATCCATTTCCAAGGAATCAATCATTAATAATATTGTTGGTCATCCAGCCGAGTTGAAGCAAGAAGATGCCGTCACTCCATCTTCGGAAAATTCTGAAGATAAACCAAAGACAAGAGGTAGACCGAAAACACACAAGAAGAAACTGACAGAAGAAGAAGCCTTTAATGCAATGCCAGCTGCTGAAATTACGTCAATTTTGGATTCAATTCCAGATTTGGATGACATTTCCAATCTGTTGATCAACCATTTAGCATATTCCAGATTACTACAAACTCCAATGACGCAATTGATGACTTTGAACACGGTAAAAGAGCATAAACTATCAAAATTGCATCTAAGATGTATTTTAATTAACCATATTAGTTGCATTGGAGTTATTTATAGACAAGGTAAGGACGCCGCGGGTAAAGCGTTGGATGAAGAGTATTACTACATTCCAGAAAAAGATTCCGACAACACAAGAGTCATGCTGGTGAAAGAATTAAAAGGTTCATCCTCCAACTTGAGAAGCTGTAGAAAAACTCACAAACAGTATTTCTGGAAGAAGCCAAAGATGTAAGTAAGCGATAAATCAGAATTATAATGTTTGAGTTCATTCATGTTGTGGCTGAGCAACTCCCCCAGCACGTCACGTGCGATCCCGCCATAATGGAATCCTCGAAAGTGTGGCGTTAGCCAAACGTTTTTTTCCGTTTTCCGATTCCGATTTGCTTTTTGATATTTTCTATATTTTACTTGTGCTTGTTTTTTAATTGTTTTTGTTTGATTCTCAGAGCTTGTTTTTGACTCTGTCTGGTTTGTTGATGTTAATCACTTCCTAATGTATTTTTGTTTATTTTGTAATGTATAGCTAACAACGCCAGGGTAGTTTTTGTATACGTTTTACAATATTAAGTTATGATAAGTTTCCTGTACCTCGAAGTAAAATTTCACATGTAAATTTCAAACCTGGGATCACAAGCCCAGAGCACATTTTCACATGCCTCCGGTAAAGGACAATTGCACATGTTCCAGTATTTGAGCACATGTATATTTGGTAACAAATATTGACCATGGAAGTGTCTATTGGTTAAATGCTTGTGCCTAATGAAGCCACTTCAGATAAAATTTACTATATAGCAGTAACTGTCAGTAAATAATCAATTATAGTGGAGGAACGAGTTAAACGAAATTAAATAAAGAAAATATGTGGGAAAATTTTTTTCAGTATAAATCTTGTTGAATTTCCCTCATTTTAAATTATTTTTTTAGTTTATTGACATTAATTAATTATTTCTTTCCTCCTTTTCTTTCCTTTAGTTAGCGATTATCGTTTAATTATAATATAATAATAAATTTACTGTTCAATTAAAATGTCTTCCGAACACTTTTTTTTCACGTAAGTTTATTTGCAGATTTTTAAAGAAAAATAAAATCATCATAATTAATAATATAATACTGACAACTTTTTGACTTTTTTTGTTATAGTTCAGAATCCGTTGGTGAAGGACACCCAGATAAGATCTGTGATCAAGTTTCAGATGCTATCTTAGATGCTTGTTTAGCAGTTGACCCATTATCAAAGGTTGGTTGTGAAACCGCATCCAAAACCGGTATGATTATGGTTTTCGGTGAGATCACCACCAAGGCAAATGTTGACTTCCAAAAAGTTATTAGAGACACAATTAAACATATTGGATATGATTCATCCGAAAAAGGTTTTGATTACAAAACCTGTAACGTTTTGGTTGCAATTGAACAACAATCTCCAGATATTGCTCAAGGTTTACATTATGAAAAGGCATTAGAAGAACTAGGAGCTGGTGATCAAGGTATCATGTTTGGTTATGCCACCGACGAAACCGATGAAAAATTACCATTAACACTTCTGTTAGCACATAAATTGAATGCTTCAATGGCAGATGCAAGAAGATCCGGTACTTTGCCATGGTTAAGACCAGATACCAAAACTCAAGTTACAATTGAATACAAAAAAGATGGTGGAGCTGTTGTCCCATTAAGAGTTGATACCGTTGTTATCTCTGCCCAACACGCTGATGAAATCACCACAGCAGATATCAGAACTGAACTGAAGAAACATATTATTGACAAAGTCATCCCAGAACATTTATTAGACGATAAGACCATTTACCACATTCAACCATCTGGTAGATTCGTTATTGGTGGTCCACAAGGTGATGCCGGTTTAACTGGTAGAAAGATCATCGTTGACACCTACGGTGGATGGGGTGCTCACGGTGGTGGTGCTTTCTCCGGTAAAGATTTCTCCAAGGTTGATAGATCCGCTGCTTATGCTGCCAGATGGGTTGCTAAATCTTTAGTTAACGCGGGCTTATGTAGAAGATGTTTAGTTCAATTTTCCTATGCCATTGGTGTTGCTGAACCATTATCCATCTACGTCGATACCTACGGTACATCTGAGAAATCATCTGACGAATTAGTTGCAATTGTCAGAAAGAACTTTGATTTGAGACCAGGTAAATTAGTTAAGGAATTAGATTTAGCCAGACCAATCTACTTCAAGACTGCTTCTTATGGTCATTTTACAAATCAAGAAAACTCTTGGGAACAACCAAAGAAATTGCAATATTAAGTTTGTTCAATAATTTAAAATTTAAATTTCAATCTTTACTAATAATTCAACATTAACAGTTTCCTCGATTATATATATGTATATCTTTTTGTTTTTTTTACTTATTTCTTTTTATTGGGCTATAATTTAACGTTCAACTCGTCAAATTTAGATTCTACAATAAACTAAATATTACTATTATCACCTAGTGTTATATTGCCATGAGATGAGAAATCGCTTTCATTTTTCTGTAAAATTATGTAATGTTTTGGTGTTGTGTCGCTTATTATCCAAATTTAATATTCTTATTGTTAACGAACGCGTATAATTTATTTTTCCAGTTTTATTACCAGTCGTACCATATGGGGTATATGTATATATATATACATATATATATCTAGAAAATGAATAATAACACAATCATGATTGAGGATTTGCCCAAGAACCCACGGCATGTAAGACTGATGGGGCTAATAGTGGGTATCTCAAGAAAAAGATCAATAAAAAAGCAATCAATTACACCATATATCATTCACGTAACAGATTTCACCAAACCAACCTACAAACTAAACCAGTATTTCAATGAAAGAAATAGTTTTGGCAAAGATTTCAAGCAGATTGTTTACGATATCGATATTTTCGATGAGGATTTGAAATATCTAAAGAACTATAACCAGCTAATCCAGAATGTCAGATATTTTGAGTATTTTCACGGAGATATTGTGTATGAGGCTAAAAACCATGGGTTTAACTGGAATATTGGTAATTTGGGGATCTGGATTGAGGTGTTTGTCAAGGG
The DNA here is from genome assembly GCA_003707275.3 of Kregervanrija fluxuum. NCBI lineage: Eukaryota > Fungi > Ascomycota > Pichiomycetes > Pichiales > Pichiaceae > Kregervanrija > Kregervanrija fluxuum. Next base: position 93,803 of record PPNM03000020.1, read on the forward strand.
CAAGGTATACAAAAATATTCTAGAGCTAAAATGTGAAAGCAAACAGATTAGAAACCTAAGAATAACCAGGGATATACGTGACTACGATAAAGATCCCCATTATCCAATTTGGAACAAGAGTATCAACTATTTTGGAATCGACGTGCTGAAACAAGTTTTCGTGGACAGCGGCAGCATGAGGCTGGATATGGCGCGTAAAGGTGATGATGGTGATGGTAGTGATGGTGCTGATAAAGACAAAGCTGCTGACAGAGCCGATGAAAGAGATAAGCGTAGTAATCATGATAATGGCTATCCTGACGATATCCACTATCACAGCAACGACAGCAGCAACAGCAGCAACAGCAGCAACAGCAGCAGTCAGAACCAGAACAACTACCACACTCCTAAACACAACGATATTGTGACTGTCAACTACAACAAAGTCAACATGTTAAAGAACTCAATCAGATTGAACGTCAACGAATCATATTACGTGAAAGTGAAAATCGAGAAAATCGTCAATCAATACACCGAGTACATCTTTTATAACTTCAACAAGGCCAAATTCGATATCAAGAATATCGATATCGTCATTAGTGACAACAACGGAGACAAGCTGTTAGTTGAAGTGAGAGGTGAGGATTTAATAAGATTCTTAGAGATCGATAACATCTCCATAAGAAATTTAAATATCGAGGGATTAAATTTTATCAATGATAGAATCAAGGACAAAATTGACACCATTAACAAGAATAATAAGAACAATATTGGTAGTCATGATGAAGATGACAATACTCACCATAATAATAAGAATAGTAGTAATAATAACAATAATAACAATAATAACAATAATAACAATAATAACAATATTAATAATAGTAAGGGCATGTTGATCAGACCTTATGAAAAATTGATATGTGGCGTATTGCCCAATGATGTGGCGGTACAGGCATGGCTGTGGATTTTCAATGACGTTTCCACAGATAATTAGATTACGTAATACGTAATATTGGGTTGGAGATAGCGGAGGTGGTCCGAATATTGTAAATGGGCACGTTTTTTTTGGAATTTCAAGTTGAATTGATACACTTTATAGAGAACCAGGGGCATGATATTGCCTATATTTGATATATTTCTCATAATTGTATCGTTTTATGTATTTTAATTATACCATTATTTTGACACTAAGCATTGGTGTTAATATTTCTATGTGAAGTGAGGTCAGACCGGTGCACTATCAACAGGCCTGGTGTGTATTGACTCGATCTCGATCTTTGCATTTGTGAATCAATCGCGATAAATTTAAATTAACCAAAAATAACCAAAATAATTGCCTCTTTTCACATTTTCCCACTTTACAAACAGTCCCCTTTTACTTGTTCGGTTTTCTTGTTACTATCACACACACTCTCATTTCATATACCAGTCAATATCCTTCATATATTGTGTATTATTTTGATCTTCCACTCCTACTGAGTACTATCTTTGCTATTATAATCTCATACACACTCTGAAGTCGGGAAACGAAGTTAAAAAGTCAAAAAAAAGCCAAAAAAAATAGAAATACAAATATAAAACAAAGAAGCATCGACAAAACGTATCAACAAATAGTATCAACAAATAGTATCAATCGTAACATTACATTTCAATAAATCCAAATATATCATTTCCATTCGTTCCTTTATTTGAATCTCTTAAAAAACTGCTTATTACAGAATTCCAAATTTTATCAAACATATAAATACAGAAAGCGGGCTTTCTTACGAAAAAATTACCTAAACTTATAGATTTATTAATAGATTAAGACGATTATTCATAGAATTTGACCTTTATAGACATTTTACGCTTAACGACAGTCCACATATAAGTTTTTTTGCTCTTGCATCATGTCTTTAAATAATAACACCCAGGGAAATTTTCACAATTTCTTGAGTGCTGATAATAGACAACAGTCCTTATTTCAGCAGCAGCAGCAACAATATTTAATGCAATTGCAGCTGCAGCAGTTACAGCAACAACAGCAGCAACAACAACAACATCAACACCAATATATACACCAAAATCCTAGCCAAAACTCACAGTTTTTACCGTTCAAAAGAGAAAATGCAGACGCTCTATTAAATCCTTCCTTGAATTTCCCACCAACCCCTGAGGAGTTTTATTCTTCGTCTCACTCTTCCATTAGTTCGGTTAGCAAGGATTCAATGTTTGGAAATGGTGCAATTGCTCCTTTACAACACACGCAATCTCATAACCAAACTCAGTTGGGTTTGAACAGTAATAATAGTAGTACAAGCAGTTTCAATTTGCCATCTGAGTTGCAAGGTGGTGTCAATAACATATCCAACAGAAGACCAAGTTATGCAGCTGAAACCCATTATACAACACATAATAAGTTGGATCAATTTCAGATCCAGTTGCAGCTTCAACAATTGCAACAACAATCCCAATCCCAGTCCCAGTCCCAGTCCCAGTCTCAATCTCAGCCTCAGCCTCAGTCCCAAACTCCACAATCTCAATCTCAAGCTTTATCTCAACCTCAACCTCGACAACTTTCGCAGCAAACCCAACCTCAATCCCAGCCACAATTTCAGAACCCGTTCAACCAAAGAAATATTTACCCTATGGATAATATCAATATTGATAATGTGTCAATGAGAAACAACTCTATAGACTCTTTATCAAATTTACATCAAAATCGTTATAGGATCTCTCCAGATAGAGGCGGTCCAGTTACTAAAAATATCAAAAATTCAACTCCAGTAAGTTCGTTTAATAATGAATTTGACTTTGATCCTAATTACATCCCTTTAGATGATGGCTTATTGTTAAATAAAACCGCAAATACGATTGTTACTTCTCCTGACTTGAAAAAGCAATTCAACCAATGTTGTGGTTATTTTGGGGAATTCGATTCTGCTATGAAGGTTGTCGATCAACTTAATTCCTTATTAGGTTTACCGACTTCAAGCAATCACCCAGCAGGTGACAACGATTTCATAAATTCTCCTTCTTTATCAACAATTCAACAAAGAACCTATAAATTATTGGACTTTTTATTAACCCAAAACGAGGATTTGAAATCTTCCTCTCATTTAGGTGGGAAAAATTATTCTTTAATTTTAAATAAAAATGGTAGATTGGATATTATCTCGTTTCCAAAAAGTTCAAATTTACAATTAATGCCTAGAGACTTGATTATAATTGAAGGTGATAGAGGTAAGGATTTGGTTATGGTTTTAAAACCTATTATCGAATTTAGGTTTGCTTTATTTTTTAATTATTTGAAAAAGAAATTGCATTTGAAAAGTTTAGAATTTGGTAATTCAAATAATTCAGTTAATTCATCTTCAAACAATAGTAATAATAACAATCATCATCATCATCATCATCATCATCCAAATAATGGTAACAATAACAACAATAATAATAACAATAATAATCAACAAAAATCAATTATTAATGAAGATGAAAATTTTATTACTTTACCTAATAAACAAATTTTAAGATTTGCAAAACCACATGAATTAACTCAACTAGTTTCAAAATACAATGATGAAGTCATGGCTCTAAGAATTTGTTTAAATTATGCCGCCTCTCTAAATTTGAATTTAATTATTAAAAATGTGGAATTTCAATTTGATAAAAAGAAATTAATTATTTACTATTATTGTTTACAAAGATTAGATTTCAGAGGTTTAATTAAAGAATTATTTAAAATTTACAAAACCAGAATTTGGTTATGCGCTATCTTACCATTAGAAAAAACTTATAAACCGTTGCTAGATTATGAATTGGAGAAAAGAGGCCAATTTCCATCTTTACCAAATTCAGTTGTTGAAAAATCTTATAGATCTAATTCACATGTTGTTCATGATTCGTTACCAGCCACTGATCAAATTTATCAATTAACTGAAATTAATGAGCCAATTCATTTCCATTCAAAGATTTTTTCCAGTTTAGTTGACATGTTTAAATTTGAAGTTTCTAATTTACATTTATTTAAAGATCGTTATTGGTTTTTGGCTGGCGAAATGTAAAATATGAGATGAGGATAGAATCTTTTGTCTTTTTGTTTTTCTTTGTTCCTTTTTTATTTTCTGCTTTCTATTTTTATGTTCGTTCATACCATATAAAATTTTGCTTTTAAGACTTGATATAACGTATTTGCTTTTTATTTCTCTTTGGGAGGCTTTTTTCAGCTTTACATTTATATTACACCATTTATTATTTATATTTACTTTTTATCAACTTTTTGTTATTAGTTCTTTACTTTACTCAACTCCAACTTTACTTTACTCTACTCTACTTTAATTTACTTTAACATATTTTTACCCTTTACTTTTATAAATGCCTAGCTAATAAATATATTAAACTTTTTATTGAATCTAATAATAATTACACAAGCACAGCTTGTAAAACCTTTTTTTTTTTAATGATAATCAACACACCAACTATCATTCCATATATCTGCTATTGTTGCTCTTTTATTTCTTTTAATTAACAATCTATTCACAATACTTTTAGGTTCGTCATATTCTGGAGTGGCATCCTTCAAATAATACCAATTCCAGGAAATCATTGCTATTCTATGTGACGGTTTTGAACGTGAATTTGAATTTGGCAATGGATCGAAAGGTAATCTACTCTCTAAAATTGTATATAGTAAGACACCTAATGACCAACAGTCGTTTTGCTTACCATCATATTTCAAACCTAACAGTAACTCCGGTGAAACATAATCTTCTGATCCACATCTCGTGGATAACCATGGATTTTCAGGATCGATTTTTTTTGACAAACCAAAATCAGACAAAATTGCAATTGGCAAATGACGGTCATGTGAAATTGAAACTCCATCATTTAATGTTGTAATTGAATCAAAATTTAACAAAATATTTTCTAATTTAATATCACGATGACAAATATTTTTATTGTGCAAATAATAGATTGCATTAACAATGTTACAAAAAATGGCTTGGATCAATGATAAAGATATTTTTGACCTGTTTTCAAACACAAATGAAAACAAATCACCACCTTTACAATACTCCATTGCCATAATAACTTTATCATGTGTTAAACTTGAATTGCTTCCAATTAATTTGACAATATTTGGATGATCAATTTCTTGTAACAATTCAAGTTCACGAACTAATGAGCTTTGAATACGCAGTGTCGTTTCTTCACTTTTATCGTTGTTGTTTGAAGCATCCATTACCTTAACTGCAACCTTATTATCCAACGTTAAGTAAACTTTGCTGAAAGATCCCGAGCCAATTTCTTTGTAGCAATGCCAAACTTGCTCAATATGAGAATGAGGCTTATATGTTATGAATTGTTGAATTGTAGAAGATGGAGATGAAGTTGTTAGTGATGATGACGGCAAATGAGTCGATTCCAATGCTTTTTCTCTTAAAAATGGTGATTGAATTGGAATTGAAACAATTCTATCGACTGGTTTGATATTAAATGAAAAATCTCTCTTTTTATCATTATCATTATATTCGGAGATACACCTCACTTCTGGGATAGAATTATTTTCCTTTAAAATGTTTTTCTCTCTTGATTTTGGTACATTTAAAGTTGTCACTGGGTTCTTATTGCTAACATTATTCTTATTATTGCTATTCTTATTTTTAATGCTATTTGGGTTGTTTGTGTTAATTTTCCTTGATTCATATTCATAAACCGGATTTAAATTTGAACTAAATGATCTGTATTTTGGAGAGCTATTAGAATCGGTTGGTGATAAAGAAATTCTGTTACCTATATTTGGTCTAACAATTGGCGTTGGTAAATTTTGAACGTCATCATATCTGTTTAGATCATCACTTGTTGATGTATTTAGTTTAAATTTTAAATCGTTTGAATTTGCACCGGAATTGGAATCAAACACTGCACTATTTTGTAATGGTGGTGTTTTATAGTCTAATTCATTGGCATCCCGGATGGCTGGTGAAACAAGGTTTTTAAGATCAGCGTCAGACATTGTGGTTATGATTCCTATTGTGATTGTTGTTCTGATTGTGATTGATTATAATATTATAAATCAGATAATAAATCTAATCAATCCGATAACAATCAATATTTTTAGATAACCCAATTATATTAAAAGGATTCAAAACTATCAACTTGTATATGTATATGTATGAACAATAGAAGATAAACAGCTCAAACAGTTCAGACAACACCCAGGGATATCCTTAATTCCTTAAAGTAACGCAAAGTAACGCAAACTGCCAAAGATTATTTCGTGCCTATTTTAATTTTCAGATCTTCTCATTTATTTTCACAGCAACATATGTTACAAAGCAAACTTTGTTCTTGTTTAACCTAGTAGATTCAGCAATTGTATGTCATGTCTTTGAAAGTACAACATCTTCAAAATAGCACAGATACTGCTTCATCCAATGGCGTGGACAATTTGAATGGGAATTTAAACGGGAACCCAAATAAAAATGGAAAAGTTGAAAATATAGTATCAAAGGTTATACCACCGGAAATACCACATGTTTCAATGAACATGACACCGTTAAATTTAATTCTTAAGCGCCAATCGATTTACACTTTTAAACAGCTAAAAGAATTCTTAAAATCCTTGGAATCCAATTCACAATCCGATAACTTAAAGAAAAAGCATTTTCTAGAATTATTAGTTCAATTCAGAGAAAACTTCATTAGATTGTATGTTCTTTGTAAGTGGTCAAGGAATTCTAAAAGTGTTGAAAAATTGATTGATTTGTTTGTTTGGCTTAGGGAACAAAATCAAGTGATTACAAATGCGATTCTATATTTGGGTACCCTGAAACAGTCACTAGTTACCGCCAAAATGCCAGAACCTGATTTATCGACAGCTTTAGAAGTTTTGATCCAGGGTAGACCACAGTTACCCACTTATAACTATGTTAAAAAAAATCCGTTGAAGCCTGAATTAATTTTGAAAACATTAAAATATTTAAATGTTGAACTTTCAACTAGAATGGCATTACAAGAAAATTTGCCAAAATTATTTCATAGCTATATCGTTAAAGATGGTAGAGTTACCTTCAAAGTTCCAAGTTCTTTTAATTGCTCAATTTCAATTAATGATGACACACCGAATTCAAAATTCTTTTTAATTGATTTCAAATTGGGTTTTGAGTTAAAGGATAATCACCTGATACCTTCCACTAAGCCATTGAATGCTTCAACTTTTCGTCGTTTAGAGTTATTAGCAAACAAAGAATTATCAGCAAATGGTTTACAAGGTTTATTCAGATTGTTATACAATTACTCAGCAACTTGTAAACTATATTTATTGCATAGGCAATTAATTCAGTTGAGAATGGGGCTTTGGAGAAGCCATTTATCACACATTTATAATGCAGACAAAAGTTTGATAATTATAACATATTGGATACAAAAAAAATCCACACCGTCAACTATCGAAATTGGTAAATTTGATACTGGTAATAAAAACAATGAGTTAAATTTTAGATGGAATAAAGAAGGCGTTCTATTTAATGATCATAACTTAAAATTAATTAATGATAATGGTATCATTGATATTGAAGATTTAATAAGAAAAATAATTCAATCTCATATTGAATTGAATATTAATCAAACTAAGATAAATTTGAGTAATACAGTTGAAAATGTGGATAAATTTGTTACAATTTTAAATAATAATAAAATTATTTTGGGGGTTTCACAAACAAAGGATGTCATGTATAGTATTGATTCATTGAGTGGCCACTGTTATTTTGAAAATCCAACAGAGTTAATGAATTTGATTGCATTCAAAATCAACAATGATCCAAAATTGGATTATATTGAATTATTAAGATTAAGATTAGAGACCCAATTAAATGAAATTTCTTCAAAACTTAATGCCACAGGCTGGCTAAAGGTTAACTCAATTAAGTTAAATCAAGAGGAGATTTCAAAATTGGATGTTAATTATGAATATTTAAAAGATAAAAATTTGTCTTCAAGATTATTGGACATTAAAGTTTATAAACGCAAGGAATGGCCTGTTGGCTGGTTTTTAATGATCGGAATTTCAGGCTATTCATCAAAAGTTCAAATCTGGTGTTCAAGAATTAAGTCATATCAAGGTCAATGGTTAGTTAATTGGTCAAATAAATTGGATGTCATCAATAAGGATTTAACAATTTCTTACAATAATTTATTAGATCTAGTTAAATTGTGTTCCTCAAAATTAATCTCAAATTTAATTGTCAAAGAATTAGAAGTTAAAGGATGCAAAATCAATCTGATGAATTTAAATGATTTACTGGTTCAAAAATTCATTAAAAAGAATTTTGATATTATAATTGATGAAAATGATAATGATAAATTTGACATTCATGAGAATAAATTATCACTTGATGAAAATAAATCTGACAACTCAATTATGATGATCAAGAATAAGTCATTATACAATATTCAAAACTCAAAAGATGCACTAATTCTAATAATTTCAATTAAAAATGGTAATTTAAACCTATCTATTTTTGGTAAACTAATTTTAGATAATAAAATACCAGTTATAAATTTTATTGATGAAAATAAAAGTTCTGTTAACTACAATCCAGAAACAAAAATTTTTAAAGTTGAATCGAAAATTGATCTAACAGATAAATTTTCTGATAGAAAAATATCAAAACTATCATCAACACTGTCATCATCATTGCCAACTAAAACAACGACAAATACAATATCAAATTCAGCTGTTACCGCAACCGCAAATATAAATTCAACTTTGAATAATGGGCTATTAGATCTGAATGGTAGTATTAAAACAATAAACAATAATTCAATTATGTTTAATACGTTATCAGTTTTGAGAAAGTTTTCCAGTCTGTTAGGACTATTACAATTAATCACTAAAGATAACACCCTAAAAATTCAGAATATTTTATTGGATAGTATTTCATTTCAATATGGTGAATTGTTTGAAGAATCAATCACGTTAAAAATTTCACATAGTCAGCAGAGTTCAATCGAAATTGAATTACCCAAAGATAATCCACACCAAAACTGTATTCAATACTTGAATAAATTAGTTTCAACTGATGATTTGAATTTTTTAAAAATCAAAGAGCTAGTCACATATTTAAAATTAACATTAAATTTTTATAAAATTTTTATTATTTTAAAAGATAAGCAGAGACTTATGCTAAAAGAATTTAACGAAGGGAATCAAAAAATTGATTTAGATAAAGGTCAAGAATTAAAAGTTTTACCGGAACAAGGGTTCAATTTAAATTTATTCAGTTTTGAAATTTTAAGAATAATGTATTTTAAAACAATAAAACTAGATAAGAAGAAAAATCAAACTGCAAAAGCAGAATTGTACAAGGTAAACTTAAAAATTGAATTAAGACATAGAATTAATAAATTGTCATTGATTCATTCACAATATTTAATTAGTGTTGATGAAAGAACAGAATCCTCCGGTACAATCATGGAAGGAAAATTAAAGAATTTTGCAGATCAGTTTTTCACGGGTAATACTCAGATACCTGTTAATGTAAAAGACGGAAATATCGTTTATCTGAGAAGTTCAATTTGCTGTAATTATAAATGTGTCTATGAAGTTGTACTGTTTTTACATGAAAAGCTGAAAGAAATCGTTTATGTATAAAATTATTTATTTCTTGTGTATTTTAGTAAGCGAATTGAAAAAATATATTTTTATTTCACTTTTGCAACATGAATTCAACCTTTTTCGACTGAATATACGATATATAAAAATGCCAGGAGTGGAAGAGCTAGTTAAGGGGAGAGATCCAAATCAATATTTTTCATCTCTGTATGCCCGGGGTCCAGCATCATTGAATGCTAATAATAGCAATAATAATCGTAATAATTCTACAACTGCGAGATCATCACCTGCACTTAGTAATTCGCCAGCACCAGAATCAAATGATGGTGAAAATAATAAAAGCAATAGATCAGATAACTCTGTTACAACCAGGCAATCAGGAAACACTAGGAAAAGAGTTAATTATAATATTCAGCAAATTCAAGCTGAGCAATTTTTAATGAAACCAGTTGACAATAATAATGAAGACGAAGATAATAATTTAAATGGACCAGATAATATCCAATCAATAAGTCCTATTGAATTGAAAAAGGCAAATAAAAGGTTTGAAGAATTAAATAGAGAAAACTATAATGATTTAGCAAAATTTGAAATACCTAGAAATATAACAGGATTGAATATTGTTAAAGACACAAAGCCCAGTTCTGCGGTTAAACGTATTCTTGTATCCCGTAAGAATTGGTCAAATTATGTTGATGAAATTGATAAAAAGGAACTAAAACTAATTCAGAACGGTGGTAAATTGGAAGTCTTGCCGAACGTTTTCAAAATTAAGAAGTTATGTACGATTTGTGGTGGTATCTCGTACAGTTCGTGTATTAAGTGTCACGCTAGAGTTTGTTGTGTTAAATGCCAGAACGTTCATAACGAAACAAGATGTACATTTTTCTGAGCATTAATGAAGTATTGTATATTAAGTGAAATAAAAAAGTTTGTAAAATATAGTATAATAAAATATAGTTTAAAATTAAACGGTTGTAAATAAAGTCCAAACACCTTTTAAATAACCAATAATTTCATCACCACCTAGTTTTGATTCACCATATAGTCTATCAACAAATGAAATTGGAACTTCAGCAATGGTAAAGTCAAAAGCTCTAGCTCTAACCATCATTTCCATTTGGAAAACATAACCTTTGGACTTAGTGGCTTCAATAATTTTTGTCAAAACATCTTTTTTATATAATCTGTATGAACCAGTTAAATCAGAAACGTTTGGTCTCAAAACAACAGTTGCTAAGAAATTGGCACCTCTTGAAATTAATTTTCTCTTCAAATCCCAGCCATAAACACCTCCATTTCCGGCGTATCTTGTACCTGTAACAATATCAAAATTACCCTCCTTTTGCTTCTTGATGAATTGTGGAATTGCTTCTGGATGGTGTGAGAAATCGGCATCCATGATGATAACAAAATCGCCAGTGACATACTTTAATCCATGCATATAAGCAGTACCTAAACCCAATTTACCAGCTCTTGGTTTCAATTGAATGTGATCTTCACCATAGAGCTTGATCAATTCTTTAGCAACGTCTTGTGTTCCATCTGGAGAAGCATCATCAACAATAACGACTTCCCAGTTTAGATTGTTTTTTTTAAATTCTTTTGCCAATAAATAAGTAATAATTGGCAAATTTTCTTTTTCGTTATAAGTCGGAAGGATAACTGAGTATTTATCGGCAGACATTGTATTAATTATGGGACAACTAATAAGCTTGATAATAGCACAATAAGGTGTGAAATTGGAAATAAAACATGAAAGTTAACACGTCGCTAAATTTCATGTTTTTTAATTTTATGAAAATAAACACACAGAAATAGAAAACAGAAAATAAAAAATAGGAAAATAAGACGAAAAACTATACTTATAAATTATATTATGGCAGTCGATAGTTATTTGAAAAGGATGTTTGGTAACGATAAAGTTACCAAATTCAAAGAATCCAAAGTTTTACTGGTTGGAGCTGGAGGTATTGGGTGTGAATTATTAAAAGATTTGATTATGATGAATATTGGTGAAATTCATGTCTTGGACTTAGATACAATTGATTTATCAAATTTAAATAGACAATTTTTATTCAGACAGAAAGATATAAAAAAGAGTAAATCAATGACTGCCGTTAAAGCAGTTGAATATTTCAATCACACTTCAAAGTTAATTCCATATCACGGTAATATTATGGACACAGATAAGTTCCCATTATCATTTTTTAAACAATTCAATATTATATATAACGCTTTGGATAATTTAGAGGCTAGATTTTATGTCAACAAAATTTGTTTATTTACCAAAACGCCATTATTGGAAAGTGGTACAACAGGTTTAAAAGGTCAGGTTCAACCAATTTATCCATATCTAACTGAATGTTTCCAATGTATACCAAAGGGAACACCTAAGACATTCCCAGTTTGCACCATTAGATCGACTCCATCAAAACCTATACACTCAATAACTTGGTCGAAAGATTTTTTATTACCTCAACTATTCGGTGATATTAGAGATGTTGATGAACCGCCAGAACCAGTCAGAGAAAACGATTTTGAAACTAAGCAAGAGGCTGAGGCTTCAATGAAAGAGGCAAACGAATTAATGGAATTAAAGAAATTAATTATTAATTCATCAAATGAACATGATTTTCAGTTTATATATAAGATTATCGAAAAAATTTTTAAGAATGACATTGAAAGATTATTAAGAATCGAAGATTTATGGAAATCAAGAGAAAAGCCAACACCATTAGATGTTGATAAATATTTCAAAGAACTAGGAAGTTTTGACAAAAATGCTAGGGATTTTAAATTATCTGATCAAAACATATGGAATTGTACTGAAAATTTGAAGATTTTAATAAAATCAATATTAAGATTATCTGACAGATTTAAAAGTGGTTCGGTAATTGAATTTGATAAAGATGACGAGGATACATTACAATTTGTTGTTTCATCGTCAAATTTAAGATCAATTATTTTCAATATTGAAACGAAATCAGAGTTTGAAATTAAACAAATTGCGGGAAATATAATACCAGCAGTTGCAACAACAAATGCTATAATGGCAGGGTTCAGTGCATTAACATCAATTAATTATTATTTGCAGGGTACTGATAGTGATAGGGTTTCAAAGTCGAAAATGATTTATGATTCTTCATCGATCGATAGAATAGTCAATTCAACAAATTTAATTAAACCAAATCCAAATTGTAAAGCATGCTCAATTTGTAGAGGTATTGTAAGACTTGATATTAATGAAATAAGTTTGGGTACATTGAGAGATGAACTGTTGCATAAATATGGTTATAAGGATGATGTTGAAATAATGACAAGTGATTCGAGATTATTATATGATTTTGATTTTGAAGATAATTTAAATAAAAAATTAGCTGATTTTATCAAAAATGGTGATGTTTTATTAATCAGTGATGCTAATGAAGATTTTGATTTGATTGAACTTTATGTTGAGTCTGATGTTATTTTTAAAGGCGTTGATTTGCCTACTTTAAACATACCTCCATTTAAGAAAGTTGAAGAAGATGTTGAAGAAAAGAAGGAAGATGAGCCAATGGAGACATTCAATGAGGGTGTAATTGAACTAGATGATGAACCATTAACTGAAAACAAAAGAAAATTAGATGAGGTAGAAATTAATGAGAATGAAGACAAAATAACTAAAAAACAGAAAATTAGTGATGATAATTTACTCTGATTATATAGATTAATACTGTATAGATTATTTAACTAACATTAGAAATACACATTAAATTAAAATTACCCATATATATATATCCATATATAACATATATATAATATACAATTTAACAACAAAAACCAATTATTTTTTTGAATTTGATCTTGGTCTTAATTTACTAAACCAACTTTTTTTATCCTTTATCGGAGATTGAGTACCACTAATATTACCGTTAACATCAATATTACTCTTGCCGTTTCCATTGCCACTATTTTTATTATCGATATTTCTATTATTATCATTACTACCACTAGTACTTAACTTTAAGTTTTTATTTGACTGTATTGACGTAGTTGATATTTCAGATAATAATGTTGTTAAATCACCCCCATCTGAAGTTAATTTGACTGGAGTTTTAGGTTCAATTATTGAAGGTTCTGTTTGATCCGTGGATTCTTTTATTATAACAGGACTTTCGAATTCCTCATTACTGATATGGCCGTTAACTAATGAAGGCTGAATTGAAAACGCAAGTGATGATGACGATTCACCATTTGCCGTAAAACCTGACACATTTTTATAAATTTTTGAACGTTCATCAGCTGTTTCTGCATCATTATTATCTAATTCTTCACATGATTCCATGTTATGTAATTCCAAAACTGTATCATTTATAAAATCGTCTTGTCCATTTTCTTCAATTTCTTTGTCATGAGCATTTTCTTTTTCTTCATCTTCTTCTGCTTCTTCTATTTCTGCTACTTCTTCCGCTTCTTCTTCTGCTTCTTCTGCTTCTTCCTTTGCTTTTTCTTCGGCATCTTCTTTTGCTTCTTGTTTTGTTTCTTCATCACTTAAAATATTTATAATTGGAGCTTTAGTTTTTTCTCGATTTTTTCCATCTAACATATCCATTACTGAATGAGCCTCTTGCTGATTGTGCTTACTATCAGATTTTGGAGGTGTAATAATTTGGTTCTCGTTTGGAGTTAAAGGGTGGTTATTAACTGAATTTTCAAAAATTGGTGTGATTGGGGGTGAATCATATTTAATATTTGGAATTATGCTTTCCTCCATTATTAAAGAATTAATTTGATTTGCTGAATTGTAAAACTTTGGACTATTAAGAACTAATGGAGGGTTATCAAGGTTAATTGGTGAATTATCATTCGGGTTTCTTTTGGGGGATTTAAAAGAACCTGATGAAAGGGTTAAAACACTATTTGACAAATACTTATTATAAGGTTCATCATCTTCAGTGTCCATTGCAGAATCTATATCATCACTATTTGATGGATTATGCTTTGATTTCGAATTTGAATCTGGTTTTGGTGCTAATAACCTAAGCATATCAGAATTATTTTGAACATGTGATAAAGATTTACTATGTTTTCTAGTTGGATAACTCGGCGATAATAACTGGTTTCTATTTAAAACCTGAGAATTTACATCTGAATTTGCTGATGTAGTTGCATTTGAAGCTGTTGCATTTATATTAGAATTTGTTGTTTGAGTTTTATTATTTTTATCACTTTTTTTAAGTAACTCATGTTCTTTATTATCTTTGACTGCAGCATTTTTAACGGATTCCTGAGCAGCAGGCAAGATTTTATGAGAGTATTGAATCATGAACTCAATAACTAAAGAAGATAAAGCATATTCATCAGGTGACATATCATGATCCGGATGAGATAAAATTGAGGGTTGAAAAACTGCAGCTAAATTTTTAGCTGGCATTAAATTTTTATCCGAATGTAAGTTGAATATAGACAACAAATCTAAGATATAAAACAATAATTGTCGTTCTAGCGTTGGTAATTTATCAAATAATTCAGCATAATCCTTTAGAGCTTCCTTTCTTTCCTTAATTATAATTTGTTTTCTTTCCTTTTTGAGAGACTTTTTAGTAGATAACGAGCTATTAGCATTTTCAATTGAAGAGGCTTGTGATTCGGGGCTTGTTAAATTGCTAGTATTACTATCATTCGTAATGTTAGTAGAATTCGACATTTTTTTTTCCTTATCTTTTAAATATTTTAGAATGTTCGTTCTTGACCTTAGTGGATTTCTAAAGGATTCATACAGTTGAAAGGGAATTAAAGGCTCCGGTAAAGCACTTAAATATCTTCTTAATAATGAGGCAGTATCATGAACTGTAAACCCATCCCAATTAATCTTGGATCCGTAATCTGGTGGATTTGAAAAAATAAGTTGCAACTGTTTAATTCTTTTTGTTGAGCCGGCTACTCTAAAAATACCTTCAGTATTTAAAGCGTTAGTTTTCAAAAATAGCCCACATGAGGCAACAACTAAAGGAATTCTGCCGTAAACTACTAGTCCTGACCCGTCATTATTATCCGATATATAAATGGTACCGGTTGCAATATTAACAGAATCTTTTAAATCACAACCAAACACCGCTGAATTGCCAATGTTATCTAATTGTCTCTGTTGCAAAAATGAATCTCTGTGATTTCTAAATTTTTCTGGATTATTTAAGCTTATCTCATTACCACTATTATTATTATTATTATTATTCGAATCCACGTAAGACGACAAGGGTCTGAAAGAATGAGAAGATCTTGATTTGAAGCCTAGGAAAGGCCTTGATGGCGTTGGAGAAGTTGATAGTTGTTTGTTTGATACTGAAATTGGCGTCAACGATCTTGGAGAAGTTAAAGGTATTGGAATTAAGTTTGAGTTGGAATTTGAAATTGAATTTGAATTTGAATTTGAGTGTGAATGTGAATTTGTAATTGAATTCAAACTCAGATTTAGATTTATAGAAGGCTTTTGTGGTGACGATGACAATTCCGAATTTGAATTGGACTTGTTGGTTTCATTACTATCAGTTTTTTTCAGATTTTTCAACCAACCCGTTAGTGTGGATTTATTGGGTGATAATGGAATTGGTAAAGACATTGGAATTATGTGGGAAGAGCTATTTCAAGAGAATATTTGGGAACTTAATTTTTGATCTTGAATACTGAATATATATTGATATTGAATATTGGATATTGGATATTACTGATTTTGATAGTGATACTGAATTTGATTCTGATTTTGTTTAATTATTGATCCTAGTTTTAATATGAGTGCCCTTTTTTTTAAACTAATAAATTTTGTATTAACAATGACTGGATTTAACATATATGATAATTTACTAAACTATTCATATATTTGGTTATAACTATTTAAGGAAATTAAACAGAAAATAAATTTTAGAGGGCTCTAAATTTAACATTTTACTATTTTTAAAATGGCAAAAAAAAGTGAAAATCAAAAATCGCCCAATTTGGAAAAACCGGAAACTTCCAATTTCAGCATTTTAATTCCGGTATTTGGTGAATTGAAGCTAAAAAAAAAAAAAAATTCCTTTTTATACACGTGACTATCCGGTTTTGTTTTAGCACCGGGCTTCCTAACCAGTAGGCTTAAATATTTTTGTGTCACGTGACGGACGTGAAATGATTTAAGTTACCCGGCCTTTGCTTAGAGGGAAATTTATCTCGAAATTTACTTTTAGCAGAAAAAGTAATTAAATTAATTAAAAATACAGTTAATACTATTTAACAAAATACAATAATAAATTAAGTGAATTAGTGAATTGAGCAATTTAAAATGAGTTTCAAAGGTTTCCAAAAGGCCATTATAAGGGCACCACAAACCTTTCGTCAGAAGATGAACATTGGAGAAACTACCACGGATCCGGTTTATGCTGATGCAGAAAGAAGGTTTAAAGAGCTGGAATCAGAAACGAAGAGTTTAAGTGAAGAATCTAAAAGATATCACAAAGCGGTCAATGATATGTTAGATCATCAACTGGGTTTTTCTAAAGCCATTGAAGAAATATATAAACCAATTAGTGGACGTATGTCAGATCCGAATTCCGCAATACCTGAAGGTAACCCCGAAGGTATCGAAGCATGTGAGCAATATACCGATGTCGTTAACGAATTGAAAGATATTTTGAAACCGGATTTAGAATTAATTGATTCTAGAATCATTCAACCATCACAAGAATTATTGAAAATCATTCAATCGATTAGGAAAATGGCAACGAAAAGAGCCCATAAACAATTAGATCTTGACAGACATCAGAATAATTTGAAAAAACATCAAAATAAGAAGGAAAGAACAGCAAAGGATGAAGAAAAAATTTATAAATATGAAAATGATGTTTCAGTTGCCCAACAAGAGTATGATTATTATAATGAAATGCTGAAGACAGAGCTGCCAATTTTATTTAGACTAGAGGGTGAATTTATTAAGCCATTATTTATTAGTTTATACTATATGCAATTGAACGTTTTTTATACGTTATCATCGAGAATGGAAGAAATGAAAATTCCTTATTTTGATCTATCAACAGATATTATTGAAGCCTATAATTACAAGAGAGGTAATATCGAAGAACAGGTTGATTCAATTGGAATTACGAATTTCAAAGTTGGCCATGCAAAATCAAAATTAGATGCAACTAGAAGAAGATTTGAAATGCAACAAAACGGTTATGGTGGTGTTGCACCTGTCTCACCGACCACCGACTCAACGAGTTCAACTTATAGCGGCGGTTACGGTCAAACACCTCCAACAACTGCATCTACATATGGTCAGCCAGCAGCTCCAGCATATGGTGATCAGAAGACTCCCTATGGTCAACCTGCTGCGCCAGCGTATGGCCAACCAGCAGCACCAACGTATGGCCAACCAGCAGCACCAACGTATGGCCAACCAGCAGCACCAACGTATGGCCAACCAGCAGCACCAACGTATGGCCAACCAGCAGCAGCACCAGTGTATGGCGATCAGAAGACTCCATACGGTCAACCGGCTCCACCAGCGGCATATGGTCAACCAGCTTCACCAACGGCAGCGTACGGTCAACCCGCTGCCCCAGTTTATGGACAACCAGCAGCACCAACTTATGGTGCTGCATCACCAACCTATGGTGCGTCATCACCAACAGCTTCATCATTTGGAGCAGCATCGCCAACAGCATATGGAAACCCAGTTGCAGCAGCAGCTCCTGGTTATGGAATTGGAGCTGCTATGGGATCACCTTCTCCAGCACCAGCCCCAGTACCAGTCGCACCAGCTGCACCAGCTGCACCGGCTGGTGAAATGTGTACTGCATTATATGATTATACGGCTCAGGCAGCAGGTGACTTGAGTTTTAAAGCGGGACAACAAATATCCATTGTGCAAAGAACTGCAGATCAAAATGGCTGGTGGACCGGTTCATGTAATGGATTAACAGGTGTTTTCCCAGGTAATTATGTCCGCTTAAATTAGTATAATCAGTTTAATTGACTTCAATGATTTCGAATGATTGTTCTTTTGTTGCTTCCCTAGCTGTTTTGTGATTTCATAATTTTTAAAGATTATATATTGTTTTCTACCGTCTCTTTTTTTTTTGTTAATTTTAACGATAAGAAAAATGAATAAAAAAAATTTATTCGCATCAATTTTTTTGTAATAATAATAATTTTTTTCTTTACTAAGTCTCCAGTTGATAATGGCAATAACATCACTTAAAACAAGGTTAACTAAACTACAATCAAGAACGAGAACGGGAAATGTGAAAAGAACGAAGGCAAATCCCGATGTTAAAATAGCTAAGGATAGCAAAGAAAAGAAATTATTGATAGATAAATCTATTGAATTGGAATCAACAATAATTATAATAAAACAGCTAAATATTCCAAACAAATTAAACGCTGAAAGTCTATTTAAGTTAATCAATGAAATGATTAATCTACAATTTACGAGGATTTTCAAGAACATAGAAAACAAAACCAATAGGTTAATTAAAATGTATCCGAAGATAATTTTCTTGGACATGATATACTCTGTTTTACCCAGTGGTAACGAAACGGTAATTGATAAGTTGATTGAGCAATTAATCGATCTTAAAAAAATTAAATGTTTTGATATGAATTTCGAAAATTTTAATTTTAGAATCATTATTCTATATGATGAATTCATCAAAACAATCAATAACAGCAGTTTAAACCCAGTTGAACGAGGTAACTTCTTAAACTTAATTGAAAAATATTGTAATGTGGTCCAAATTAGTGAGCCGTTAATAAATGAATTTAAATTAAACGTTCCAAAACTAATTAATATTGGATTAATTTGTTTGTCCACGAGATCCATTGGTAATTACAACTTAACATTACCACATTTGGGTTCATTGTTAAGGATTATTTTCAGGTTAATTAAGTTTGTTGAAAAGAACTGTCTGGTGTATAGGGATAAACAAATCTTGGATCAGCTATTACGAGAAAAATATCTGAGCAAGATAAATTTTTATAAAGGACTAAATTTAGAATGGGTGTTGAGTTTTATGATTGGTAAAGGACTATTGGAGGTATTTAATAGTCCTGTAGGATTAATATATAGATTAACAGGTAAGAGTTTATAGAAAAACCCTTAATAAAAAATTATTCTTGGACGAGTGAGAAATTAATTTATAGTAGAAAAAAAAAACATTTCTTTCCACTTTGACTGCTATTTACTTGTTTTCCTCGATTAATAAACATCCATTCTTCAGCGTCACCATGTGTATTTGATTATCATGGTTTGAAAGCAGGAGCTAATTAGATTTTCTCTGATTTGATTATGATGGATGTCAGATTAATTTAGAAGTGTGTATCTCCGTTTGATGAGCGATTGCTTTGATTCTTTTGGTCATTATCACTTAAACATCATTTATTCAAGCTAATGCCTTCTTCTCTTTTTGAATAGTAAATCAACCACCTTGACTGTGTTTTCATCGTTTTCATCATCTAGGTTTCCTTCTTTTCTGTCCTTGATTAATAGTCCACATCTATTAACAAAAATTTCGTCAATTGGTTCGTCTTTTAAATTGACTGCTTTTTTCTTAGTAAAGTCAAGTAGTTGTTTATAATTTTTCAAATTATAGCATTCACCTATGATCAGGTAATTGTTTAATTCACTATAGTCATTAAATCTAACGAGAGTTATGAATAACTCCATTGAATTCGAATCTATTGAGTTATCTGATTGAACTAGGCATAACAAACCTTTCCTATCTTTAAAAGCATAGTTATTTTTCAGTTGATTTTCAAGTTCAGTTGAGTCAACCAATTTGTTTTCAGCCCTAGATAAAAACTTCTCAGTTTTTGCACTTGACCTTTTGATTGGTAAACCGAATTGGATCAGAAACTCTGGTGAGACAATCCTGGTTATTTTTGACTTTTTGAACGATAATTGAATTTCATTGTCGCCAATTAAGATTTTTTTAAACTTGGCAATCGAATTCGGATATTGTTCGTTGAACAGTTTGAACTTAACTAAACATTTTTCATTATTTGAACTATCAACAAATTCGAAGAAACATATTTCGTTCATTATTTGGCGTTACAAACGAAAGAGTTCAGTCTATAGAATTAAGTGAGTATTTTTGTTTTACTAAAAACGAGCAAATTGAATCCGTGTAATTTTCCATTATATCCGAACCACCACAGTGATTTGTAATCTTTTCGTCTTCCAACTACGCTACCTTCTTTACTAGAATTAAATACTCAATTAATCGTTAAATAGAAACTAATAGGTTAAAAGTAAACAAAATGTCACACTACCAATATAATGTTAAAATGTCATGCTCAGGCTGTTCTAATGCGGTCAACAGGGTGCTAACAAAATTAGACGATGTTGAAAAAGTTGACATCGACTTGAAATCACAAACTGTGGACGTGATTACCAAGAACAAGAACTTAACCTACGATAACGTTTTAGAAACCATCAGTAAAACCGGTAAACAAGTTCTAGGTGGTAAAGTGGTTTCTTAGTCTATATAGCGTATAGTTTTATATATAATATTATACAATATAAGTAATGAAAGTTCGCTATTTGAAAATTTTATCATTTTTATTAACCAAAGTAAGCTGGATAATGAGCAAAGATAAATTTTTTATTCAAACTGATCCAGCGTTGTCATTAGTGTGTGGTGGCATTGCTGGTGCGTTGTCGAGGACTGCAGTTTCTCCCATGGAGAGGGTCAAAGTGTTGTTCCAGATTCAAGGATCTGGGGTAAACAAATCTTTCAATAATGGTACAATTTCAACGATTTTCCAAATTTTCAAAGAAGAAGGGTATAAGGGACTCTTCAGAGGTAATGGTATAAATTGTATTAGAATTATACCATACACGGCCATCCAGTACACGGTTTATGAAAACTTGAAAAACATGCTTACCAATAATGGGGAAAGAAACTTGACCATTTCTGAAAAACTAACAAGCGGTATGATTGGCGGGTTGACCAGTGTTTTATTTACATATCCAATGGATTTGGTGAAGACGAGGTTGTCTGTTTTGACCTCCAGAAGCTTGAAAAATGTCAACAATGCCGGCAACTTGATTGATTTGAGTATGTGGGGGAACTTGAAAAGCATTTATTTGAACGAAGGTGGTATTAGAGGTCTATACCGTGGTTTTATACCAACGAGTTTAGGAGTGGCCCCATATGTTTCATTGAACTTCACCATTTTTGAGAAGTTCAATGAACTGGCCAAAAGCTATATTAAAGGTATCAGCAGTAGCAGTGGCAGTGAAAGTGGCAGTGAAGCCACCCATAGTAACAATTTTTTCCTAACTTTGGTCTTGGGTGGGTTGAGTGGTGGTATTTCCCAGACAATTGTGTATCCGTTCGACATTTTGAGAAGAAGGTTTCAAGTGGCTACCATGAACAATGGGTCATTGGGATTCAAGTATCAGGGTACACTGCAGGCGCTGACTTTTATCATTAGGAATGAAGGTGTGAAAGGTTTGTACAAGGGATGGACCGCAAACATGTGGAAAATTATACCAAGTATGGCAGTTCAGTGGTCAAGTTACGATATAATTAGAGATTTCATTCAAAACTGGTAGTACTGAAACAATGAAAGATACGAGATATATAATAGAACACCAAGATAGATAGAATATAGAATATAGAATATAGAATATAGAATCTAATGTAATATACAATATAGACGAGATAGCATGAATAAGGAGATTTCCGATCGCGAATTTGTTTTCTTGCCGCGTAAACAGAACGGCAAGACAAGAAAATGACAAAAACCGACAAAAAACGACATAAATAATATATACGAAACGGCCTATACGAGGATGCGGCTGGTGCCATGCGCCACAAATGGCAGGCTAGCCGCGGTAAGCGGAAATGGCGTTGTCCCGAAAGATCAATTACGCCGTTCAGGGTTTGAAATTTTTCACATCTTCCAATGTCTATTGTCCCTGAATTTTAACTTGCAATAGGGCCTTCCTCATAGGAGCAGTCACTAGATAGGTGGATTGGAAATTAGTGGTAGGAAGAATTTTTTTTAGATCAGTATTTAATCATTGCATTTTCTCATATTTTTGAGGTTGTCTTTCCTGTTTCAGTTGAGTGCTTATTCAGCTTTTATTCAGTTCTTATTCAGTTCTATATACAGTTTTATATACAGTTCTAACCACTAATATGTCAAAAGAAGAATACGATATCGAAAAGAAAGACTCGGACCAGTCATTTACTGTGATCCAAAATGATGAACCTATGCTGGAACAAGGATCTTCGTCGTCTGTCAAGAAGTCCAAGTACTTGTCGGCATATTCGCACGTGATGGACATGTTCCATGGTGAAACAAGAGGTATTGAAAGAATCCCAGAAGAGGAGAAAACAGAAACTTCCATCTATGGAGCTGCCACTATGTGGTTATCGGCTAACATGGTTATCGCAACATTCTCGCTAGGTGCTCTATCATACTCGGTTTTCGGATTGGACTTCGGTACTTCAGTGTTGACGATTATTTTCTTCAACATTCTAGGTGCTATTCCAGTTGCATTTTTTTCGATTTTTGGTGCTAAGTTTGGACTAAGACAGATGGTTTTGTCGAGATTCTTAATTGGTAACTGGGGAATGAGAATCTTTGCGTTTGTGAACTGTGTTGCTTGTGTTGGTTGGGGTGCCGTGAATATCATGTCTTCTGCCCAATTGCTTCATATTGTTAACAACAATTGCTTGCCACCTTGGGCTGGATGCTTAATTTTGGTTGTTTGTACCATTATTGTGACGTTCTTTGGTTATAATGTGATCCATGCGTACGAAAAATGGTCTTGGGTTCCAAATGCTGCGGTTTTCATTGCAATTATCTGTAGATTGGCAATGGATGGAGTTTTCAAAGCGGGAATTCAAAATGCTGATGGTGACTGGGTTACCTGGGGCTCAGGTAAAACTTTTGCTGGTGGTGTTTTATCCTTTGGTGGTACCGTTTTTGGTTTTGCTGCTGGATGGACAACCTACGCTGCGGATTATACCACTTACATGAGAAAAGACTGTTCGCCATATAGAATTTTCTTTGGTGTCTTGGCTGGTCTATGTTTCCCATTAATTTTCACCATGATTTTAGGTGCTGCTGCAATTACCGGTATCAAAACAAGCGAACAGTATGCAACACTATATGATAAATACTCAATTGGTGGTTTGGTTTACGCCATTTTAGTTCAAAATTCTTTGCACAGATTTGGTGAATTTTTATGTGTTGTTCTAGCAATGTCCACTGTGTGTAATAATATTCCAAACATGTATTCCATTGCCTTAGGTGCCCAAGCATTTTACTCCAAGTTTGCCAAGGTCCCAAGAGTCATCTGGACTGTTGCTGGTAACGCCATCACTTTGGCGATCTGTATTCCAGCGTATTATGTGTTTGAAGATGTTGTCGATAATTTCATGAATTTAATCGGTTACTATTTGGCCATCTACGATGCAATTGCCTTGAGTGAGCATTTTATTTACAGAAAGGGCTTTAAGGGTTACAATATTGAAGATTATGATGACAAAACAAAAATCAATCCAGGTTTTGCAGGTGCATTTTCCTTCTGTTGCGGTGTTGCTGGTGTTGTCCTTGGTATGAATCAAACCTGGTATTCTGGTGTGATTGCAAGATTGATTGGTGATTTTGGTGGTGATATTGGTTTCGAATTGGCAGCTGCTTTTGCTTTTGTTGCCTACAATTGTACCAGACCTTTTGAGAAGAAATATTTTGGCCGTTAAACTAGGTTTAATGGAAGCGCTTTTTATTTACCAATACATTTATAGCTTTACAATCGTTGATTTACGTTTCATTTAATAATACTGTCGTTAAAATGTAAAATAATAAGATAAGTGAATAAGATAAGTAAGTATGAAACTTAATTATAAAAAGAAATACAAAAGAAAAATTATGATAAGGATATGATAAGAAATTACGGGAAAACCCTTCAGATCTGAGATTCTTATCGTCTTCCAGAGTTCAGACTCAGTTGTCTCAATATGGAAGACACAATAAACTTCCTTTTCCAAGGCATTAAGTCGTGCGGTTGCTTTCATCGAGACCACCTTCCTGTTCTGTACGCCTTATCAGTTTTCGGTCTCCATCTGATTAATGATAATAGCATCTATGCTTCTATACATCTATAATCATTTGTCCTCTCCACCAATGATTTATGTGTTGATACTGCAATAACAGTGATCATAGCATTAGAAGCAGTTCAGTTGCTATTTTGGCCAAGTCACGTGACCATATTGTATGTTCACTTATTGTCTTATTGCTTTTGGCTGTAAAAGAATCCTTTAATACCGATGTTCCTTATAATTGTTGAACATTAAATGGATTTATCAATTTACAATCATTGATACATTGACACGCAATGAATGGGTTGCTAATATAGCATTGGGTTAGAATATACGACAAATTTTGTTTTGTTTTCGCTATTTAAAACCCTTTTCATTAACACTAGTCATTTATTAAAACAAAATGCAATTTAGTAATGATAATAATAGAGCAAATATCGCACAGCCTCCAAGACTACCACTACGTCCAAATAAACAACCATTACATTTGCAGACAAGACAGTCATTGGAAAAATTATATCCAGTTCCGAACGATGTTATCCTAGAAGATTTGGAAGTTTTTTATAAAATCTTTGATGATTTCCTAGTTTTGAGAAAGCAAAATGCATTATTCAAAAGTAAAATATGGTATAGAATAGATGGATTATCAAATGTCAGTAATAAGAAGTGTGAAAATGGTGAAAGTGGTGAAAAGGGTGAAAATGGTGAAAATAATAAAAATGATGGAGATGAAGATTATGAAGATAATACTGACGATGATATGGATAATAACTTAAAATACCCGAATTCAAGTTTAGCGCATTTAGAACAATTGCTGGTTAATAGAAAAATTTATAATAAAGAATTGTTAAAAACCATTGAAGATTACGAAACTGAATTATTGAAAATAATGAACTTGATCATCACAAAATTTATTAAAGATAATACCTTCAAAAATACTGAAATTAATTCTAAAAATACTGAAATTTTGGAATTAAAGGAAAAGTTATTCACTAGGTTTATGGAATTGAACAAAATTCAGGATAAAAGTAAGGAATTATATAAAGTCCTAGAAAAGTTTAATAAGTTCATTCTGGCTATTTAACAAACCAATTACAATTAATAACACCGGCACTATTATTAGCATTAACTTCCGCACTATTCATTAATGAGTTTATGTCATATGACGCTTTTTCGACCAGCTCATCCTCCCAGACAAATTCAATTCCATTATGTTTCTTAATTGCATCTTTTGTAGTTTGCCAAGAAAATCTTATATTATTATTATTACAACCAAAAAATGGATCAATATTTCGATTCAGCCATTTACTGGTTTTAGGATCTGATGGGTACCCTGACCCCCAAACTTCACTACCATTTTTGGAACTTTCGAACAAATAGTAGTCTCTCGTCACTTTTGCAACAACTGATGCTGTGGAAACAATTGGGTAAATCGAGTCGGCTTTTTTAGCTACAACTATTTTGTCAATCATTGGGAATTTTTCCTTCAGTTTTTTCGTGTATGAAATTGGTGGTCCAACTGTATCAATATATAATTCCTTAATATTTAAATTCTTCTTAATCAAGCTTTCAATTAAGCTGATTGTTGTATCATGAGCTTGATCATTTAGATTATATGTTAGTCCTTTTGGTTTTAGCATACCACTTGAAATATCTTTTGCTGTCATGTTCGTAACACACCAACCAACGTTATCGCTTAATTCACCATCTTGACAAAATAACTTCATCAACTCTGTTCTTTTGGATTCTGTTAATTTCTTTGAATCTGCAAATTCATACTCTTTTAGTTTTGATTCATTAAATTCAAGTGAAGTATATGCAACTCCGTAAACCATTGGACCTAAAACTGGTCCACGACCAGCTTCATCAACTCCTAAAATTAATGGCGTACCACTATTAATATTTTTTGGTATCTCTGAATGATATGTGGTTGTATGTGATGTGATTGGTATTGGTACGGATGGAGGCGTGAAATGTATATCCATGGTAATTGATTGATCTTTGCTTATTGTTTATTATGATTAACCAATTGGTTAAAATAATTTTTCATGACAGATTTACGCGTTTACTTAGTTAACTAAATTAAGTTGGTTTACCCAATTCAACCACTTTTAACTTCACTTTACTTTCTTCATTTTAATCACTTACTTTACTTCTCTTTACCTAGTTAACTTACTTTAAAAACAATTACTATTAAATGAATAACAAATTTATAACTATATATATGTCTAAAAACTAATGAGTTGCAATATTTGTCATTGGTTCTTCTTCATATTCAACTTCTATTCTTGGTTTTCTTCTCTTTGAAGTCTTTTGTCTCTTTCTATTGCTTTCTCCTTCTTCATCTTCTGAATCTGAATCATCTGAATCTGAATCGCCAGAATCATCTCCTAGCCATTTTTCTAAATCTTCCATATCAACTAATTCATCTTCTTCATCTTCTTCATCCTCAACATATTCAACCTCTCCAACATCGGATTCATCATCGGATTCTAATTCGACATCTTCGTCGGATTCAAATTCTTCCTCATCTTCCTTATTTTCATTGACTTCAATTTTACCCAGCACTTTCTTCCAAATCTTATCATCAACATTTAGTGGATTATCACCATAAGCACCGGACTTTAATCTGTCTAATAATTCCTTTTCAATTGCCTTTTCAATTCTAGCAGCCGCTAGCGCCTTACGTTCTCTTGTTTCTTCTCTTCTCTTAACTTTATGTTTAACACCAACATAACTTCTTTCTTCTTCAGTTAATGTCATTCTTCTTTCATTAATCATAACTTGTGTCAATCTTGTAAACCTTTGCTTACACTTATTTCTAACGAATTTATTCCAGTAAATTAGGTTTTCATTGATTTGCGTTATTGCTTTCTTATAATCCTTACTTAATTTAATTCTTTGCCACATGTTTTTTGGTGTATGAGCTCTTTCGGCAGTTTTCATATAAATATAAAGTTTACCATCGACATTTTTAATTGTGGCATATTGTGCATTTGCTAATGGACATGATTGTCTTGAACATAACCCTGAAACATTATATTCGTTACGACAAAAATCTTGATTTTTATCCGTTTTAATTTTAAATGAACAGAATTGTTTATTTATAACTTGCCAAATAACATCATCAGACATGATCGTTTGTATCTAATATTCTTAATAATGATATATATATATATATAATATATATTTGTATTTCTTTATATATCTAAAAGAGTAAAAGTGAAAGTAAAAAAAAAATCTGAAATAAAATAAAATAAAAAAAATTTTCAAGCGCTTGAAAATTCTTTTTCTCTTTCTTTGATTCTTATCAATTCAAATTCTTTAAAACTAACACTGGCCTTTTCTCCTTGATATCTAGTCACTTCAATATCTGCCATTTCATTCCATGATCTAACCTGAAACCCAGCCTTACGAACCAAATTCGTTAATGTTTCATCTTTATTCCAATGTTGTTCAACCGCAACTTCGGGCAAAAATGTTGCACTTCTGTTTCCATTAATCAATATTTTAATACCATGTTTACCAATTTCCCAATCTTTTGGATCTTTAACTTTTTCGAAGTCTTTTAAGATTGTAACTGAACAACTCAAAAACTTCAATTCGGTTTTATTAATTGGTTCAAATCTTGTGTCCTGTAATCCCGAAATTAATGAATACTCCATCACACCCTTGGGCAACGTTAGGTTTGAAAAATTTCCAATGCAACCACGTAATTCCTTTTCATTGTTAAATCTAATTCTATTCCAAGTGACAAAAATCGGATAGGACTCTTCTTTGGGGATTGCTAAATTTGGGTATAACAGCTGATGTAATTCTTCAAATGGTATCGATTCGACATGCTTTAATTTCGAATATAATATGTCGAAGGCGTAATACGCATATAATTTAACAGGAATTGACGCCATGGTCTAATATATAAAAATGTAGACTTAATATTAAGTAAACTAACAAGAAGCAAGAAGCAAAGTAGATTGGTGTAGCGATAGATGTAAAGAATGGCAAATCATCGCTCCTATATTTTTATCACTTTTCTCTATTTTAATATAATATTGAAAATGACAAATAATCTAGCAAAATCATTGAAAACAACAGGCACATCACAAATTGCAATCTTTGCAGCTGGCTGCTTTTGGGGGGTTGAACATATTTATTTAAAAACTTTCAAAAGTAAAATCTTAGATACAGAAGTTGGTTATGCAAATGGTACAACTGAAAATCCGACTTATGAACAGGTTTGCACCGGTAAAACTAATTTTGCCGAATCGTTAAAGATTTCATTCGAACCAAATGTCATATCTTACAAGGAGTTAGTTGAGTTCTTTTTCAAGATTCATGATCCGACCACCTTAAATTCCCAAGGACCTGATATTGGTACACAGTACAGGTCCGCAATTTTTACTGTTGATAATGAACAATTCAAAATTGCCAATGAAGTTAAAGATTTCATGCAGAAGAATTGGTATCCAAATGATAGAATTGTCACTAAAATTGAACCAATTAAATGTTTTTATAATGCTGAAACATATCATCAAAAATATTTGACTGTTAATCCAAGTGGTTATGAATGTCCAACTCATTTTATTAGAACCGGACCAAAATAATGACCTTTTTGTATTTTGATTTTAGTAATCTGACGTTTTGTATTCTTTTACTTTGAAATATCAATAGTTCACAATAAATGCAATGTTTTACTTTTATGTATTTGGTATAATAATTAATCTTTGTTAATTTCTCCTTAAACATCTGTATAAATTAAAAAATTGAGAGATTAAATAATTATTAAATGATTTATAAAATAATAACATTATTTTCTGCAATAAACCATTCTCTACATCATTTCTTATCACAAATATCTTACTTGGAAGAATAAAATTATCAATTAACTACTTATTTAACACCATTCTCTCTCAGCTAATGTCATTACACGTCAGCAATATTTGTATTACCAGTGCACGGATGTCAATGTCTTATTTTCTCACCAAATTTAGTAACAAAAATTACTTTAAATTACTTTCGATAACTATCAGTTACTTTTATTACCTTGAAATTAGTCATCGATAAAACAAATCACAATGTCAAAACAAATAACAATATCACCAGAAGAACAGAATAAATTACTTGAAAGCTCAATCTCAATTATTAAAACAGAAATCCATCAAATGCGTAAGTGCTTTGAAACCAAATCAAAATTCATGGATTCTTTGAAACATGCGTCAACATTTTTAAATGAATTAAGAACAAACAATCTAACACCAAAACAATATTATGAATTGTATATAATGGTTTATGATGGTTTGGAATATCTGTCATTATATTTGAAAAATAATCATCCCAACAATCACTTGGTGGATCTATACGAGTTGGTTCAATATGCCGGTAATATTATTCCAAGACTGTACCTAATGATCACGATTGGTACCGTTTATATGTCGATAGAGAATTCACCAATTGAAGAAATTATGAATGACATGTTAGAAATGTGCAAAGGAGTTCAACATCCAATTAGAGGACTATTTTTAAGATATTATTTACAACAAAGGACAAAAGATTTATTACCAAACAATAATGAAACAGTAAATTTCCTAATTTCGAATTTCATCGAAATGAATAAATTATGGGTCAGATGGCAACATCAAGGCCATTCAAGTGAAAAATTTAAGAGGATTAAGGAACGCAAAGAATTGGAAATTTTAGTTGGATCAAATTTGGTTAGGTTATCACAACTGGATTTATTAATTGACAAAGATTATTACAAAGAAAAAATTCTGCCAGCTTTGTTGGAACAAATCATTAAATGTAAGGATTTAATTGCACAAGAATATTTAATGGATGTTATAATTCAGATTTTCCCGGATGAATTTCAATTAATTTCATTAAAAATCTTCTTAAACTCAATTCTGAATTTGAATGAAAACTTTAATGTTAATAAAATTTTAATTTCATTGGTCAATAGATTGATAGATTTTAAAAATAGAGAACCTGATAATTTGATTTTTGTTCAAACTTCAAAAGACTTTAAAATTTTTGATAATTTCCTTGACTTTTTAATTAAATTAAACGAGTTAAAACCAAATTTAAATAAAAAAATATTTTATTCAATTTTAGAAAACTTTGCAAGATTTTCAATTATTTATTATCCAAATGATTTTGAAAACCTAAATAAGATTTTCAGTTTTGCCATTGAAAAATTCAATGAAACAGATTTGGAGGGGGAAGTTGAGTCAGAGGAAAGTGTTAGCAAGGACAATAGCGATAGCAACAACGATAAAAATATCCAACTATTAATTTTATCTCCAATCAACGAAAATATTAAATTACTTTTCAATCTAAATGAAGATTACTTTAACTTTTTCAATTTACAAGACCGAAAAATTAAAAATGAAATCTGTATGTTGATAATTGAAAATTTTTTGAATAAAAAAATAAAAATTGAAACTGAAGATGAATTAAATAGGATTTTTAAAATCTTAAGTTCTATTATAATTAACAGCGATAGTGAAACTGATTTAACTACAAATGAATTATTTGGTAGCAGTGAAATAATCAATAATGAAGTGATCTTTCAATATGAAAGCTTATCGAAATTCTTACACTTAATCTATAATTCAAACTCTATTGAATATTTCAAATTGTTAAAAAATTGTGACTTGAATTATTTAAGCAAAAGTAAAGATAAGATTCAATTTGTTTATCCTACATTAATATCGATCTTAATTAAATTAATTAGGAAAATGAATTTTGAAAAAATTGAAAAATCCGAAATTTTAAAAATTTTTAAATATGCTTCCACATTAATCAATAAAATTAAAAACTTAAATCCAATCAAGTGCTTGAATTTGAATTTAATAATTGCTGAGATTGCCAATGAATGTTTATTGACCAATATAATTTATGAATTTTTTATTGAAAGTTTTATAATTTACGAGGAATTAATTGTTGAATCGAAATCCCAATTCCAATGTTTGATGAATATAATCAACAAATTAATTTCCATGGATAAATTAATAAGTTTGAATATTGAAGATTTTGATAAATTAATTACAAAGGCAACATTATATGGTTCAAGATTACTAAAAAAAACTGATCAATGTAGGGCTATTTACTCAGCTTCACACTTGTGGTGGATAATTAAGGAAATTAATGAAGATGAAAGCGAAGTTGATGATGATGGTAATGAAGCTGGAGTTGAAAATCAATCAATCGATAAACCACAACACATTTCATTAAAGAAGGATGAGAAACGAGTTTTAGAATGTTTACAGAAGTCTTTACGTACAGCGGATTCAATTTTAGACAATAATGTTTCATTAGAATTATTCATTGAAATTTTAAATCAATCCTTATATTATTTCATGCATGGGAATGAAATGATCAGTATTAAATATTTGAATGGATTAATAGAGTTAATTGGTAATAATTTCAAAGAATTAGGTAAAATTGAAGGTCCATTGGATATTACCTGGAAACACTATGATAGAACGTTGAAATATATCAAAGAGCAAAGAACTATTGATATGAGATTTCATGAACTTGTCATTGCTTAGTTATATAGCTTTTTGAATATTTAACCATTGTAAAATATCGTAATGATAATTAACCCTGAAAATATAAAAATATTTCGTTCCCAAAAAAATTTTCCTCGTTTTCTTTAAAAAGGAAAATTTTCCCACTTTCCATTAATTACAACTTAATTAATCCTACTCTTCTTTCTTTAACAAGTTCAAATGGTATGTTTTGTTTATTTACTTAACTCAACGTTTTAATCAATGAACTATTTATATGATGATAAATGAGTGCACTTCTTTCCCAATCCTATTCGACTATGACGACATGGCTTATAACCGTCTTTGGTGTTAGATATGTATTTTTTTACAGAAGTACATTTTTCTCTCGTCAGTATCATTTGATTTGTTTATTCAAGTCATCTGAGGGACTTTACTTGCCAGTAATTTACAATTCTGATTCTTATTTAGTTTATTGATTATTGATTATGGGTTCAATAATTCTTGTTTTCGGGAGCATTTTATTAACAATTAGTTTTCGACTTCAACTTTAATAGGTTTTTCTTTAAAGGTTTAAAGAGTCTTCATTTGAATTGTTTTGTTTTCTTTTGTCATTTTATTATTTTTATCATACTTTTATTTTGCTTTATTTTTATTTCATGTTCTTTTCTGTTATTTTATATGATGAATTGCTACCATACATTCGCAGTTTCCACGGTAGATATGCCTCTAAGGGACGACCGAACCCAAATTTGTGTTGTCCTTGGTATATTGGTGACCGCCCACACTTCCTTGGATGTCTGATTTTAATAACATTGAATTGAATTTTTGATATTTTACTTATTTCTTTTATTAAATTCAAGTAAAGGTTTACTTTTTTTTACTAAACGATTATTTAGATTAAATAAATTTAATCACATAAATTACATAAATTAACTAAGTTTACTGTTGTTGACAAGTTTCTAACGATTCTTGGACATCCAATGGAACATCATCATCATTAAAACTTAAGTTTTCTAATCCCAATCCACTCAGATTATCATCTAATAATCCAGGTGGAGGTGGATATAAACTATTAAATATTTCCATCTGTTGATCGATGTATTCCTTTGTCTTCTCATCATTTTCTTTGTAATTTGGATCGTTAAATTTATTTAAAACATTGTTCAATGATTGAAATTGTTTTTCATATTTCTCATAATCAGGTAACTTTTTATTTTCTGGAACACCTAAAAACTTATTGTACTTATCCACAGAGTTCTTAATTGATTCATATAACATATCCTTTGAGGTTAATTTATTCAATGCTTTCATTAATAAATCTGTTAATTCGCCTGCATTTTCCCCATCTTCTCCTTCACCTTCTCCATCTAGGTTTAATTCATCCAAATTCAGTGATTTAAGTAACGTTGTAAGTAATTCTTCTTCGTTATTTTCACCGCTTGGTATACTTTCGTCAACTTTTTTACTACTTGTTTTAATTCTATTAATTGTCTCGTTTAAGACATTCTTAAAATTTTCTTGCTTACCATTGTTATTATTAAGATCATTAATATTCCCATCACCGTTGTTGTCCATTGAATTGATTAAATCATTCAATTCACTAGATAATTCTGGATTGATATTACGAATTTCTCTTATTATGTCTTCATTGTTTAGATTAATATTATTGTTATCACTATCA
This sequence comes from Kregervanrija fluxuum, assembly GCA_003707275.3. Taxonomy (NCBI): domain Eukaryota; kingdom Fungi; phylum Ascomycota; class Pichiomycetes; order Pichiales; family Pichiaceae; genus Kregervanrija; species Kregervanrija fluxuum. Next base: position 127,643 of record PPNM03000020.1, read on the forward strand.
GTGATATTTGTACTATTAAGCTCATTGTCTACTGTAGCACCTGGTTCTTGATTTAATATTTCTTCATCAAATTCATCAATATAGTCATCTAAGTCATCAAATTCGTCATCACTCATTTCGAAGGGTTGGATGTAAACGAAGAAGAAAACATCAGAAGCTAAAGAAAGCCAGAGAAATTCCAATATTCAAATTTAAATTTAAATTGAGATTTTTAAATTTTTCAAGATTTCTTGATTAATTTAATATATTATTTATCACTATTTCAACCTTATATCCTCTTAATAAACCTATTATATATAGAAATGGCACCACGAGATTTACGTACAGAAAGAATTCAACAAGAACGTAAACAATGGCGTAAAGATCACCCATTTGGATTCTATGCAAAACCCTTAAAAAAGGAGGATGGCTCATTGGATTTACATACATGGGAAGCAGGTATACCTGGTAAACAAAACACATTATGGGAAAATGCAACGTATCCAATAACGATATCATTTCCTGAAGAATATCCAGCAAAACCACCCAAAATCAGATTCCCAGGTGGATTTTATCACCCTAACGTTTATCCAAGTGGTACAATATGTTTATCAATTTTAAATGAAGAACAAGACTGGAGACCTGCTATTTCAATTAAACAGTTACTAACAGGAATTCAAGAATTACTAGATAATCCAAATCCTAACTCTCCAGCCCAAGAACCAGCTTGGAGAGCTTTTGGTAAAAATTTAGAAGAGTATGAAAAAAAGGTTAAACTACAAGCGAAACAGTATGCAAATAAAACATAATTAAGGGTTATATAATTTCCGTTTATATAATTTCTGATTCTTTGTATTTTAAAAATCTCTCAAGATTATTCAGAGTATCTTCAGATTTTCTTTTTAATTTCATATTAATATTCTTATCAATATTCTTGTAAATTTTTTTGTAATCATTAAAAATCGTTTTTAATAATAAATTTAATTGACCATCAAAATAGATTTCCTTGTTATAATAATAATTATCATCAAATAATGCGAAGATTGAGTTGATTGAAATATCCAAAGTTTCTTCAATTAAATAATTGAATTTTTTACGGATTTCAGTAACCGAAGATTCATTATAAATTTCAATTGGCTTCAATAAACTATAATCCACAATAAATTTAATTATCTTTTTAGTTATTTCAATTTGGTTGCAATTTTTAGCAATAATTGATAAATACATTATTAATAAACTATTAAATTGAATCAATAGTTCAACTGAAATATCGTCGATATTTAGTTTATTTGTGGAAATTTCAATTAATTTATTAATTTTTTCTTCAGCTGGAAAATTATTTGGTTCAATCTCCAATAAATTTAATTCAAAATTTAAGTAATCGTTAATAATTTCCAGTTTAAATTCGAGATCTTCTTGATTTTGATCTTCATGTTCATTGTCATCCTCGAAATCATTGATCAATTTTTCAAATTCCTTATTAATTATATTTTCATTTAAGTCTTTCATTACGCTGTACAATTCATCAGTTTTTTCAACAGATTTTAAATAAATTGACAGATTATTAAAACAGATTAAGATTTTATTATTTTTAAAGCCACTTTCAATCAATTTTTTTAAATAGTCTAATAAATTTCCAATTAACGTTTCAATAAATGCATCACTTTTTGATTGATTAATTAAGAAATCTTCACCTTTAATTTCAATGATAGTGGTAAATAAATCCATTGAAATATCTATGATTTTAAAGTTTTCTTTAGCTAATTGAAAATTTTTTTCTTCTTCCTTATTTGGTGAATTATTAATTGGTAAATTCAAAGTATTCACTGTTAAATTCAAATCGATTTTGTTTATAATACTTAAAATTTCGTTAAAAATTAAGATTAATTTTTCATCATTAACTCCGCTGACGAATTCATCATTAAATTCAAAAATTTGGAAATTTATACCAATTAAATAAATTTTGGCCAAATCATTCAAATTAGAAGAATTGACATTAAAATTTTTATTCATAATGGCTTGAAATTCTTCATCACTTGAAATCAGTTTTAAAAATTCATTTGAAATACTTGCAAAATCATAAAAAAATTCTAAACTGGTCAATAGTAACAATTTATTACTATTCTTACCAATCAATTCGACAAAGATAAACTTCAGGATATTATTATTAATTAAATTTGGTAAGATTTCATTATTAATAATTTCAATTTTCAATTCATTAATTAATGAATTAATACAACCAATTAAGTTATCAATATACTGAATTAATAGAAGTTTTCTATTTTCATCAATTCCACTATCATTTAAGTGATTGAAGGAGAAAATTGCCTTTTTAAATGAATTCTCGAGAGATTCCCAAATGTTTAATCTCCATAAGTGAGTACTTAAATTATAACCTTCTTCAATAATCAAATTTTTTAATAGACCAAATGATTCAACAACTATTTCATCACTTGAATCATTAATTAATTTTAATAAATGTTTGATTAAATCATTTTTTAAAAACAATTTTCTTAATTCAATATCACTATTACAAATTAAATTTATTGAGTTAATTGCCATAGATTTGTCATTGATGGATGTTGAGTTCAGTTTTTCTAATAGTGGTGCAATCTTATTTAATTGTTTTGATTCATTTGCTTTAATTGATTTACCATTTTTCTTCCCTGCTAATTGGTTAGCTTTATGTCTTTGTTGTGATAATTTTGATCTTTTCTTTAATTTACCCATTGTAAACGACGGTGTTAGTGGTATTAATGATAATTTAATGGAAAAGTAAAAGATCAGTTGAAAAGTGAAAAAAAAAATAAAATTTTTATTCCAAATTATTTTTTTTAGAGCCTCAAATTACGGGAATTATGGTAATTATGGTGATAAAAGTGAAATAAGTAATAGCATGTTGATAAATAAATATGAATAATACTAGTAAATCATCGAAGAACTACTTGACTAATTAAGTGATTACCTTATTTATTTACAATTTACAACTCACTTACATCATTTTCAAAATTCATTTCTATATTCTATTATTATCTATTCTAAGTTACTATTTATCAGTATCATCAGGCTTTGACTCCAATTTTTCTCTTAGCTCATCCCAAGATTTACTTTTATCAATTCCATTTATAATTTTATCACCATTCTTATCAAATTCTGGCACGTCAATGTCTGTTCTCAAATTACCATCTTTTTTCAATTGTTCAATTATTAATGGTTCAAAAAACTTAACACCACTATACATTCCAAGACCTGAAAAAACAAGAACTGAAAGAATTTTATGTGAATTTGCTGACATTATAGTAAAGTATAGAAAGATATATGGTATAAGTATAAATATATTAAATAAATGAACAAAGAAAGAAACCATTATAAATTGCCGAAAATTTCAAATCGCTTTGTATTTTTCACCAAATTCTTTATAATACAACAACATTTCTTCCGTTATGTTTTTACTGATATCTTTAATGGCCTTGTTAAAGTGTCGTTCCTCAACTTTAGAACATAGATTATCTTCCATAATAGCACTTAGACCGGCTTCTTGACAGAGTAAAACACATTCGGAACCTGAAAACCCATCTGTCATCGAAACCAACTTTTTTAAGAAAACCTCTTTGGCCGTCAAGTTAAATTTTAATGTATTCTTATCAAATATTTGGTATCTTGCATTTTCATCAGGTGGTGAAACATAGACATGTCTATCCAATCTCCCTGGTCTCAATAAAGCTGGATCAATGGCATCTGGTCTATTGGTTGCCCCAATAATAATAACACCTTTTAGTTCTTCAATACCATCGATCTCATTTAACATGGTATTTAGCACTTGTTTTGAAACATTACTGGAATCATCATTGTCTCTGTTAACTGCAATGGCATCAATTTCATCAATAAATATAATTGACGGTGAAGACAATCTAGCCTTTTCAAATATTTCTCTTATCTTCTTTTCACTTTCACCAACGTATTTATTAAATATCTCCGGCCCTTTAATGGCTAAGAAATTCAATCCAGATTCCGTTGCCAACGCTTTGGCTGTTAACGTTTTTGAACAACCTGGAGGTCCATATAGTAATAATCCTTTAGGTGACTTAATATCTAATTTTTTAAACGTTTCGGATGCAATTAATGGCAATTGAACCATCTCTTGTAACTTCCTTTTCAACACTTCTTGTCCCCCAATATCATCCCATTTAACTTTTGGCATCTCTAAAATAATTTCTCTCATTGCACTAGGTCTAATCTCTTTCATTGATTCTTCAACATCATTAATTGAAACCTTCAGTTCATCCAAATCATTTGCATAATCTGCTTTTGCCAAGTCATTATTGATACATTTTAAAATCGATTCTCTTGTTAATAACAACAAATCGGATCCAACATATCCGTGGGTTTTGCTTGAAATCGATTTGATTTCTTCAACTGTTAATGAATGCTTACCATTCATATTTTCAAACTGTTTATTCAAAATATCAAATCTATCATCAATATCAGGTATTGGAATCTCAATTTCCTGATCAAATCTTCCAGGTCTTCTCAAATTTGAATCAATGTTATTAATTCTATTGGTGGCACCAATAACAACAACCGACCCATCTAGATTATCCAACAACATTAACAATGTTGCAACAACTCTGGAATCAACCTCTGTCGTATCATCATTATTTCTATTTGGAACTAATGAGTCAATTTCATCAAGTAAAATTATACTGGGTTGATATTTCATTGCCTCTTTAAAGTATTCTCTTAATTTTTCTTCTGTACCACCTAAGTACTTCGAAACAATTGATGGTCCATTGATTTTAATTACATGACAATTTCTAAATTCATATGATATACTCTTTAATAGCATAGATTTACCAACACCAGAGTTCCCATATAATAATAAACCTCTTGGTGGTTCAATACCAAAACCCTTAAAAATTAATGGATGATTTATTGGTATGAAAATGTTTTTTTTAATTGACTTAATTTGATTCTTCAAACCACCAATTTTGTCAAATCCAAAATTTAGTTTAAATTCTGGTAACTTTGTTTTAACAATCTCAAAATTTGTTGTTTTAGGATGAATTAAAAACGGCTGGTTCTTAAATCTATTATTATTGGTACTATTCCTATTATTATCATCTAAATTTAAATTTTGTAATTGATTTTCCAATTTATTGTTAATACTTTTAATAATCCATTCATTACAATTAAGATTTCTAAAGTTCTCGTAAATTATACCAATGTCAATGATAGTTTCTTTTAATTTATTTTCATCAATTGGATCGTCTTGGTTGCATAAAATTTGAACGCCTTCTGCATATAATGGCTGATTATTACACTTATTTAATTGAACTCTATCACCAAATAAATATCCAAATAAAGTCAAATAATTTTGTGAAATTAAAATCACATTTAAATCATACCTTTCTTCATCATTTATATTCCAAGTATTAACTATTAAAATCAATTCATCTAGCCCTTTACTAATTTTAACAAAATCGCCAACTTTTAGTTCCGACGATTGAATCAACCTTGGAGAAATAAAAACTTCTGCAATTTCTTTGTCATTTGAAACTAAACTTGGCCTAATAATGAATTCTGTCGGTAATTTTATTGATTTAGTTTTATTATTACTTTCGGAAGATTCACTTTTCTTACTTTTCGATGTACTTGATTTTGTTACCATAATGATATTCACTCTTAAAATAGATAATATATTCTATACAAAGAAATGAAAAAAATATTTTTTTTTTACTTTTAACGCTCTAACATGAATGTGTAACTTTTTGTTACCTGAATCAAAACTCTCTCAGCTAAAAAATCCAAATAATGATTATAAAGTTTAGTAATATACAGTATAGATCAATGAATACATTAATACCCAGTTATAAGACCAAAAAGGTTCCATTGTCATTAGATTTTAAATATAAACATGTTATCACATTCAGACAAAAGGTAAATGCACGTATAAAAATTCTGAATAACTTGGTACCAAACGAATATAAATTAAATGATTATTTATTATTTAATTGTTTATATTTTGATAATAGTTCAACTATTCAAACAAGATTCAAAAATGTTGAAATCCAACAGCTGAAAATAATGAATATTGGATATGATTTATTAAAAATTAGGCTGTTCATAAAAAATTGGGAAGATGAAATTAACGTTAATAATAGAAGTAATGAAGATAATGCGAATTGTTCAGTTGATTCATTTGACTTATTAAATATTAAGAAAACTGATTATAATAATTATTATATTAGAAATCAGTTTATTAATCAATTTATTTCAGAAATTGATTCGAAAGATGAACTAACAAGACTAAAATTTGGTTCAATGTTAAAAATTGTTAAAATTGAAGAGAGTTCAAGGCATAAAGTTTTACCGATGATAATTGGATTCATTCATTTACAATATGGTTTGAATAAAGCGATTGAATTTGTTGATGAGTTCATAATAAACGGCAAGCATTCAGACAAAAAAGATTATAAACATAAGGGTTTACTAGAATTACTAAATGATAGACGGATGCAAGTTTATTAGTCATTTATATTTAAATTTAGATAGATACAGATTTTTAGTTCTTACAAGAGCCAAAAGATATCGGTTCCCAGTCGTTATAAGGCTCAAATAGAAAAGTTTCAAATTTTTGTCTTTTAGTTAATAAACTGTTTTCAAAATCAGAGTTGTCATCTAGTCTTCTTTTGAACAATGGAGAACTATCAGGTATATAAAACTTTTTCATTGTATTAGAGATCTTAACCACCTTTTCAAGCTGATTTGTTTCTTTTAATAAATCTTTATGATTATTGATTAGTAATTCGAGTAAACTTATATTAATTTCGCTATGGCTTTTTAACAAGTTTATGATTAGTTCAATATTATTTGAATTAATCAGACTTTTTTTGATTATAAACCATTCTAACCATTTGTTTGATTGATCTATTTCAAATTGGTTTCTTGGCCCTAAAAATTTATCATTCGTTATTGCTTCATCAATTTTTTCATTTGGAATTTCAATTAAAAATTTTGAGTTTGATAACTCAATTAACTTTTCAAAAACTTTAATTGAAATTCCAATACCTAAATCATTCAGAATTTTTTCATACAGTAATCTAATTCCATTAATTTGCTTTTCATTTAGATCTTTATCGTTGATAATTAAAAAATTTTTCCATATTAAAATTTTAACAATAAATTCCAAATTTCTTGTTGAAATTAAAGATAAGTTTTTAATTTTGTTAATATGAAACCAATACTTTTTATCACCTTCATTATCTTTATTATCCACGTTAGATTTAACAAACAAATTATCTTTTCTAATCTTTTTAATAATTTTTAAGAATCTTTTAAAGTCTTTTAATTTGTTATTATCATTTTTTTCAATTATTTTTTTGAAATTTAAATTCTTATATTCATCAATTATTAAATCCCAATAATTTATTTTTAACCATTCCAACGCTTTCAACGAGCAATACCTTAGCATTTCGATTGATGGCAGGTTTTCGTGAGTACCAATATGTCGTAGTTCAACAAAATAACTTGGTAATTTTAAAATTTCAGCCAATCTATGCAAACTGATTGCAAAATTTGACTTTTGATATGGATCTAATAAACCATTAACGAATTTAATAATCGTCATTGTATAACTTAATCTAACGGATAAAATATTACTTTCATCATTATCTTCATCGAATAAAATTGATGAAATTAATAAGGATGTCGATTCAATTGAATGTGGTACTGGTCCCCTTGATTGATATGCCAAAATTTTTGATATTGCCCTTTTCCTATTATCTTTATGTGATGTATTATAAAACCAATCATGTAATTGAATCAGATCCTGTGGGTATTTATATGGAGTTATTTGTGGTTGATTAATCATTAGTCTCTGAAGCTTTTATCAAGTGAAAAGAAATGAAAAATTTAGAGTAAATAAAAATTTCTCGTCTGAAGTATTTTTTTTATTTTTTTTTGTTATCTTTGACTGCAGTTAATTTCATTTGCCCTTGAATTATTAACTTAATAAAATCATGTCTTCCTACTTTATTCTAGGATCCACTGGATTAGTTGGATCTAATTTCTTATCAGTTGTAAACTCATCAGCAAAAGTTTCCAAGATTTGCACAATTTCACGTCGGGAAACAAAGATGACTAACTCCGAAAAATATAAGTCAATTATCATCAAAGATACTGATGAATGGCCTAAATTAATTAAAGATGAATTAACCTTACCGGATAAATCAACTTATTTTACTGGATTTGGTACAACACGTAAAAGTGCAGGATCTGCTGAAAATTTTGTTAAAATTGATAGAGATATTAATGTAAATTGTTTAAAAGCAGCAAAAGAGAGTGGAAAATTTGATACCGCAATTATAGTTTCATCCATTGGAACAAACAAAGATTCAAGGTTTTTATATCCTAGAACTAAAGGTGAAATCGAAGAGGAATCTAAAAAAATGGGTTTTAGAAGATTAATTATTTTAAGACCTGGAATTTTATTAGGTGAAAGACAAGAATCCAAAGGTTTTGTTAATAAATTTGGTGAAGTTGTTGGTGAATTTTTTAGAAACACATTTGTTGAAGATTATATTGGCAATCCAATATATGGTAAAGAAGTTGCAGAGTGTGCGTTTAAGTTAAGCCAAAAACCTATTACAACGGAAGGTGAAGTTCTGGTTCTTGAAAGCAAAGAGATTATTAATATTGCAAATGCAGCTGATAACTAATAGGAATTTACGAGATTTTAATAGTTAAACAGAAATTTACGAGATTTTAATTAATAAACTAGTTAAACAGAAATTTTTAAATTTATATATATATATGTAAATAATATAATAAATTAGAAATATATATGAAAACAATTATCTTAATTTAGTGAAACCGATATCCTTTGCTTTTTCTCTAAAACATTGTCTGCATAAGTTCAAACCATATTTTCTAACTAAACCGGAGTGGGAAGAACAGATTTTACATTGTCTTGAACCTTTACCAAAGTTTCTTGGGTGGGAATACCAAACGTTTTCGTGAGCCATTATGAATTTATTCTATGAGAGGAAAAGTAATGTTAGTATGAAGTCAAGAAAGTATGTGGTGGTGGTGATTAAGGAATTAACAGTTAACGATTGACTAATGAGTATCGCAACAATAGTCGACTGGTTTGTTGATATTATATGACGTGCTGGTTTTAGAGAAAATCTTTAATGGTAAATAACAGTATATACTAAAATATTAAAGTATTTAATATATTCATACATTCTCTAATATGTTTTGCTGCTTGAAATAACTTTTGCATCCAATTCAAAATCCAGTTTCTGTCAATACTCTTTCATTATTTAATATTTAATATACAGTATTCAAAATTCAACTGTCAGTGCTTGACATTTAATAGAATACTCAACGTTTTATTATTCTTATTTATTCTCTTCTATTCTCTTGTATACCCATTTGACCCCTCATTAATCTATTAATCATTCCATTTGATATAACTATTTACTTACAATATACTAAGTACAGATAATTGACTTTGATAGATGTCTAATAACAAAAGAGTAAAATTCAATTTCAATCCTTAATTTCACTAAATATTTTTGGTGAAAAAATTGTTTTGCCTTTCGCGACTCGTAAACTCAGTAATATTAACAGTCACAAATTTAAAAAGGGTTGAGAATTGAGAAATCTAATTATTAGTACCCGCACTAACTACACGTGATAAATACAAAAAAAAACAAATCAATCGACGCGTCGATTGATTTGTTGTGTCCAAAGTTCGTTTTCTTTTCTCTTTCTATAAGAAGATTAATCTAATGAACTATTTAGACTTCTAACTAATCAATTTGAAGACAATCATATATTCTTTTCACATCTACTTTCGACTAAAATCACTTTATTATTTTTTTATGTGGAATTAGTAGTTAAATGGTTTTATTAATAGTATGATTGTGCATTATTACACCTTATTAGGCAGATTATTCTTATCAATATGATACACTCACGATTTAATGAAGAGTGCTGACGTAATCAGATGTTTTTCATAATAAAAAATTTTAAAATAATTTTTCTATAATTTTTTTTCATTATTAAAAATATCAAAAGCTTGAATCTTGCTTATCATCTTTATTATAAGGTTTATCCAAAGTTTATTTTATTGATAAAAAAGATGGCTGGTCACAGGTCAACACTTAAAAAGACAAATAAGTCTTTTAAATCGGGTCATTCTTCGAAAAGATCAATCAAAGCTGAAAATAAAGGTAAAATCGAAAAAAAATCAACAAATTCGAACCCAAAAGCAATTAAAATTCAATCAAAAAATGACCGTAAAAATCTAACAAATCAACTAAAACAAAATAAAATCTTGAAATCATTAAATGAAAGAAAATTATTTAATAATAACAAAATTGAAAAAATCGTTACAGTTTTACCGCTAACTAAGAATCTATCTGGTACAGATATAATTAACCAAATTTTTTCTTCAGTCAACGATGATAATGACGAAAATTTAATTATTAAGGACGAAGTTACCGTTCAAACAGTTAAAATTAACAGGTTCAAGACAAGTTTAAAGATTATTTTACCTGATATGAATAATCTAATTTCCATCTTGGACTCGGCAAAAATTTCTGATTTTGTCATTTTGGGATTTTCATCAGTTGAAGAAATTGATCCAAATTTTGGTGAGCAGATTTTAAGATCAATTGAATCACAAGGTATCTCAACAGCTTTTGGTGTTATACCAGATTTAGTTAAAAATTTCGAAAAGAAAAATTTTCAACTGGATATCTATAAATCATTAAATTCTTATTATAAGCATTTTTTCCCTAATAATGAAAAATTATTTTCAATTGAAAATAAAAATGATTCCATTAATCTTTTAAGAAATGTATGCCAAAAATTCCCAAAATCGGTTAATTGGAGGAATTCCAGAGGTTACCTAATTGCTGATTGCCTGGAATATTCTAATAATACTTTAATTATTGAAGGTACAGTTCGTGGTACCGGTTTTAATGAAAATAACTTAATTCATATACCTGATATTGGAGATTTTCAAATTGAAAGAATTGAAAAATTGGTGAGAAAGGATCTTATGAATAACGATGATCATGTTTTATTACCGAATGATAATGAAAAAGAAGACTTAAATGAGTTAGTTGAGGATATTGACGAAGATGGAGATTTAGAAATCGAATCGATGGAAGATGATGATAATGGCAGTGAAGATGGAGATATATACGATGATGACGATGATTGGAACTTAGTCGACGAAAAAGTCATTGCAAAAAGAACAAGGTTACCAAAAGGTATATCGGAATATCAATCGAAGTGGTTACGTGAGGATGAAATTGAAACCTTGATTAAGGAAAATGGATTACAATCTGAAAACGAAGAAGCCGAAGAAAAGATACAAGATTTAGATAATAATGATGAAGATATGATCATCGATGACGATACCCAAATCGAAAATGATAATGACATGTATGTTGATTTGTCACCTGAAGAAGAAGCAGCACAACTGTCTGCTTACAAGCAAAGAGAACGCGAAGAATTAGAATTCCCTGATGAAATTGAGCTTCGCCCAGAAGATAAAGCAACTAAAAGGTTATCAAAGTATAGAGGTGTCAAATCATTATCAACTTGTATTTGGGACTACGATGAAAAAGATGAAAGAAAACCTCTAAATTGGAACAAATATTTAAGACTTAAAAACTACCGAAGCATTAGGAATAAATACTTGAAAGATTTCAAAAAAAATGTTTCAGTTACTGCTGGTGATAAAGTTTCAATTTTTATTCAATTACCTGAAAATCTTTTACAAAAGTTCAAAGATCCAAAAATTCAACCATTTATTATTTATTCATTATTAAACAACGAACATAAACTATCTGTTTGTAATTTCACAATTCAAACTTGGGAGTCCTATGATGAACCAATAAAGTCAAAAGAGCCAATGGTTGTTCAGTATGGTTTTAGAAGATACACAATCCAACCTTTATTTTCACAACCAACCAGAAATCCAAATAATGTTGCTAGATTCCAAAGATTTTTACATAAAGGTCAAATTGCATTCGCTACTGCAATTGTACCAGTTTCATTTACAAATTCTCCTGCTTTATTTTTCAAGAAATCTTCTGATGGTAACATTAAATTCTTAGCTCAAGGCACTTTTGCAAACACAGACTTTACACGTATTTTAGCTAAAAGAATTGTGCTTACTGGTGATGTTTGTAAAATGCATAAATCTGTTGTTACAGTTAGATATATGTTTTTCAACTCCGAGGACGTTGCAGCTTATCAAAATGTTCCAATTTTCACTAAAATGGGTAGATCCGGTTTTATTAAGGATTCTTTAGGTACTCATGGTTATTTCAAAGCTGCTTTTGATGCTAAGTTAAATGCCCAAGATATAGTGGCAATGGAGTTGTTTAAAAGAGTTTGGCCGAAAGAATGTTTGCAAATCCCAAACTAGTCTTGTCATGAATAAATAAATAATTTAAATTAAATAATTTAATAAAAGATAAACTAATAATTAGGCAAAAATAAAATTTCAACATGAAAATTGAAAAATTCTCTTTTTCGCATTCTTATCAGTTAATTAACCTTTAATTCTTCTTCATATTTTACGCAATAATGAATTCATTCAACTTACCAAATCACTCCCATTCAAATAATTCTGCATTCACATGTGTAGCTTGCCAGATTCAATTTCCAACTGCCCAGCTTCAAAGAGTTCATATGAAAACTGAGTGGCACAGATATAATTTAAAACGTAGAGTGGCAAATTTAATACCGGTGTCGGCACAAATTTTTCAATTAAAAATTTTAAATCAAAGAGAGCAATTAGAGAAATATGATGAGTTTGGATTTTTAATTAGAACTTCAAAACCTAAGAATAAACATTTAACTAAGAAACACTTGAAAAAATTATCAAACCGTGGAAGATTTCAAGAATCTGATACTGAAAGCGTGAGAAGAGATTTAAGCCCAGTTAATTCTGAAGTGTCTGCATTTTCGTTAGGTACTTTAAGATCAAATAATGAATTTAATTATGATACTGATGATCTAAGGTCAGAATTATCAAAGGAATCAGACTTTGAAATTTTATCATCAGATGATGATGATGGAACAGAGGAAGAGGAAGAAGATGAGGAATATGAAGAGGAAAAACCTATTCAGTTAAGTCTATCAACATGTTTTTACTGTGGTCAAGATAATGATGATGAAACTTCGAACATTAAGCATATGTTTAATAACCATGGTCTATATATTCCAGACAAAGAATATCTTATTAATGAAGACGGTTTATTAAGATATTTAGCAGATTTAGTTAGTGTTGATAGACAATGTATTAAATGTGGATTTATTGGTAATAAATTAATTAGTATAAGGCAACATATTAAAGCTAAAGGTCATGCAGTTATACCGTATGAAACAAAGGAAGAAAGAGAGTTAGTTAAACAATTTTACGTTTTTCATAATGAAGAAATGAAAGGAGAAAAAGAAGAAGAAGAAGAGGTGGAAATTGACAATAATGCAGAATCAAATGAATATACACTAGCTAGAATCGATAAATCGGGTGTCGAACTTCAATTACCAAATGGGTATAAACTTGGCCATCGTTCAATGAGCAAATATTACAGACAAAATTTATCAAGACAATATAGAGAAATACCCGATGGTGAAAAAACTGTCAGTATAATGAATGAAAAATCTAACGAGATTTTAAACATTCGTGAGAATTTGAAAAAAAGAGAGGAAGTTAAACATGTTGCCATGTTAGAAGGTAAAATTAGAAATAGAAATTATTCTAATAATGTTTTAAGGAAGGGTAATAATCTTAAGTTTTATTTAGATCAAACTTTGTAATTGATCGTTGCAGAGTTACAGTAATAAAAGTTGGTATTAATATCAGTTTTTATTATTATATTATACAATTTATATACCAGCTATTTAGTTTTGTGAAACTTTAATAGAAAATCCTTTTTTTTAGGAACTTCTAAAATTGAACTTGTTTCAATTGGTTCGTCGTTTTTAAAATAACTTGAGATATCGTCCTTATTTTCAAATTCAAGTTCATTAGTACTTTGTTTATTTTTCAACTTGAATTCTTCTAACTTTTTTTGAGATTTTTTAAAACATTCTAAGAGTTCATCATCATTTTTATCATTTTCAAGTTCAGTTTTATCTTCTTCATTATTAATATCTTGATCAACTTGTAAATTTATTATTGGTGAAATCGAATTTAATCGATTTTGTAAAATTTTGAAAGAATTTGATTGTGGTAATAACATTAGCAAACCATAAAGACATCTAAATAAATACAAATTTTTCCTAGGGTTTAATAAATCTAATCTCAATTTTGCAAAAATTGGTGACTCTAGTAGCTGAATTAATAAATCAAGTTGAATTAAAATATTTAATGATAGTTCATATTCAACCATTTGTAAAACTATCTTATAACTTAGTTTATAATTCGACGTTAATAATGTTAAAGTTAATAATGATGGGGAATTCAATGACCAACATTCAAATAAATTCTTAAATAATTCAACTGACTCAAAATTTATTAATTTTTTCCTTAAAGTTAATAATTCAGGAGCAATTATTAAGTTGTTATTTAAAATCTGGATCATAATTGAGACGAAAATCAAATTATTCTCTTCGGTATATAAGACTTTTGAAATTGACTTGTAAACTCTTTCAGAATTCAATGATTTACAAATTGTTCGAACAATAAAATCTGCTCTTGTATCCAATAATTTTCTATCCTTTTTAAATAAGTTTAGTAAATCAATCATAAACGAATGAAAATATTTATCATCCGTTTGATTTGAAATTTTTGATAACAATTCTAAATCTTTATCAATAACCTTTTCTGACTTATCATTCAAAGTTTTTAATAATGTTACAATTGTATTATCAGAATGTTCTAAGAATTTTTTTGGATTTTTTTCATGTAACATTATCAGCCAGTCTAATGAAGTCAATCTAGTTGATTGTTTATCGTTCAATAATTGTAAAGTCAATTGATTAACGATTAACGTATAATTAATATCATATTTATTTGTTGAAGCCAATTCCATCAACTTAGAATTCAGATCAACAGCCATCAACTCTAGCTGTTGATTGTTATGTGAAATAATTGCCAATAAAATTGATAATAACTTCGGCATCAATAATATAAAAGATTCAGGAGAAATTTCCAACAAGTTAATCAACCATTCTAATGACATGAATTGAATCATTTCCTCCGGTGAATCCAGGTTTGTGACAAGTATATCAATTATTTTTGAGCAATCAATAAAGACATCTTGGCCTGGCAAATATATATCATTGATTTCATTGTCTTGATGATTAATAATTTCAATACTCTCATTGTCCGGATTATTATCACTAATATTACTATTCTGGTTATTATTAATATTGCTTTTTTCTATTATTTCTTTTTCAATTTCTCTGTCCTTAACTAATTTTTTAATTTCATAGATTCTTTTAATTTCAAGCAATAGTAGTTTTAAAAAATTTTCCGTAACAACTCTGACATCTTCTAAGGAAGAACTTAGATATGATAGTAAAGGATCTAAAAATGATGGTAAATAAGAAATTAACTCCAAATCAGGTATCGAATCTAGCAATCTCAACCAACTAACTAAAAACATCCTTGTATATGGATTTGTTGCGAACATTCTTTCCTTTAGCAACGGTATGAATTTTGACAATGAAAAGGCCTTTGGAGTTTGTGAATCGTAATACTGTAACGTTTTGCCAGTTTTTTGATCCAAAACTTTTGCATTAGCAAGGCTTTCAAAATTTGGAACTGTTAGAACTGATATATAGGTTGAGGCCTTTTCACTAACAATATCCTTGATCAATCTATCTAAAATATCAGCCGCATTTTTAACACTTAGCTCAACGTCTGCAACTAATTTACATAAAACGTCAAAGATTTCATTGAAATATAATAGGATTTCACCTTTTGAAACTTTTGCAATGTTATATAACGCTTCACAAGCAAAATATCTAACCATTGAATCATGATCACCAAAACATGCCAAAACCGGATGCATAATGCTTTCTAGGTACCTTGGAACTTCGTTCTGCCCCAATGCAATTGCAACTGCTGCTAATCCAATCAACCCACCATATCTTGCGTTGGGTTGGTGAACTGCATAAGCATAATCATTTCTTAATTGTTTTATGATAAGATGGATTTTTTCATCACCATGGCTATTAACACATTCTTTAACAACTCTTTCTAATTCCAACGCTGCCGCTTTTCTTTTATCATATATACGATCATTTAACCCTCTTTTAATTGATTTATCCATGATCCTGTGGTTATTGTCGGGAGAAATCAAGCTGTGGAAAGCAATTAATAAACATATGAAGAAACAACCAAAAGTTTTAAAAAGTAAACGTGCCGTCTTAGGTGTACGGAAGTTGATGATGCTTTAGAATTTAACATTAACATAGATAACTACAGATGATGAATTAGTATCAATAATATTATATTATTCTTTTTATACTCATAAACTTAATAATTTTATATTCAGTAATAACATTATATACAAGTTCTAAATAATAGATTTGATTAGCCAAGTAACTTATTTTTGAAGAGATTGTAATATTTGAACAACTTTGATATTTGTATCCAAGAATCTGTTCAGACAATCACCAATACATGACTCTTCAACTTTGTTCAAGTTACCGTCATCGATGGTGGTCACACATTTTTTGAAACACATATCAGTGAATTGGGTAACTGAAGTTTGAATTTTAGCCTTAGCAGTTTCCTGTTCAATAAAAGTGGCAACTTCTTTTCTGGAACCTTCGTCCAAGTTTTGTAAAACGCTAGCATCAAGAGTACTCATGATTGTATATATAATAGAGTTGGAGTCGGGTGTACTGTAAGTAGAATAAAGCAAAGCAAAGTAAAATAAAGTAGATCGAAGTGAAGAAAATTCCAATAGACAGAAAAAGTTTCGCATTTTTCAATTTCCAGTAAATAAATTTAATATCGATTATTATAACTATTATTGGTATTGTTATTAGCACCGGCATCGTAATTGGCGTAACCTCTGTTGTATCCATTGTTATATCCATACCCATTGTTATGACCGTATCCATAGCCATACCCTCTGTTGTTGTAACCCCCTCTAGTAGGGTTAGGATTGGATCTGTAATCTTGATGTGGTTTTTGTTGATACTGAGAACGATTTGGTATTGACCGATTTTGATAATGTTGTTGCATAATCGGTTTGGAATTTGTGTTCGACTTTGATTTGGAATCCTTGTCCCATTCATTAACCTTCTCTTCCGCCTTTTGCTGTTGCTTAATATTCTTCAAAACAGACTTTTTATCCTCTTCTCCTCCCAGGAAATTATTTTGTTTTGCTTTTTCCCACAATAATCTTTCAACTTGATCACCGTGTTTCTCTACCTTTGAACCTTTCTTAAATGCATAATCGATTGTAATCGGTTTATTCATGATCATTTTGCCATTCATATCTTTAATTGCCTCATCGGCATTTTCAAAAGTTTGAAAATTAATAAAGGCATGACAATTAAAATCATTTTTAACAATTTGTATTGATCTTCTGAACTTGCCAAAATTTGAAAAAGTGCTGTTCAATGTTTCAATATCAACTAATGAATCTAAATTACCAACATAAATAATTGGTCCAAAATCATCGTCAATAATTTTATTTTCATTTTCAATAACTTCACTATTTGTATTACCATTTGAGTTAGTAGAATTCAGGATTGAACCAGTGACCCCTCTAACTTTCATCGATTTACCGAATAAATTCAATCCATCGATTAATTTCATAACATACTGTGCGTCTTCAACATTATAAAATGTAACAAATCCATAACCTTGATGTTTCCTAGTCACTTTATCCTTTGGTAATTTAACACCTTTGACTGGCGCAAATTGTAAAAATAATTCATATAGCAGCATCTCAGTTACTTGTTCATCTAAATTACCTAGATATAACGATGAATCAGACTCCGTATTACTCATTTTGGTTTCGATTTAAGTAGTTTATTACAATAAAGATAAAGATAAAAAAGATCAAAAAAATATTTCTAAAAAGTGAAAAAATACTATCGCGTTTTTATCAACATGAACTCCAAAATACTTTCTTTATTTATGGTAAATTACCAATGAAATAATGTCAGATGATAAAAAATTAATAGAGAATCAAATTTCTTCTATTCGCAAAGAGATAATTCAAAAAAGAAATCTATTAGATATTTCAAACGAGAAAGTTATCTTAAATTCTACATCAACACCAACATCAACATCAACGTTATCATCCATTGATGAACAAAAAATTAGAATATTATCATTAATTAAACAACTAAAATCAATACCGTATACACCTACAGTGAATTCAACTATTAATAAATCATTGGCTGATGTAGACCTTAGAGAACAAATATCACAATTTTTGGATCCTTTAGATAGCAATTCCATAGATAAAGAATTGTTTTATCACAACGAATTATCCAAGCTGTACAAACTGTTAAAAATAAAATTAGACGAAAATTTAGTTAAAGAAACAGAATTAAATTTAATCGATGATAATAATAATGAAAATAATGATAGTGGCCAACATGGTGATGAGATTATTTATCAAAATTTAATCAATAAAATCCTAGAATTGAAACAAAGATCACGTCAATTAGTTCAATATGTCAAAATTTTAGTTTATGATTACATTTTTGAAACAGAATTTCAGAATTATAATAACGATTACGATAAACTAAAATCGAAGAGATCCAAATTTTTAAAATTATTAGAAACATTATTAAATAATGCAATGACCATACACGATAATGGTGATAATAATAAATCCAAATTTATTACAATAAGCAATAAAGATGATCCTCTAATTAGATTTTTATTACTTAATAAAATCATCGTTGTCGATAAGAAAAACCCAAGCAGGATTAAACTTAGAGATTTAACTGTTAACTATTAATCAGCTGTATAATAATATTATGTAAAGTGTTGTTTAATTGTTTTATAGAAAAGGTTTTCAATAAATAATAAAAAACATATAACAAAAATTTTTTATAGAAAATATAGTCTACGTAAAATTGAAGCACAACCATAGATATAACCAACATCGTTATCTGAAAAATCTCTTGGTGTAATGCTAAAACATGAAATCAAATATCCTTGAGATTTTAAAAAAATATCTAATTTTTCTTTGGAACCTTGGGGTTGCTTCTTTCTTCTAGTCAATTTTTGTGGATTTTTGTAAAATGGTAAACAAATTCCCGAATGCAAGACAACATCTGAATCATTTGATTGATAAAGAATTCCATTATCAGACTTAAATGCTTTATGATGAAACGAATGTTCCCATTCACTACCAATACCATCAACCTTACTATTAATACCTAAGATTTTCAATTTAACAAATTCATCGTTTTTTGATTCTAATTTACTTTTAAATTTATAGTGTTCAGTTTCAATTTCTCTTTCATTGGGAAAAAATTGATTTTTAATTTTAAATAATTCTGTTGTCCTAATATTAACAACATAAACACAATCAAAATTGAATTTTTTGAGAAGAATTCTACACAGATAGCTTGAAGCGATTCTTAAGTTTTCAGTTTTAATAAGTTGCCTCCAAATATTCAGATCAATCATGTCATCATATGGCGAGCTAAATTTACTGAATTTTAGTTGTGAATGATACTGATATGATGTACCGGAACCATCTTTCTCAAAAACAATATTACTGTTATTTGGATCACAACCCGTTGCTCTACCATAAATTTCTAATAACTTGGTTGGTGAATTGCCATAGTTGGATTGGGAAAGATTTTTAGTTTTAGGAGTAATAATATTCTGATTTAAACTTGCCATTATATTACTTGTTCCAAAATTAGTCTCTAAATTTGAAATACAAGTTTTAGATGATTCTTTGTATGACGAGTCTAAATAGTCCATAATTTCAGATGCTATTTTTTTCATAATCATAACTGTACTTTGTTCAATATTTTTTCTGGGGTAAGAATCAAAAATTGATAGGACACCAATAACATCTTTTGTTACTGTAAGTAATGGAACACCTAAATAAAATTTAATGTTTGGAGAATCCTTCACTAGAGGATTCGATTTAGTTCTCCAATCAGTTGAAGCATCTAGAAGACCAAAAAACATTGATGAAAGTATTGTATGAGCATCTAAAGACATTTGTCTTGAACAACTCATAAAACCTAAACCAATTTGATATTTAACAACTTGAGATCTTGAGCTCACTAAACTAATGCTTGCTCCGTGGCAACTGAACATTTTTGTCATTCGTTTTAATAACATATTATACCTAGTTGATCGCTCCCAATGAGGTAAATTCATATAAAAATCAACGGCCGTTAACCTTTTAAGTTCATTATAGGCCTCTGGGGCTTTTAAAAAAGTTGTATTCTGTAAACACCCAGGACATTGCAGGGCTGATAAATTAAATTTACCTCTACTATAGTTCTCCAAAAACATCTCTTTGGTTAATGAAATTGGACCAATGCATTGTTTATCATGAGAAACAAGGTCATATAAATCATCATGTTTTGGTGGTTTTTGCTCAACTGTAATAGACGCTCTTATGTCATTATTTAAAATATTCAGCCTTTGTTGTTGTAATTTAAGTGTCCGGTTTTCTGTTCCCAGCATTGTGTTATTCTTCAGGGATTGTTAAATAACAATGATAAAAAAAAGCAACAATAAGGGTAATAGTGAAAGCTGAAAAGAGGTGAAATTAAATTCCAAAACAACAGACCTATTTCATTCCCTCTCCTCTCCTCAACATTTTTTTAATAAACTGTGAAGTAAAATCCGATTACAATTGAAAGTTGTAAAAATGGGCAAAAAGGGAAAATGGGAAAATTCATGTTGCGATTGGTAAATTTGTTGCAGATCATTTTCCTTTTATTCTTTACTTTTTACCCTATTATCATTTGTGTTGTTCTTTCAATGATAGTTACTTTATCAGTTTTACCATTCTTGAAAAACCACTGGTTTTTTAATATTGACAGCATTTCTATTCAACTTTTCTCGTAGTGCAGTATATACTAAAATGATATAAGAATTTTGCTTGATCTTCCCTAATACTTGATTGGATTTTGTGTGACATATTTATTTTAATTGGTACTTATACAATCAATGTAGTTCGTAAATGAGACAAAGAGAAATCGGTTCCCTCTATGTTTTGATTAGACAGTAGTTTTCCATGGTATGTCTTCTCTTGCAATTATTCATAATATACAACAAACGTGATGTCATAATAGTTTTTTGGTTTTGACAAAGAATTTTATTCTGGCAAAAATCAACCGAAATGTTGTATTACTAATATGTTGATTTTGATTATTTAAGAACTATGTAATGTTATCCAAAAAATCTATAATAAAGTAATACCTTTGTGTTTTACACAATTGCTTCGAATTAAAGCTTTTTAATAACGATAGCAGAAGCTCCACCACCACCATTACAAATACTTGCAGCACCAATAGTACCACCTTCCTGAACCAAAATCGACATCAAGGTAATGACGATTCTGGCACCTGAACAACCCAAAGGATGGCCAAGTGCAACTGCACCTCCGTATACATTGACTTTGGCAGGGTCTAAGTTCAATAATTTGATGTTGGCTAAACCAACAACAGAAAATGCTTCGTTAAATTCAAAGTAATCAATATCATCTAGAGTCAAACCCGCATGCTTAACAGCTTTTGGAACAGCCAAAGATGGTGCCGTGGTAAAATCAATTGGTGCGTGTGCAGCATCACCCCAGCCAACTATCTTAGCAATTGGCTTAATACCAATTCTTTAACTTTTTTTTCCGACATTAGAACAACAGCAGCACCACCATCATTAACTGGGGAAGCATTGGGTGCAGTGACAGTACCATTTTCCTTCTTGAATACAGTCTTAGCGGATCTTAATTTTGGTTCGTCCAATCTAACAGTTTCTTCATCAATTTCAATAGTAACTCCAGATTTACCTCTATTACCTTTGATGGTAATTGGTGCAATTTCACTCTTAAATTTACCATTAGAATGAGCCTTTTGAGCCTTTTTATATGATGCAACTGCATAATCATCCTGTTGCTCTCTAGTGAATTGATGATCAGACGCACATTTTTCACCTGCGACACCCATTGTTTGGCCATCGTAAGCGTCATTCAGGCCATCTCTTGAAAGACCATCAACAATTGTATTATCACCAAATCTTAACCCCCCTCTTGCTGCTGGAACGTAATATGGCGTATTGGTCATTGATTCAGCACCACCAGCAACAACAATATCTGCACAACCTGTTAAAATGTTTTGTGCACCAATAATAATAGCCTTCATACCAGAAGCGCAAACTTTATTAATGGTAGTCGCTGGAGTGTCTTCACCTAAGCCAGCCATAATTGCAACTTGCCTTGCTGGTGCTTGGCCAACATTAGCCTGTAAAACATTACCAAAAAAGATTTCTTCAACATCAGTTGGTTTAATTTGTGGAACTTGTTCAAGTGCAGCTTTAACTGCGTGTGCACCTAAATCAACGTAGGACAAGGATGAAAAAGCGCCTTGGAAAGAACCAATTGGAGTCCTGGCACCTGCTACAATATAAACGTATTCTTTAGACATAGATATATAAGATAAAATAAGTTAATCTTTATTGAAAAAGGAGAGATCTTAAAAATAAAAGAAAGAGACAGAAACAGATGTTGGAATACCGATCAGTA
The DNA here is from genome assembly GCA_003707275.3 of Kregervanrija fluxuum. NCBI lineage: Eukaryota > Fungi > Ascomycota > Pichiomycetes > Pichiales > Pichiaceae > Kregervanrija > Kregervanrija fluxuum. The sequence goes on from PPNM03000020.1 coordinate 150,352, forward strand.
CTGACGGGGAACGAGAAAGTTAAGCAGAATGAAAAATGTATTAGTTTTCTTGCGGTACGACAATCTTGAAGAACAAAAAAAAGTCCTATTTTAAGCAAATTTATCACAAGTAAGTTGGTAATCATATGTTTTACAGAATAAATATATCAATAACGTCGAATTTCTCTTAATTTGGTTGAATTTCCTCGTCAATATCCATGTCATCTCGACCATAACTACCTTTCCGCTTTTTCTGATGCTCTAGTAACTGATCTATTGTCCAAATACAACTGCCATTTTCTTGCTACTTAAGATTAATTGGTGATCCAGAAGTACTCAAAAATTTTCTTAGAGTCAATAGCCAAATTTTTGACAAAACAGTATTAGTATCTAGTAAACCATGTGCAATTCATTTAGACAACTTTTCTCCTTGAAAATCAACGCCAAACCACAACTTACACAATAATCTTCATCTCAACATAGAAATTGTAATGCATGTCTCACAGCTTCAAAAGATAAAAGAAATCATTTTCTCTCATCTGATACTTCTTTCTTAAAAAATCCAATCTCATTGAAGTACTGAAATGGAATACCAATGATTAAAGCTCTTATACCATAACCATGGTCAAAATTGATAGTTTCTGAAATTTAACTTTTGCAACAGCTAATAAAATAGTACTGTGTCCATTAGAGCATGCTTTTATATACGTTTCTAAAGCTAGAGAAGTTCTTGAGTGTAAGGACTTTCAACTATGTGAATTTGTACCTATAGGTTTCATCTAAAATGCCAATTGATTGCAAAAATAAAATAATAACTTCCATATTGAGCCAAAAAGAAAAAAACATCCATACATTCGGGAGTAATTTTAGAAAATTCAATCAACAATGTAAAATAATTTCTCAAACTTTGGGCCATTTCTAATTTCAAATCTTGATGAAAATGTAAATTATCCAAACATTTTAGTAACCATGAATCCTAAAGAGTCCATGGCGATCCAATGTTAGAGAATATGATTATTGAACATCAGTCTCAAATCAACATCTTTGGACACATTTCAGATTGTCAAATAGTACCTGACGTAATAGCAACAGTCGAAAGTCTTTCAAAGTTTGGTTTACTTGTATCTAGATAGGTAAATCTTAAAATCGGGCTGTAGCATTATCTCATTCATTGAATAAAAGATGATTTTTACTTTTATATAATTCAATTATCCTAAGGCTTGTTTTTAAAATGACAAAGAACAACGATAGGTATAACGGTGAAACTCAAAATGAAAGTGAAATAAAATTGCAAATTAGCAAACTTATCACATCCTTTCTCCCCTAGTTGTTTAATTAACTGTGAGGTAAAATTCAATAACAATTTATTTGTCTACAACCACAATTGAATCACAATTGAAAATTACAATTGAAAATTGAATTGTGATTGTAGACAAATACAAAAAGAAAAAACATTCATGATGTGGCTGGTGTCTCCTATTATTGTTCCTCCAAACGGCTTTTCTTTCATTATGTTGAAGACAATTACTTAATATTACTTTATTGACTTATTTATGTACTTTGCTACTTACTAATTACTTACTTATCTTCATCCATTTTATCTCCCGACTCTTCTTCTTTAACGGGTTCTAAATTATCCTGACTTCCACTAGTATCTTTAGTATCCCTTTCTTGTCTAGCAGTTTCTTCTTCTAAAGATAGTCTAATAGCCAATGCCAACTCAGGGTCCATGTTTGGATCATCGAAACCAAATCCATCTCCTCCCATATCCATTCCAAGGCCCATACCACCCATATCGCCTGCATCTTCATCTCTTAATACTGGGGATCTGTCAACTTGCTCATATAATAAATATGGTCCCGGTGGAACTGTTACCAAATGAGATGTATCATTGTTATTAACTGTAGATATGAATTTCTCTAGCTTTGAAGTATTTATTTGTTCTTCACCGAAATTTATAAAATCAATGGAAACATTATTTTTCTTTAATCTTTTAGCTAATTTTTCTAAATCACTCTCAGATTCTCTAATTGGTGAACCAATAAAAACAATCACTCTTTGCTTTTGTGATTTATTCTGTCTATTTTTCAATGCCAAACATGCGACTTGAACACCATTAATGAAATTTGATTGACCTCCAATTTTTGAAGCATGTAATCCACTCAAAATTTGACCATAATCTGTGGTCAAATTACTAACGACAACAGTAGATTCACCAGCCATTGTCATCAAGCCCACAGTATTTTCAGGATTTGCATTGGTCTTTCTTCTAAATATCACTTCCACTGTATCAAGTTGTGCTTGATATCTCGAAGTAAGATAATCACCATTTCTCATATATTCAGAGTTGTCAATGACAACCATAGTAGCTTCTAACACCATTGCAATAAAACTCTAATTATAAATTAAATTAACAGTGTTTATTGTTCCTTAAATAAGAAATAACTGATTCGCCACTGGAGAGTCCAATTTTCAAAATTTGTCGTTTCTGTTTTTTGTTTCTCACCTTTTTTGATATTTTTATTCCTTATTTCTCATTTATTCATAAAAAATTTATTATCGTGTACATCGTTCATCGTTATAATAGAATATACAAATGCATAAATGGCGAACAGCAGTACAAGCCAAAATAGAAATATAGTACCGAAAAGGGCATTCACAAACGAACAGAAAAAGAAATTAATACAGAGATTTAAAAATGAAATGATTAAAAAGGAATCAGAATTCCCTGAATTAGTTGAAAAAGAAATCAAACTAATGAAATTAAAATTTAATAATAGATTGAATAAAATATTAAGAAAATTTTGGGACGTTAAATTAGAGGATGTACTTAATGTTGAACGTGAAGTTAAAGACTCTAATAAAGTGAATTTAGTTTATGTTTTGAAACAGTTAGAAGCCATTAAGAAACAAAATAACATTTCAAATAATACTAATGGTGAGGATAAAAACAATAATAAAAGTACTGATCTTTTATAATGTTTTGATTATTGGGTTAATTATAAAATGGTTAAAGATTAAAATGTAAAATAGTCATATTAATTAAGTTTAAAAGATATTATAATGTAAAAAACAACAAACAAAGTAAATAGAGAAATAAAAAGTTTATAAGAAAAGTAGAGTAATATGAAATCGGAATTTTCATTAAATATCATCATTTAAATCGTCCCAAAAATATTTACCTTCTAAAGTTGGTTTGATAACACCAGATCTAATAACAAAATCACCAAAGTGTTCACCTTCCAATCTTTCGTTGGCCCATCTCGCAAATAATGGAACTAAAGTATTCATTATTTCCGCTTCATCAACATTTGTCTTGTAAAGTTTATTCAATCTGTTACCAGTATAACCACCACCTAACATTAAATTATAATAACCATAAGATTTACCGACTAATGCGATTTCAGCCATCCATGGTCTTGCACAACCATTTGGACAACCTGTCATTCTCATGACAACGGAATCGTTTCTTAAACCTAATTTTTCTAGTTCAACTTCTAATTTTTCAATTAATTGTGGTAAATATCTTTCAGCTTCTGCCATAGCTAAACCACAAGTTGGGAACGCAACACAGGAACCTGATGATAGTCTTAGTGCAGAGTGATCTAAATTGTCTAAGTTATGTTCATGTAATAATTTTTTGATAACCTCTAAATGTTCATTTGGAATATCAGATAAAAGAATATGTTGATTACCAGTTAATCTAAATTTACCAGCGTCATGTTTCTTAAAATATTCCGCAATTTTTCTCAAACCTGTTTTTTGTGGTTTACCAACAACATCTTCAACTCTACCATTTTCAACAAAACATGTGTAATGGTTTAATCCTAGTTCATCTTGACACCAACCAAAGTAATCAATGTTTGAGTCTAATTTAAATGGTTTCGCGGCTTGGAATTTGAAACCTAATAATTCTTCAACTTTAGATTTGTAAACCTCAACACCCATATCATCAATTGTATACTTTAATCTTGCATGTTTTCTGTTTTTTCTATCACCATGATCTCTTTGAATAATCATAATTTTTTCACAAACAATCGGAGCTTTATCATATGCAACAAAACCAAATAATGAACCAGTTCGTGGATAAGTTTTAGTATTATTATGAGTTGTACCCATACCACCACCAACTAAAACATTATAACCAATGATATTATTATTTTCAACAATTGCAATCAAACCAACATCATGTGCATAGACATCGACATCATTATATGGTGGCATTGTAATAACAACCTTGAATTTTCTTGGTAAATAAACTGGACTATACAATGGTTCAGCATCTTGTAATGCATTACCACCAATTTTAATCTTTTTTGGTTCACCTTCAATACCTCTTGCAACTTCTTTTAAGTCTGTTAACCAGATTTCGTGATATGCAGTGGTTTCTGGTAAAAGTTGTGCAGAAATTAATTTTGATGATTTATCCATTTGAGCATGTAAATGTTGATTATGAGGTAAAGCTGCAATCATAACATTTCTATTAACATCACCACAAGCACCTAAAGTATCCATTGCAGTTGTATTAATTTCTCTGATAGTGTCTCTTAAATCTTTCTTAACGACACCATGCAATTGATAAGTTGCTCTGGTTGTAATTTTAAAAGTGTGGTTACCCTTAATATCCGCTAATTCATCAATTTTTAACCACTGATCAGGAGTTGAGACACCACCAGGTAATCTAACTCTAACCATAAATGCATAAGCAGGTTCTAAACCTTCCTTTTTACGTTCATCTCTAATATCTCTATCATCTTGCATATAAATACCATGGAATTTAGTTAATTGTTGGTCAGTTGAGGAAATAGCACCAGTTGTCGTGTCAGCCAAGCCTTCTGCAATTGTACCTCTTAAGAAGTTGGAATTAATTTTCATATCTTCATTTGTAATTGGAGGTGGTTCATCGGCGTTTTCAACTGAAACATTCAATGATTCCCATAATTTTGGTTCCCAGCTATTGTAACCAGTGTTAAAACCATCCGCATCTTGATCATCACCAAGACCTAAATCACATAAAAGTGTTGCACCTAAATTAGTTAATTTGTTATATAAATCAGTTGCTGGTTTATTATAATAATGTGCATCTTCAGATCTTGGCCAATATTTCGAATCACCTAAACCGAAAACTGAAACTCTAACAGTGGCTAAATCAGCTGTTGAACTCTTTAATGATTCCCAGAATTGCTTACCGTTTGTTGGGAACTCACCTTGACCAGAAGTTGAAGTAATGAAAACAACATTGGTTTCTAATGAAAAATCTTCCAATGATAAATCATCCATTGCAAAAATCTTAACTTTTAAACCTTTATTTGTTGCTCTTCTACCTAATTTATTAGCTAGATTACTTGCATTACCACCATCAGATGCAAATGCAATTGTTAATGGTTCACCACCCAAATTTTCTAACAATTCTTTGAACGCAATTTTAGAATTCTCGTCAGTAGCTTTTTCAACCTTTTTATTGTAACTTTGTAAATTATAAGCTAATTTTGAATTTTTGGAAATCAATAAACTTAATCTATTTTCTTTATCTAAGAAATCTTGTAACTCTCTCTTAATAAAAGATGAATCTAATTTGAAAGAATCTTCAACATTTTCCAGTGCTGGATTGAATCTATATAATGGCCAATAACCGGTATCAACAGATTTTTTAGTATCCTTTAACATATCCAAGTAATTATCAGATTTTGGTAAATAAGCCAAAATAATAGCAGGACCTTTACTATAAGAATTTGCTTCCAAGAAAGAAGTTAAAGTTTGAGTATAGGAAGAATATAGAGCAACAGATGCAACATAAGAATTACCATAGTTCATTGCATATAGACCTAAATTCTTTTTACCTTGTTTTGGATTAATTGAAGAATCTGAATCAATAATTAAAAGTTTTAATCTATTACTACCATTGCTTAATAATTGATGGAAAGTTGCCAAACCTGAATCATGAGACCAATTATCGGAACCGATAATCCAGTTTGCCTTTAAAGTAAAATATTTCTTTAAAGCTAATAATTCGATGGCAATAGTTGAGTTATCCTTTTCCAATAATGAAATTAATGCTTGAGCATCATAAACTTCAGAAGTGTCACGTGCTTTAATTAACCATTTGGCTAGTTCGTCATTTAGTTCCCCATTAAATGAAGAAAGATTTGCTTCAACAATTTTAATCAATTTATTCAATTGTTCTTCTTCGTATAAATATTTTCCAAAAGAATATTCAGGTGAGCCATTAACTGAAAAGTCGTTCAGAATATTTAATAAGGTTTTTTGAGACTCTTTCAAAACTCTTAAATAAGAACCATCAGCGGATGATTCAATAGCGGATTGAGAAATTTCTTTACCTTCATTAAAAGATTTACCTAAAATTAAGTTTTGGATTGAGTTATCTAATTTCGAATTAGAAATTAAACTCTTGAAAACAGAATCAATATTAGATTCATCAACGCCTAAAATTTGAGAAGAAATAATCTTGGCTCCACTTTTAGCAATATTTGGCAATAAATCAATTAAACTTAAAAACAATGATTGGTATTGTAGAGAAATTGAAGATTGTTCTAATAATAATAAAGATTTGAAAGTTGCTAGTTTATTGAGAATTTTTTCCAAATTGCTAACTGCGAATGGTCTATAAACTTTAATGCTAATTAGAGCAGTAGATGAAGAATTTGCATTTTTAATAAATAATTCAGGATTACCTAAAAGTAAAATAACCTGCTCCGCTTTTGAGGAAAACCAACTGGAAGAAGAACACAGTTCGAATTCAGAATATAATTTGCCAGAAATTGTTTCTAATTGTTTAAATGCAGATTCTAAAGTTTCACCACTATAAGATTCGTATAATGATTTGATTGATTCGACAGAATATTGTTTAATTTCCTTGTTTGAAGGAATGTAAAAGTGGATTGTTGAAGTTTCAGTATTTTTAGATAAAAGTTGAGCTAAAACTGAAAAATCATAAGCTTCCTTATCATTTGACGAAATTAATAAATTAAAACCTAGATCTTTTGCAGCAGTAACAACTGAATAATCATCATTTGAAATTTTAACGTTGAAAATGAATTTTTTATCCTTTGAGTTAGTTAAAACTGGTAAATTCTGAAACAAATCTTTGGAATCAATGTTTATAATTGTGGAGAATTTTTCATCGATAAAAGACAGTGAATCATTTGAAGATAAGAATTCAACATCTGATAAATTGGTTTTCAAATCTTTTGAAGGATCGATGACATAAACTTTCGAGTCAGAAAGAGGAGATAAAGAAGTAGCAATTCTTGCAACTAAAATAATAATTGGAATTCATTAGTATACCAAATTTTCAAATCCAAAAACAAAAAGAATATTCCGATAAAGGTAAATAACGGCATAACTTCTTTACATCTATACTTACTTGCTAATTCTTGAGATAAGCTCATTTTCGAGAGTTTACAATGTTGATTAAATTATCCTTTGCAAGAGCAACAGTTAACTTCAGCGAGAAAAATATAGAAATATAAGAAAGTATATTCATTAAATAAGAGATGAAAAATTTCTATGACCAATTCTTCCAATTGCATTGGTGTAAATGGAAAAAAAATTCATGCTGCGAACACCGAGACTTAACACAGCCCGTTTTCTCTAATTATGGCACAAAAGAAGAAAAATTGAGAGAAATGCCACAGTTCTCGTTCCCCGTCGTAGGAAAACAATTGTGGCGGACAATAATTAAGCCATGTCACGTGATTGCACAGTAAATTCTGCGGAGTTTGGGGCAATTGCAGCATATCACGTGAACTCTGAAACGTACATAATATATATATATTTTTTTTGTTTTATATAATTATATAGTTGACCTAACTTAAGCAACAGTTGGATCTCTCTTATGGAACTGTAAAATTAAATCATCTTTTGGGAAAATTGTAGCAAAAACCTTGATTTTTTCACTTAATGGGGTAATTTTATGTGTTGTTTCAGTGAACATACAGGCCTTACCAATTAATGCAGTAAAACTTGTCATAACATAATTTTGACCTAAACAGACATGAGTACCAGTACCAAAAACTAACCAATTCTTTTTGGCCTCATTTGCCTTTGAGCCGGCGACCCATCTTTCAGGAATAAATTCGTCAGGATTTTCATACACTTCGGGATCATGTAGGGCGGGATATAGAGTTGGAATAACCATTGCACCTTTTGGAACTGTATAACTTTCGGTAATTGGATAGGCCTTTTTGGCGACATAAGGAACCATTATAACAGGAGGTCTAATTCTTAAAGCTTCTTTAACAACCATATGAGTATAAGTCATCTTATCAACTAATTCTGAAGTTAGTGGTTCGTAAGGATTACCATTTCTAACGCTTAATTGTTCTTCTCTAATTTTCTTGGCAACGTCTGGTCTATCAGAAACAATTTGGAATAACCAACAACATAGCGATGATGAAGCATCTTGTGAGGCAAACAAGAAAGTAAAAACAGCTTCGGAAATTTCCTTGTTTGAAAATAATCTGACTTTGGATTTTTGATTATCGGTTTCAGAGGTTAACATCGACTTAATCCAGGCATCCATAACACAATTAGGAACTTTACCTGCGGAAATTGCATCTTTCGACTTTTGTGCACAGGTTTCAAAAACTTTCATAGTCATATCTGCTGTAACTTTACCGTACCAAGTTTTCGTGAATGGAATAATTATTGGGAAATTAACTAATTCCAATGCTGCAGTAACTTTATAGTAATTATCCGCAATTTCTTTGATTTGTTCTTCGGTAATATAATCACCACAAAATGTTCTTAAAGAAATTGCACACATATATTCTCTAAATTCAGGAAAAAAAACAGTTGGGCCTTTTTCAGTTATTTTAACAAATTTTTCTAAATACTTATCCATAACTTTTTCTTGCTCTGGAATATAATCTTCTAGTGCCTTTTTAGTGAATAAAGGATTTAAACCTTTTCTATAATCAACATGCGATTTACCATCCAAAAAAACCCAGTTTGTTGGTCTTAAAATTTTAACTGCAACATCAACAACACATGGTTTAACGAACGATGGTGATTGGAAAATTTTTCTAGCTAAGTCTCTAGTTGACGCAATGACAACAAATTTATGAAAAATTGAAACACATGACAGTGGACCTGAATTCCATTTGTCCATGTATTCTTCAAATTTTGGATCCAAGGATTCTAAAAATGGTCCAATAATTGGCCAAACTTTAAAACGAGGTCCCGCAATTGAACCCTTGTATATCTGGTACATCACTTGATCATAGGTAATTCCAACAACAATTAATGATATAATTAGCTGCAACCAAGAAATATCTCTCCAAACATTCAATAAATCATTTTGAACACCTGGTAAATTGAAATTTTTAATATTATTAATTAAGCCTTGAGAAAAGTCAACAACAGTTTCGTTAGCTGTCTGGATCGTTTCTTCGATAACCTCCATTTCTTATAAAAAAAGAACTAATGAATGAATAGTGCAACTGACGAAAGAATGAATAATAGAACAAAAAAAAAGCAGTAAATAAGAATCAGTTTATTTGTAATTGTAATCTTCTCTGGTCAATGCGAAACGAGACAGAAAAAAAATGTTAAAATCGTCTCATTGAAATAAATTCGGAACGAGGTAAACGAGCGGTACGAAATTCCAAATACAAAATATATCTTTTTTTTTTGCTAAATAAATAAAACAAAATAAATAAATAAATAGATAAAACAAAAATATCGATGGTTTTATATATGTTCCTTCAAGATTCATAACCATCTATATCCAATATAATCATTCAATACTTTAATTGCAGTTCATTATTTTCGAAAACAACATTTTTCCATAACAAACAAACAATAATTGTAATACAAAGTTCAAAAACGTAAGCATACGCAGTACTTCTAACAGTTGAATTGAAAAAGTAAGCACCGAAAACAATAACTGAAAACAATAATGTTAGTAATCCCATCGTAATAATATAAATATTTTTCAACCTTTTATCGTTAACATTTAATAACGTTAAAACTCCCCAAGCTAAACATAGTAAGAGAATTCCAATATATTCAATATAGATTATTTTACTCAAGAAATAAGATGATTCGAATCCAATTAATGAATAAACTGATGATGATTCAACATCATATAATAACATTTCTAAGGCTAGAGTGATTGCGAAAGCTTTTGCGAAGAGAATTTTTGTACTTGGAGTTTTCAAACTTGAAAACCAAGCACCTGCAGCAAATAACATTAAGTTATAAATCGTCCAAACAGACAGTAATGTACCTGAAGACAATTTAATTAAATTTGTAACTGGAACCATCATTGAGGTGGTATCATAACCATAAATATTTAAAATTAAATAATTAAGTGTTGTTGCTGCAAATAAGATTGCCATACCTGTAATGTAAAATAAAAATTTATATTGTAAAGTATGTTTCCTATATTTGTATGGATCAACAGTAACAGCAGAAGCTCCGTCTTTTGAAATCATTTTATATGTAATAAATGAATAAATAACTGCAAACACAAAATAAACCAAACTCATATAAAATGAAATAAACATATGGCCAAAATCGCTGACTAACAACTTACCAAATGCTTGAATCCAATTAACTTCAATAAGGAAGGTTGGGTCAGTTTTAGGAATCTCTGATGTATGGAAAATAGCACAATAGATACCTGATTGAGGAACTTCATATGTATGCGTATCTTCGTCAGTTTTTAACATAAAACTTTCAATTGGAAGGCTAAAAGAGTTTGTATCAATCAGTTCTGATAATGTTTGTCTCTTTTCAATTTCTTCTGGTGATTGATGTTCACAAAATCCAGCTTCGTTTGCAACTTCATCACAAACTTTAAAATACGGGATGATACCCAATTTAACTTTATTTAAATCTTCACCGCCCATGATTAAAGTATAGATATCAAAAGCCTCTTGTGATTTTTGTGGAAACATGATATTTATAGAAGGACCAAAAATTCTAAATATTTTATGTCTAAAATCTTCACAATTTGAAACATAGGCACACGTCTGTATTACCTTTTCATTTTCTAAGTGATAATAATCACTCAATGCACTTGTTAGTGCGATTGACGAGGACAGAGTTGTTAGCAAAATACTAGTAAACTTCATTTTCAGTTTCCTGTAATAATCGATAACGTTAAGGAAAATTATTTATAGAAATAACTTGGAAAAACAATTTTTGGTAAAAATAATTGATCCGCTTGCATGAAAAGACGAGTAAGTGGACACTTATAAGAAAACGAGAGAAAACAAAAGATTTTCGCGCATTCGTGCTGCAAAAATTGGAATTAAATACGACAGACGTTATGTTGCGGATAGTTCTGTGGATCATGTTAATGGAAGCTTTTTATTTCATCTTGGTCACGAGCAAGAACTATTATTATCATATCACAAGCTATTAGTGGATAATCATCAGATTTATTTCAGAAAATGAAATGATAATTCAAGAGTAAATCATATAATATATTTATCGAACATTCGTCATTGATAACCCATGTTAATAAGAACCGTAGGTTTTTTTTTGCCAGATGATTAAAGAGTTTATACATATTACGGTCATACTCAGTTTTAACCAGTAAATCGTTTTAGATAATTTTTTTTTTCCGATTGACGATTCTTGAGCAATGGCATTATACAAACCCGGATATAAAAATATCTTAAGTAATTAACTTCTCGTTTACTTTTAAAGGTGTCCCTTGATATACTATCAATAATGACGGATGAGTCAACTTTGTGTTCTTCGAAAATCCAATGCTTATAGAACCATGAACGTCCTCTATTCATATCAATATAACCTGCAGTATTATGATAGTAAGATCTTACTAAATTGACCATTTTTTAAATTTGGTTGCATTTAAAATGCTGTTTTATAATGGTTCGTGCCATGTTTCCACCGAAGAAAAAAAGGTTTTTTTATTCTACTGAAATTTTGGCTACAAACTAACTCATCCAAATAAACACTGTTATATCAAAATTACTGTTCTTCTGTAATTTTACATGATTGTTCTTCGACTGGTTTAAAAGTATTTACAAATCCTAAATGAGGGCTGTCTGACAAATTTTAATACAGTAGTTCTATCTGCGAATAAACCAAATGCGGTTCCAGTACGATAACAAGGTTTTAGAAGTGATTTATTCTACTTAGAACCAAAGAAACTGGAAGATGCTTCCAACAAGAAAATTTATATTATGGAAACACGAAACAGGCGATAAGGCTATAACTTATCGTTCATTATATCGTCTACTGGTGAGTGAATTATAGATAATTTCTCAAAAAACATGTATTTCGCTTTACAAATATAAAGTCATCTTATTATATCTAAATAATAGAGTAGAGTAACTTGATGGGTTACATTTTGTTTCTCGTAGATCATTATATTGGAAATGAAAAATGTAAGAAAGGGTATTTCCAGCCATCTGTTCAATTACCGCAGCGATATAGCATTCAATAGGTTTAGAGTGATTATCTAAATCGCCATAATCATAATTGATTTTAAATCTGGGAAGTCTTTATTATTTCGCAACTATTTGGAAAAATGAAAACCTTTTTTGGCAAATTGATAATCAGAGTCTATTACAACTAGTTGGATAATTGGACCTGAAATGCTGGATGCGAAAGCAAATACTTTTACAAAGGCAAATTCTGATTATAAGTTAAGATGAATATTTATGGTAATAGGCTTTATTGATATATTTCAGATTCTATTGTTTTGCGATCTTAGCTTTTCGATAAAGATTATAGCTTGCTGCTGTTTAGTTTTTTTTGATTAGAAGCTTTAAATATCAAACTTCCACTTTTGTTCAAGTTTATTAAAATTAAAAATTAAATCCCCAAATATTCCCTTATAATTCAGATATTGCTTTGAAATATAAAACCAAATTTATAACGACTGCAATAAAATCATAAACTGATTGTTAATGGTAGTGTTCAAATCAAACTATTTTTGAAAATTTTTTCTATTTTTTTTCCTTTAACTTTTATTTTCACCTATACTCTTTTTGTTAATTTATCAAATACATTTCAACAATGGCTACATCATCTGAATACACAATCGCTAAGATTGCTGATTATTTGAAGAAAAATGGATATAGTGCCACCTTTAAAACTTTGGAAAAGGAATCGGCAGAAAGAAATGCTGTTATAGCTGAACGTACAGACAACACAAAATTATTAAGCAAAGATGAGAAGGAAGATAAAACTAAATTGGACTCTTCATCAGAATCAGATTCCGACAGTGATTCTTCATCAGATTCAGACTCTGATAGTGATTCTTCATCAGATTCAGACTCTGATAGTGATGATTCTTCTGATGACGAAAATCAAAAAGTTAAAGACGAAGAAAAGAAACAAGAATTCAAGACAAATTCAGATTCAGATTCGGATTCGTCTTCTAATTCCGATTCATCATCATCATCTTCTGATTCCGATTCATCATCTTCTGATTCCGATTCTGATTCCGATTCATCTTCTGATTCGGATTCTGATTCGGATTCTGATTCCAATTCATCATCTTCGTCATCTTCTGATTCCGATTCTGATTCCGATTCATCTACTTCTTCATCTTCCGATTCTGATTCCGATTCATCATCATCATCTTCTTCTTCTTCTTCTTCTTCCGATTCAGATTCTGATGACGAAGAAATAGAAAAAACCGAGCAAATAACAGAGAAAAAGATAGATGAATCTAGTTCCAGCTCCGAGTCAGATTCAGATTCAGGTTCAGAATCGGACTCTTCAGATAGCTCAAATAGCTCCGACTCCGATTCATCCTCAGATTCTGATTCATCTTCATCAGATAATGAGAGTGCTACATCATCTGACGAGGGAGAAAATGTTGATAAAAAGAGAAAACACGAAAAATCTAATGAAAGCGTTGAGGAGCCATCTCCAAAGAAATCCAAAACCGAAACTTCGGATGCTGATCAATCTTCCACAACTGCATCAAATGAATCTACTCCAATTCCAGCTGATAACGAAGAGCTTTTACCAGGTCAACGGAAACATTTTTCAAGAATTGATAAATCCAAAGTTTCATTTGAAGACCAAACTTTGCAAGACAACACATATAAAGGAGCTGCAGGTACCTGGGGCGAAATTGCAAATGAAAAACTGGGTAGAGTTAGAGGCAAGGATTTTACTAAGGGTAAAAACAAGATGAAAAGAGGTTCATACAGAGGTGGTTCTATTACCTTGTCATCAGGTAGTTACAAATTCAAAGATTAAATTCAAATAAATACAACTCTTCATAATTTCAGCTTTTTTAAAAAAAATGTCTTTTTTTTCTCTACTTCCTCTATACTTCTCCGATTTTCTAGTTTTGTCTACTTATAAAATATATCATAATTGTCATTAATTAATTCAAATATGAAAAAAACGTAAAATTAAGATTGATAAATTTCTTGCGTAATCTAGCTTGTTTTTTTTCGCCTCCTGATTTTTTTTTTCACGGTTATCTTTCTTCTTCTTTTCTCTTAATAGGCCATCAATCACAAATGGCATCAGTTGGAGAAACAGAAAAGTCGAAAGACAAAATATCAGACTTATTTTCAGATGACTCATCTGTTGACGATTCAGATTTTGACTCTGAAACTGAACTCATAAAACAAAACCTTAAATCGAGTCGTCGTAGAAAATTAACGGAAAAGGCAAAGAATGCAATCGAAGAGATTAAAGGTACTAATAACGAGAAAGAATTTAAAGACGAAGAATTAATCAAGATTTCCCTTGATCGACCACCTGATTTTATACCTGACTCGGTTTCACATATGTTCGCAAATAAAGATTTTTCATATTTGAAATTGAAACCCGATCATGCTTCACGTCCAATCTGGATTAGCCCATTCGATGGTAAAGTTTATTTAGAAAGTTTTTCACCATTATCTGAGCAAGCTCAGGATTTTTTGGTCACAATTGCAGAACCAGTCAGTAGACCAAGTTTTATTCACGAATATAAAATTACCACTCATTCTTTATATGCCGCAGTTTCTGTTGGTTTAGAGACAGATGATATTATTTCAGTTTTAAATAGATTGTCAAAGGTTCCTGTGGCAAATTCTGTTGTTGAGTATATTAAACAGGCGACCCATTCTTATGGTAAGGTTAAATTGGTTTTAAAACATAATAGATATTTCGTCGAGTCATCGCACGCAGATATTTTAAGAATGCTCTTAAAAGATGAACAAATTGGGGCATTGAGAATTAGTAGTAGTGAAATGACAGTTGAAACAGTGGGTGGTTTGGTTCATACAAAAGCACCAACACAAGGTGATTTGGTCATTGCGGGTACAAAAAAAAAGGACGACAAACCTAATAACCCAAGTAATGAAGTGAACGAAAATAAAGAAGATGTTGAAGATATTTATGCCGATGTTATTGGTGATGCGGATGATGAAAATACAGATGATACTGTTCATTCTTTTGAAATTGCTGCGGAATCTGTTGAAATTGTTAAAAGAAGATGTCAAGAAATTGATTATCCAATGTTAGAAGAATACGATTTCAGAAATGACCTTCGAAATCCGGATTTGGAAATTGATTTGAAGCCGTCTACACAAATTAGACCCTATCAAGAAAAATCTTTGAGTAAAATGTTTGGTAATGGACGTGCAAGATCTGGAATTATTGTTTTACCATGTGGTGCTGGTAAAACATTGGTTGGTATCACTGCCGCTTGTACCATCAGAAAGTCGGTTATTGTTTTATGTACTTCTTCTGTTTCAGTTATGCAGTGGAGACAACAATTTTTACAATGGTGTACCATTCAACCTGAAAATGTTGCCGTTTTTACTTCCGAAAATAAAGAAATGTTCCGAGGTGATTCTGGTTTAGTCGTCTCCACTTACTCTATGGTTGCAAATACTAGAAACAGGTCACATGATTCTCAAAAGGTTATGGATTTTTTGACGTCTAGAGAATGGGGTTTTATCATTCTCGATGAGGTTCATGTTGTTCCTGCTGCAATGTTTAGAAGAGTGGTTACAGCATTAGCAACTCATGCAAAGTTAGGATTAACCGCTACGTTGGTTAGAGAAGATGAGAAAATTTCGGATTTAAATTTTCTTATTGGTCCCAAGATGTATGAAGCAAATTGGATGGAACTTTCACAAAAAGGCCATATTGCCAAAGTTCAATGTGCTGAAATTTGGTGTCCAATGACTAGTGAATTTTACCAAGAATATCTAAGAGAAAACGCCAGGAAACGAATGTTATTATATATTATGAACCCAACAAAATTTCAAGCTTGCCAATTTTTAATTCAATACCATGAAAGCAGAGGTGATAAAATCATTGTCTTTTCGGATAATGTTTACGCGTTACAAGAATACGCTTTAAAATTGGGGAAGCCGTTTATTTATGGTTCCACGCCTCAGCAAGAGAGAATGAATATTTTGCAAAATTTCCAATATAACGACCAAGTGAGTACTATCTTTTTATCAAAAGTCGGTGATACATCTATCGATTTACCTGAAGCCACATGTTTAATTCAAATTTCATCTCATTATGGTTCCAGAAGACAAGAAGCACAAAGATTGGGACGTATTTTGCGTGCAAAAAGAAGAAATGATGAAGGGTTCAATGCGTTTTTTTATAGTCTTGTTTCTAAAGATACTCAGGAAATGTACTATTCAACAAAGAGACAGGCATTTCTAGTGGATCAAGGGTATGCATTTAAAATTATTACACATCTACACGGAATGGAAGATCTACCCAATTTGGCATATTCAACGGCAAAAGAACGTAGGGAGTTATTACAAGAGGTTCTATTGAAAAATGAAGAAGCAGCTGGTGTTGAAATAGGGGAAGATTCGGAAAATTTAATTGGCCGTGGTGTTTCAAAGAGGTTAAAGAGCTCTAATTCTTCTGCTGTTAAAAACCAATCTTCGTTAGCTGGTTTAGCAGGTGGTGAAGATATGGCGTACGTTGAATATTCGAGAAATAAGAATAAAGAGTTAACTGGAACGCACCATCCTTTTTTTCAAAAAAACTATTACAGAAAAAGACGCAGATGATAAAAAATATCGAAACTTTCAAATATATTTTATAAAGGGATTATTTACTATGTAATATAATGAATAAAAAATAATAATTAAAATACAGAATTAACTTAAATAAGTTACAAGGGGTATAAATAGTACAATTAATCTAATCTAATCTTTTAACTTCATCATTGTACTCATTTTTCAAGCTAACAATACTATTTTCCAAATCCATTATTACATCAGATTTGAAATTGACAACATGATCCATACACTCTGTTAAATCACAAACCAATTTCATTCTTCTTTCGCCTAAACTTTGTAGCACATTTTTAAATTCTTTCTGTGTTTCTTTCCATCGGCTTTCCGTTTTTTTTCTATATTCAAGGGTTTGTAAATTGAACAATCTCATTTCTTTTGATTTCTCCTCAAGTTCATATTGCTTGGTTGAAACATCTGTCGTAAACTGCTCATTTAGATCGGTATATTCTTTCCTAGATTTGCCTAATTTATCCTCAAGCTCTTCAAGGCGATCCTTATGTGATACAATGGACAATTTCAAATCATCTAATTTTTCTTGATAATGAAGTGTATCATCCTGAATCGAAGACGTATATGTTTGTATGGTAGATTTTAAAGTTGTAACCGACAAGCGTAAAGTCGGTAAGGTAGAAAGAATTTCATGAGGCTGTAAACCAAGGTTAGAAGACTGATAGTCATCAGGTAAAGTTGAAATCGTGAAAGTAGTTGGATCTGGTGGGGAAGGTAAGCATAAAACATTAAGAATCTTGAAAATAGTTACATTATACGTGTCAATTTGGGACTGTAAGGTGGAAAAATTATTCTTAAGGCTGGAAATTTTAGCATCAACTGTTTCATATAATGACTTCTGTTTCAAATCTAAGGTATTTAGACTTGAAGATAGGCGTGCTCTATCTTTATGCATTTCTTCAATGTTCTGCAAGGTGAAATTACGGGAATGAAGATCTTTTCTGATATCTTCTTTTTCTTTATTAATTTGTGCAATCGATTCTTTAATGTTATCAATATCAACTTGAGCCTTTTTAATAACACTTGGCCATTTAACACGGCGTTGTTTCTGAATATCAACATAGTTTTGAAATTTTGTGACATCAGCTTCTAATGCATTCGTACGTTCAACTTGAGAATGTAATTGTTCATGTTTAGACTGAATGGTTTCCAAAACAGATTGAAGGTTTGAATTCTCATCCAAAAGTGACTGAGTTTTATTGTCAACTTCTTTCGTGTAAATTTCATAATCTTTTTGCATTACTTGAAAATAAGAATCATAATTGTTTTCACCCGTTGCTAAAAATGCTTTATAAGACTTTAAAGCATAACGAATAAATAATTTATCAACTAAAGATTGTTCTTTAGATATAACAGAATCTTCAATGGACTGATCGTAAAGAACAGAATTATTCAAAGTTACATTCTGAGATTCTTGAATACTATTTAGATCTATTCCATCAAATTTTGAGGTTTCAATCACCAATTTCATTAACCAGTGTAACATACCTAAAAATACTGGCCAGTTAGAGCCACCAACAGCACTTATCTGTGATTTATTAATCGTTTCCAGATAAGGATATTCAAGAAATTTTAGTACAGAATAAACTTCCTGTTCAATTGTTCTGATAAATTTGTATCCGGGATCAATTTTTTTATATAACCACTGAAAAATTAAAACAAAATCTTTTTGCGTAGGATTTTTAACAGTTTTATTTGTTAGTGAATGCTTCATCTCAATATCAAATTTATTAGTAGATAAAAAATCAAACAGTTCAGATTGAACATTTAATTGGAAATTATGATCTCTCAATGGTCTAGGATCTTTAGGCTGGGAAGAATATAATCTATTTGTGGATGGAGTATTAAGTACTGAATTATCAAAGGGACGTCCACCAGATGATGGTGGTTGCGCTTGCTGTGCTATTGAGAGTCTTCTGGGTATTCCTGATTTCCTAGCAAATGTTTGAACCATATCATGTACCGATGGATTGGAAGGTGTCAAATTAAATGAAGATTGTCTTCTAAAATTTGGTTGCTGATGTAACAATCTAGGAGCTCCAATTTTAATATTTGATGGTAATAAACTTAGCCGTTTTCTTTTCCTATCTGAAGATAGGTTCAGGGGAATATTTGAGTCGATAGATGTTAGAAAATTCGTACTCCTTACGGAAGAAATTGATGTTCTTTTCCTAGGAATCAATGAATCTCTTGTAAAGTCCATATTTGCTGTTGTTTTTGTTCAAATACAAGAAAAGGTATGTCATAAATAAAGATTCATGCTTTGTTTTTGTTTCTGATTCTAATTGATTTTGATGAAATATTAGTGGCACGTAAAAAGTATTGTCAGTGATGTACGGGTGTACGGCTTTAAATTTTATGCTTTTCTTTATTCCCGGAAATTTTTCATTCTTTATATAATGTGATGTTTAATTCAAACTTCTTTTACTTAGATTTCTAGCCATTTCATTTACACATGTTGAGTCACAATTCTTTAAAATTTTTAGTCAAAAATGTTCCATATAGCACGCTTCGATTGCAATCAACAAAATGCCCACATCCAATTAAAACTCATAAATCTCTCGATGGAATATTCGGCGAACCCAATCTATCGGAAACAATTAAAATTAACCAAAACTTTATGTCATCCATACCCAACCTGGAAATATTGGATGCAAAGTTAGAAGAACTTAAATCCAAACCAATAGATTTCCACTACTATCTCCGTTCAATTAACAAAATCCAGAACACTTCCCAACTTCCATATAAATTTGGTTACAATCAACTTCATTTTAGTACGTCTGACTCGTCGATGAATTCAATTCTAAAAGGGATATTGGAACAGTTTAACGAGCCTATTGAATACGGATTTGGTTATGGATCCAAAGTTTTTTCACAGGGCTCTTCTATCGATATTTCAAATTCTCAGATTGACATGATTTATGCTGTTTCAAACCCTACAAATTGGCACGATGGAAATATGAAACAAAACTATGATCATTACTCAGGTTTAAAATATTTTGGTAGTGGTACCATTGCAAAAGTATCTAATTTAGGTGCAGGCGTGTATTTTAATCCATTTGTTGATATAACTATAAACGATATTCCATTGGAACTAAAATATGGCGTAACCTCAACTAATAATTTAATGGATGATTTAACCAACTGGTCAACAATGTATCTTTCAGGGAGATTGCATAAACCTGTTGCAATTGTCAAAAACTCTCCTCTCCTCTCTTTATTAAATCAGTTTAACTTAAGTAACGCAGTAAAGTTATCCTTATTATTGCTAAATAAAACTGAAATTAAAGAATCGGAGTTATACCTGACAATTGCTGGACTGTCATATATGGGTGACCCAAGGTTGAAAGTTAAAGGTGAGAATCCAAATAAAGTGAAAAACATTGTGGAGAATCAATTTACGCTTTTTAGAAATTTATATGAACCTATTATTCATAATTATTACCCTAAATTAATACAAGTTCAAGATGCAGATTCTGAAAAAATATTAAAAGTTAATCTAAGTAACATAAAAATTGCTGCCATTTTATCTGAATTACCGAAAAGTTTCAGAAAAAAGTTATTCAATAAATTTGAAAATCAATATAGCAATGAATTAAGCAGGGATCCAATTTCACAAAATGTATTATGCAAATTGGACAATAATTTATCAAACCCTATGAGAGGTTCAAATGAGCTATCATATATGGATTTGAACGATCTAGCTGATGATAAAACGGACGTTTTCAAAATTCCAGTTGAAGATTGGGAGTACCTGAATACCGATTTTAAGGTTTCAAATGGTGATTTTGTTCGAGCAATTGCTGAAGATAATAAATTAGGTCCAGCACTACAAGAAACTATTCAAGAAACTGTTGCTAATGCTGCATGGATACAAAGTTTGAAGGGAATATTGACTGCTGGTGTTGTTAGATCTTATAAATATGCCATGGAAAAAAGAAGAAAGTATACTCAGGCAAAGAAGTAACGCTTTTTTACGATATTATGATTACGAAAGAACTTTAAAATAAATAGGTTAACGATTTATAGTGAATTTTAAAAAAACTTTTTTTCTTAAATTTTTATTCATTTAAACATAAAGCAAAAGACGAACACATATTATACACTAATAACGACACTTTTCAATCCACTATAACTAACAGATAACTTTGTATTATCCTTATTCCAGCTAATTCCTGAAATAAAGTTTGACTCCTTACTAAATTCAGGCTGATATAATCCCACTTGTTTTAAAGTTGGCAATCGATATTTTAATTCAATTTCAAATATTATTATATTACCTTCCGAATCACCAGTAGCGAGACTTCTGAAGTCATTTGATAAAACAGCATTTAAAATAGGCAATCCATTTTCAACTAATTTCAAATCAATTATTTTGTTATTAATAAAATCCCAAATTCTAATCGATGAATCCAACGAACAACTTATTAAATACCATTTTTCAGAATCATGTTCAGTGACACTTAACCAATTTAAATATGTTAGAGGCTGTGAATGTCCCATTAATATCTGTAGGCTATTAGTTGAATTTCCTTTCCAAATTCTAATACTTTGATCATCACTTGCAGAGCATAATAATTTTAATTTGGAGTTATATCTAATCGTTGATACGGAATCTTCGTGACCAGTCAAAACCCCAATAACGGCATTTGCATTATCATTTGTAATTTGACAGACTAGCATACTGTATCCCGGACCAGGAACAACAAATTTAAAACTATCAATCCAACAAGCGTCAGTACCAAAACATAGAGGAGGCGACACCGTAGTGGTATCTAAATCAATAAATCCATTTAATCCTTCCTCGTTAGAAAGACTAGATTTATCAATATGCATTATCAAACTACCATTTTCTGTATTCCAAATCACGATGTTATTTTTAACATCCAAAGATAAAACATGCTTACCATTTGGTGACCATTTTATGCTGACAACCGGAGCATGGTGCATTGCCATTATATATTTCATGGAACCATTAGAATCCCACAATCGTAATTCACCATTTTCAGATGCAGTCAGTAGTAATTTCCCAGATGGTGACCATTCCACACAAACTGAATCTTTTGAGGTGATAGAATGTGGTAAAAGTTTTTTATTGGTTTCTGCTTTGTTTGGGTCTGACGTTGAATTAACTAACTTGCAAATGGTAGAATAATGATCTCTTTGACCCCAAGCAAGCATACTGGAATCAGTAGGAGAAAACTCTGTTGATAATGAGGCTGGGTATGTATAGTATTCATGCAAAACTCTTGTAAATTGGTCATTTGGATCCAAATCGGCTGGTTTCGTAAGCTCTGTGTGTTTTTCATTTGTATTATTCGCCGTTATCGTTCCAGCGAGTCTTGTGATTTCCTGTTGTTTATTCAAATCTGATGGTACCGACATGAGTCCATTTCCATTATCCTTCATTATCTTTCTTTCACCAATTTGAACTTTTTCTTCTTCAGATAATGCTCCAAATAAATTGAAATCCAAATCTATGACGTCTTCTTTCACTAGTTCCTTTTTATCAGTTTTGGTCACAACAAATTCATTTATTTTTGTGTAAAATATACCTTTTTGAACCAAGTCTACAAGACAACCCAATGGTACCAATTGATTATATTTAGAATCATATTCATTAATTTTTGTTTCATCCTGGAGTGCATATGCGCTAACCTCGAGTCCGCCTTCTTGTAAGTATCTCCAAATCAGATAGTTGAGCTCGTTCACAGAAAGAGACATGGTGTATTTCCCACCTTGATTTGTTTATATAGTCTTCTTTTAAATAAATAAACAATAATTTAAATAAATTCAATCATTTTTCGTATTTTCATATTTTTCGTCTACAGTACATGT
Source organism: Kregervanrija fluxuum (assembly GCA_003707275.3). Lineage (NCBI taxonomy): Eukaryota > Fungi > Ascomycota > Pichiomycetes > Pichiales > Pichiaceae > Kregervanrija > Kregervanrija fluxuum. The sequence continues at coordinate 173,187 of PPNM03000020.1, forward strand.
ACTTTTTTTTTTCATTTAACAAAAAATCGACCCGTCGGTTCCAGGTTATTAATTTCGAGATTACTTGATTTTTAAGTCTATCTCTAAATGTTCGAATATTAATATCTGTTCTTAAACCGAATGCTTCGTTAACTGTAGGTTCTGTTATCACTTTACAGGATGAAAATATCGGAGTTTTCTATGGTTACTTTTTTTAGGACTTCACCGCCGATCGCCACATCACATTCCACCACTCCGCTCCCATCACGATCAACCAAGCCATTCTACCATAACAGCAGTACTTTGAAGAAACACGGCTCAGAAGCTAGTAATTTTGATAAACTTCCACAACCAACAACTTTAATAAAATTTAATCCTGCTACATTCGGATATATTGGACCAGCTTACTTGTTTTCTGCTAAAATTGAACTTCATGAGGTAGAAAAAACAGAAGGGAAGATGGGTATATTGAAGCCTGGACTGAGAATGATAATAAAAGGAATTAATGGTGAATGGTGCGGTACTGTGATATATGATTATTTAATGGACGAAGATAGAGTTTGCATACGAGAAGAGAAAGGCAAGACACAAATTATGAATACCATTCAACCGATTGAAGGGACTAAATATTTGGTGTTTGTTGAATACATTAATGGGGTCAAAATTGCTTTTGGTATGGAATTATGTCCCGATGATGAAAAAGAACTGGATGAAATTTTAGCAAACTACGAGAATAACGTGAAGTGGTTTCCCGAAGAGGTTACAGAAGACGAATTTGGTGATTTTCTTAAAGCTTAGGTACATTCAGCTTTTGTATTTTAATTATGGGGGAGTTAATGTGTTTACTACTATTTTTGTTTTTCTTATTGCTTTCAGCTTTTAGCTTTTTATTGTTTTAGTAACTTCTTGTATAATAATTATAAATTATCGTTGATATATACCTTTAAAATAGATATACCGTGCATTTATTTACGTATGTACATGAATGAAATTTTAAATAACAATTATACAGTTGTAAGTTTGATCTAAGCATCTCTTTCCCATTGTAATTTTTGAATTTCCTTCAACTTTTTAGCTTTTAATGTCTTCGCAGATAACTTCTTGAATTGTTTATTTAAAAGCTTTTGTTCCTCAACAACTTTGTTTGATTTTGTTGTCAAAGAGATGAAAGTGTCTGTAATATTGTATTTCTCTCTAATTTGTTTTCTAGTTGCACCTTCATTTCTTAGTTTTTGTATGTCAGCAATATTTTCCGCTGTTAATTCATATTTCTTTGGATTGCCACATTTACTAATAATTGGCATATATTTAACGTTTTCAGTGATTTGAGATTTTTCTTCTGGATAATATAAAGGAGAGTTCTTTCTCATATCCGATTCCGGTAAAAATGCCTTTGGAGTTATTTCAGGATTTAAACTAGATGGTGCAGGATGGTAATATAAACCCTCTGGTAATATTGGCGTTAAGTTGAAAGCTGAAGATTTAGCATTAAATTTGTTTGGAGTTGTTGCTAACTTTGGAGGAACAGTGGATTTAAACCTGAGCTGATTACTTAGCAAACATTTAGAAGATATAATTTTTCTGAAAAACATTGTCGACCTGTATATATTGACCAATGTGATTTGCTTATAGCGTAAAATGTAAACCGTAGAATGTGAAAAATTCGATTGTTGAAAATTATCGGAAAATAAAAACTCAAAAGTGAAACCACTCTATGCCGGGTAATATTTAATTCTTTAATCACGTGTTTTAATGCTTTTCTGCCTGTTACGTCGATCGACGCATTTGCTATCACACGCGTTCTCATTGGCTAAAAGTTTTAGTCAGGTGAAAACAGAAGGATGAAAAACTTTTATGGTGGGATGTATTATTTAGAGTATAGAAAGAATGATTATTTAAGCTTACTTTTTATCTCATCACCTAAGGTCGTTTCTTAAAAACACTTGCATCACTTATATTGCACACTTTCCATTCGTCATGTACATTAAGGCAGCACAAAGGACCACAATCTCCAGATCAATCTTTTCCACTACTTTCTTGATCGCTTTCAGTGTCGTTATTGCGAACAGTTTGGTTCCTTGTCCGGTAGACAGATCCGTTAGTAACGATTCAAAGATCACTCCGGAATTGAGAGAAAAATTACTGAAAGAAAATGAGAAGAGCTCAAGCTCAAACTGATGATGTTAATTCTAATAGGAGAGCAGTGTTTTTTTAGACATTCTATTTATTTCGTTGTAATCATACCATTCATAGTTGGAAATTTATATTTCGACATTTATCAAGTCAATCAAGTGTGGGCTTGTTTGAAAATATATATATATAGACATACGCAGATATCTACATTTACAAATATATAAACATACGCTGATATTTATATTTACATATATATAGTTCATTAAATATAATCAAATACAGTATATCATGTGTTTTTTTCGAGTAACGTACAACATAACGATGGTTATGGTTGATTTTTCAAAGGCCATTCACCGCGGTTTGATTTGACTAGTAAGACTGACATGGATGGTGTAAGGATGCATGTTTTTTTCATGATCCTAATTTTTTGTTATTTTTTGCCTTTTTTCAAGTCTCTTTTTTCTGTTCAAAATAGATTTCCCTCAGCATTATATGCTTTTTCTTCTTGATTACTGTTATATTCAGTTTAGTTTTTATTTGGCAACTTATTAGAATGTCGAATTCTTCAGCCAATTCTACTCCATCGTCTGATGATGATTACAATCCTGAAAGCGTCTTACCCCAAAAAGCCGAGGCACCTTCTACTGTCTCTAATTTGACTTCCCCTGAAGATATATCACACTTACCTTCCAAGCCATCTCCGCATTCCATTGTAAAAGAAGATAACCAAGTTGAAATGTTTAAAAAGTCCTTTCTTCTATCGAATAATGGTGAAACTGAAAGCAAAACGGATAATGAAGATCCGATTTCGAATGAAGCCATCACCACTAAGCGGGTCAATGACAACGATAGTATCAATGACAATTTATCTCCTGATAAAGAGGTCAACGTTCCTTTATTTAACTCAGTTATTCAATTTTTCATTAGTAGTCCTCTTCTAAACGATCCTCAGTTTAATTCATTAACCCCTACAGACAAAGAATACGTTGTTTTGAAAGCATATAACGATTCAAATAATCTTCAAGAATCAATTAAAATAAATTTTGCAGCTACAGCTTCTTATAATAAAAGTCATTTAAAACCAAATGAAGAACATCAGTTATTGGTCCCAATTAACCCATATTGTTTACGTCCGGATTTAACTCAGCCAATGTCCGCAGACGAACAACTCTGTTATGATGATTTTAAAAAGGAAAATGAGAGATTCTTCAGAGAATCTGAATGTAGTCACTTTCCACCTGGTTCTAGATTATTTGTTGGAAATCTAGCTGTGAATACTTTAAATATTTCCGATGTTTTCAGAGTTTTCCATCCTTATGGTAAAATCAAATCTGTTAATTTAAAACAAGGTTACGGATTTGTTCAATTTACAACCGCTGAGGCTTGTAACCTGGCAATTAAATGTGAACAAAATGTTCCTCTACACAACAGATTTATGCATTTACAGATTTCTAAGCAGCATGATAAGAATTCTGAAAGGAATCAACATAGAGAAGAAAGAAGAACAAGAGATAGAGAAAGAGAAAGATCTCCGATGAGAAATAATAGTAGCATTAGAGAAAGATCCCCTCTTCGTGGTAATAATAAAATTCAAGTTATTATTACCAATGAATCCGAACCAGGTTTTAATCACTTATTAGTTAATAGTTTAAATGAGGTTGGATTGGAAACTAGCATTAAACATGTTGAATCCACAGCTGAAGAATTGGCTCAGCAAACCATTTTTGATTGTGCTTATACAGGTGTTATTGCAGTTGTTATTACCACAAAACTAGAACTGGTCAATTTGGTTCTTTTCGAAAAAAATGAAGATGATGCAATTAAGTTTGATGAATATGCTGATATTTCAATGGAATCCGCAATTAACTGGATTTTGAATTCTGCAAAGAAATCCAAAAGTAATAATGTTGATGATTCAAATACTAATAACCACGGCCATAACCATAACAATAATATTAACAATAACAATAACTCCAATTACAGCCATAATAATAACAATAATAATAGAAGGGGTAGAGCACAAAACTCAAATCAGCAACTATATAACAATGACCGCCGTCAAAGAGATAGAGGTGGAAGAAATAAAAATAATGATAACAGAAATAGAAACAACAAGAAATCTTTTTATGCCTCTTCTCAGGATCAAGGAAATCAATATAATAATGATCAATATTCTAGTTATAGACCTGATGCCAGTAATCAATCATCGGGTTATTACGGTCAAACCCAAGCTTTTCCTCAGCAACCCCCAACATCAAATGATGTTGCTTCTCAATTGGCAAATTCTTTAAAAAGCATGGATCCAAATTCCATAAATACCATGCTGTCATTTGTTCAACAATTACAACAACCTCAGCCGCAACAGCAGCAGCAACCGCCTCCTCTACCTCAGCCTCAACCTCAACAACAATATATGCCTCAGCAACAGTCTAGTGGGCCTGGGGCTGTTCTGGGTAATCTTTTAAACCAATTGCAAACGTCTCCCTCTGGAATTAATCCACCTCCTCCAAATTATATGGTTCAACAACCACAACATCAGCAGTATCAATCTAATCCAAGTTATGCTTATAGTAATGGTTATTCACAACAACAGCAACAGCCGCCACCTTCACATTCACAGCAGCAACAATACTATCCTCCATTACAGCAAGTGCCTCCTGTAACAACACAAGCATCTCAACCTCAACGTCAACCTCAAGATGATAAAGATGGTGACGATGCTAGTAAATTATTTGAAACATTAGCCAGATTAAAAAATAATATGTGAAGAACTAGTTTTAAATTTTTTCAAACTGTCTTCTTATACTGTCAACACTTTACTTTACTTTTATAACCTTGTTTACAAATCCCCCCTACTAATCTTAATTTATTGTACTAATTCTTAATTCGAAATCTTTTAATATGGTATAAGATACTATTCTAAAGTAAACTTTACTTTAATAGCTGAGCTTTCATTGATAGGAAGTTCTAAAGTTTTACTTACCTCGCTGGATGCAAACTCGTCAATGTTTCTGTCTGTGTCGAATGCCTGATTATGTTATTTTATTTTAATCTGGTAACAGAAGTACATGTTTGGTTTTATTATCACAACTCAATCATTTTGTTGAAAAACTCAGTTTTTCAAAAAACTAAGCCGATACGGCTGACAAATTTTACATCACGGAAAGCAATTTTAATCACGGATTAATATGACAAAACCATTGTATTCTGCATTTTGTCAATTTTGGTGTTTTTTCACTAAATCAAAAGACTTAAAATTTGTGACAAAATAGAATTACATATTACTTCATTGCAAAATGGACATGTAAATTAAATATTAAAAAATCTGGATAAATATTACGGTATTAATATTAATACCAATATCAATATTAATTTCCGGATGCCATTCACGCAGACAAAGAGCAAAGAATTTTAAATATTCCGTGTTTTTGAGGTCGTGTATTTTAAATTAAGTGGACCAAAAATGGAATTTTAAATTATTTTTGATTTTGATTTCAACTTTGTCTGAGCTTAATGAAGAACAGGGCAATATTGTTTAAAATCTTGACATATATCAAATAAACAATCTTTTCTACAAATTCTCTTGATTTCCTTAAATACTATATATAGAAATTAATTCAACTGCTTAATAATGGTACGTTTATAGTAATAGTTTATTTAGATGCCTCTAAATTTTTTTTATGTTTCTTCAATACTGACAAAGTTGATTTATCTCATTTTGTAGACTACTGAAATTCCAAAAGATTTGCAAATTGCTTATGACAGTGTTAAATCATTGTTCACTGTTGATGGTAAGAAATTGATCCAAATTACAGATCATTTTGTTTCTGAATTGAACAAAGGATTATCCAAAACTGGTGGTAATATTCCGATGATTCCAGGATGGGTTATGGATTTCCCTACTGGAGAAGAAACCGGTGAATATCTGGCAATTGACTTGGGTGGAACTAATTTGAGAGTTGTCAGAGTTACGTTATTGGGAGGTTCAAAATTTACATTTGAGGCTTCAAAATTTGCAATTCCAACAGCAATGAGAACTGGTAAGTCCGAAGATTTATGGAACTTTATTGCTGATTGTTTAGATAAGTTCATTAAAGAGCAGTATCCAAATGGTGTTTCTGAAAAATTACCTCTAGGTTTTACATTCTCATATCCAGCTTCTCAAAATGCCATTAATGAAGGTTACTTACAAAGATGGACTAAAGGTTTTGATATCGATGGTGTTGAAGGTCATGATGTTGTTCCACTGTTACAAAGTGCAATTGATGCTAAAAAGGTCCCTGTTGAAGTTACTGCTTTAATTAATGATACTACCGGTACTTTAGTTGCTTCAATGTACTGTGATCCAAATACAATCATGGGATTGATTTTTGGTACTGGTGTTAATGGTGCTTACTATGACAAAGCGTTGAATATCCCAAAATTGGAAAATAAATTGCCTGAAGATATCGCTGTCTCTTCTGTTCCAATGGCAATTAACTGCGAGTATGGTGCTTTCGATAATGAAAATGCAATTTTACCTAGAACCAAATATGATTTACAAGTTGATGCTGAATCGCCAAGACCAGGTCAACAAGCCTACGAAAAAATGATTGCTGGATATTATTTAGGTGAAGTTTTAAGATTAATTCTTATAGATTTCTACCATCAAGGTGTTATATTTAAAGGTGCCGATATTTCGAAGTTAATGGAGCCCTTCATTATGGATGCTTCTTTCCCTTCAAGAATTGAAGAACATTCTGCAAGTTATGTTGAAGAATTATTTAAAGAATCTTTTAATATTCAAACTAGCAAAGCTGAAGGAATTATTATCCATGATCTTTGTGTTTTAATTGGAACTAGAGCTGCAAGACTATCGGTTTGCGGTGTTGCTGCAATATGTAAGAAAATGGGGTACACTTCCGGACATTGTGCATCGGATGGTTCCGTTTTTAACAAATATCCTGACTTCAAACAAAGAGCTCACACTGCTTTAAATGATATCTTTGGTTGGAATTGTTCTGCAGAAAATTATCCAATTACTTTGATTCATGCTGAAGATGGATCTGGTGTTGGTGCTGCCGTTATTGCATGCTTGACTGAAAAAAGGTTGAAAGCTAACAAATCTGTTGGTGTTATTGATAGTAAATTGTAGTTATGTCATATCTATATTGGTTTTTTTTCTTTTGAATTCCACAAATGTATACCTGTAAAATAGATATTCTGAATGAAGATAAAAAAAATCAAAAGATAAACAAGTCGCACTGCACATCCATAAAATCAATCAATGCCCATGAAATTTAATTTAGATCTATCACAATAAATTGATCCTTTTATTTCTATTGTAATCCATAACTGACCCTTTCATTTTTACGACGATGAATATTCCTGAGCAATCAATACAGCAGCTACGGCCAACTGTTCTATACTGTCTTGATCATGGACTGCTACCCACTGCAGAATTTACTGCAGAAAGATTGATTGCCCAAAATCCCAACAACCTTGATTCGGTTCACTTGTATGCGCTTACCTTATATAAAAAGGATAGATTTAAGGCAGCATATAACATATCATCTCCCCATTGTGCAGAACATGTTGGTTGTTCGTATATATTTGCACAGACTTGCTTGAAACTCAATCAAGAAACTAATGGGATTACAGCATTATTGAAAACTTTACCATTATGGAACAATATGGCATCTGATTCGAACGACAGATACCAACCTGATAATATATCATGTTATATGTTATTGGCCAAATTGTATTCTGTTGTTGGAGATGTTAAAAGAGCATCCATGCATTATTCCCAAGTTTTGAAATTGAATCCTTATATTTTTGAAGCTTTTGAAGAATTATGTAGAATGGGGGTTAAGATCAAAGTTAATTCAATTTATCGTGTTAATCCAACTAGCAGTAATTTATTTAGAACAAATGGTGTTCTAGAAGATCCATTGGATGAAAACAATAGTACTAGAAAACCATCCGGTTCTGTTTTCGGGTTTAATGAAATTTCAAAGGACAAAAAAGAGTCTAAAAATAGTTTATTTAAAACTCCTAATGCTAAACCTAAGGCTGGAATTCTGCCAAGTAGCCCTGAAATGCTACAAGGACCGGCATTATCTGGCATTTCTATTACTCCTAGAACAAAACAACATCAACAGCAACAACAGCAGCAAATATTGGAAGCACCAAGTAGGAGGTCAAGTCGGAATTCGGGTTTAGATAGCTTTAAACACCCTTCTGATTCAATTTCAAGGAAAAAAGTTAGAGGTGCAAATTCGATTACCTCAAGATTATTGGGGCATCCATTCGGATCAAGTATTAATGTTTCTGGAACTAATAATTCTTCGGCTAATTCTACCAACTCAAATATGCTAGGACAACAGAAAGAAGGTTTAGGTGTTAAGAGAGTCATTAATTTAACTTTCAGTAGCAGTAATAACAACAATACCAATAATAATACCAATAATAACATTAATAGTAATAATAATAATAATAATAATAATAATACTAATAATAATAATAATAATAATAATAATAACAATACTAATAATAGTGTCAATATTAACAATAATTCAACTGGAAGAAATGAAAAAGATATTTTAAAGAATTTGAATGATGAGTATCTTATTTTCATATACTCAAAGATTGCCAAGGGTTATAAGGCTTTAACAAACTATGATTGTTTCAAAGCTATTAGAATATTTGATTCATTGCCCGAAAATGAAAGGAATACGCCTTGGGTTCTTGCAAAACTTGGAAGGTTACATTTTGAGATTGTTAATTACGAAGAAGCTGAAAATTACTTTATGAAGCTTAGGAAGATAGATAGAACAAGAATTGAAGATATGGAGTATTATTCAACTTTATTATGGCATCTGCACAAAGAGATTGAATTGAGCTTTTTATCTCATGAATTATTTGAAGTTAATAAAGATGCTCCCGAAACATGGATTGCGATTGGTAATTTGTTCTCATTCAAAAGAGAGTCTGATGAAGCTGTTAAATGCTTCCAAAAGGCAACAAATTTGAACAAAGATTGCGTTTATGCATATACGTTGCAGGGGCACGAATATCTTGCTAGTGATGCTTTCGAGAATTCAATAGAATGTTTTCGCCACGCAATTCTTTTAGATAGAAGACACTATAATGCATTCTACGGTATTGGTATGGTGTATCTGAAACTAGGTGACTTTCGCAAAGCTGAATTTCATTTCCGTAAAGCAGTTGAAATTAACCCGGTCAACGTTATTTTAATTTGTTGTGTTGGCATGGTGTTGGAAAAAATGGGCAAAAGAGAACTAGCACTAAGACAGTATATTTTTGCTTCCAAATTACAATCCTTGTCGATGTTGGCATTGTTTAAGAAAGCCCAAGTATTGTTCTCTTTGAAGCAATATGATGAAGCCTTAAAAGATTTCGAGAAATTACAAGATTTGGCACCTGATGAAGCGTCGGTTCATTTCTTGCTTGGAAAACTGTACAAGTATTATGGGCGGAAAAATGAGGCTATTAAACAATTCACAATTGCATTAAATCTTGATCCAAAAGGTTCACATTTAATTAAGGAAGCGCTAGAGAATTTGGATGATGGTAATATGAATGATTAATTGGGGTAGTAAATAATATATATATATATATATGCTTTGCATTGCTTAACGGGAACACTATTTAATACAAATTCTATGAAGGGAACACAGCAAATAATTTTAGTGTTTACTAGCACCAAAAAATATTGTTGCAGTCAAGCTAAGAGCCATAACAATAATTCCCCAAAACACCAATAACCCGGATGCAATTTTAATTCTTGGATCTATAGTCAATTTATAAACAAAAATGCCGGGCAATATAAAAGAAATAGAAGTGGAACCGGTGGCACCCACTATTGCCAATACTTTACCTAAAGAAGTGACATTTGTGGCAATGGCCAAAGTAAAAAAGATTATAGAGGTGGTAATAATGATTAAGTAAGAATCTTCCAATTCAACAACATGATCTTCTAGCTCTCCTTCGGAATCAAAATTTGAGCATTGGTCATCTTCTAGATCATCCGTAAGCAATGCACTTGAGGCATCAATAGTGTTCGTCGGTTGTCCCTTGCGGAAATGATAAATAACGTGATTAATCGAATTTCTGGCAGGATGGCATTGTAAGGGATAAGATAATGAGACTAAAATAATTATCGCTATTCTACCGATTGTAGTCGGCCATGTTGACGGATACATTTTAATAATATTACTTATTGTTTTATCGCCAAATGTTAGATACCCTGTGGTTCCAATTATCAGATAAATGATACATGAAAGTGATATTGCTATTTTAATCATGTATGTAGTTGTTTTACTAGAACGATCTTGTAATTCATTAATAATGGTAAATTGATTTTGGTGACATGTGAACCCGAATATAAAAATTGGCAATGATGTTAAAATTTCTGTAAAAGATGACGGTTTAAAATAGCGTACTGGTCCCGGATCAATCTTTTCATGACCATGAAATATATGCAAATAAATAAAGTGCGCAACAACTAGTATAATCAAATAAACGACTGAAGATAGTGCAACCAATGAAGCATTTTTCAAAGAATGAAGGTGACGCTGATAAGCTAACGGAGATACCAAAAACACAAATACAAGAATCCAGATTGATCTATTTGCTATCCATGGATATTTTATTGATGCTTCTGAAAATATAGAACTCATAACCTGAGGCGCCAAATCACCAATTACGATAAGGTAAGAGCACGAAACACCAAGGCATTTGACTGCAATTGCCAAATCAAAGAACAGGGATAACTGTGGAACGGTTTTATTACTTAAGCAAAAAAATGAAGCATGTCCAGCAGGAGCAAATTCAGAAGCATAAGCCAAAAAATAGAGGCCCAATGCTGATGTGAATGCGGACCACATTATTAGCAACAAACCAAGTAACAATCCATTACACCTAACTGCATATGGTATTGATAAGAGACCAGCACCAAGCACTGTGTGCATCAAGCTCACTATACCTGATTGTGGTAGTGATGTTCCTACTGTGTCCATGATTAACTAAGTTGCTATATAAAAAGTCAAATAAAAAAGGAAAAGGACATTGAAATTGATGATGGACTTAATATAATAACGTTTCCTACCGAGTAAATCTCAATTTTCGGGATTTCCTCATATGAGCCATACATATAATCGATTCTTCCTTTCTACTTTTGTTTTTATTTTTATTTTCGATGTATTGCTACAATTAAAATAACATCATAGAAATTTAAAATACTTATATATACAGATTTTATAGAGTAGGGTGATTTTATAGACACATCTAGTAACCCTTTCTAACAGCGTCTCTAACAACAGAGAACAATTTAGCAATACCATTATCAAAAGTCTTCTTTCTATTGGCAATTCTCTTCGCAAGCTTCCGCTTATTTGGTTTTGTGTAGAATCTTTGATTGAAGTAGACTTCTTTTAAACGATTGGCCCTAACTAAACCTTCAAAACTGGAAATGGATCTGTTGATGGAACCTTTGGACACAAGCAAACTTCTTCCTGCAATTTTTCCTGAGACTGGAAGTTGTGTGGCAAAGGTAAAAGCATCAGGGAGTTTGGTTTTAGCTTCTTTTGTGATATCCGCAGTAGACTTACCTAAGAATGAGCTAAATGATGAGTCGTTAAGAAAATTGTTGGTCGACTTTGCGGATTTGGCTTTAACCACATTGTCCAAAAGGGTGATGGTATTGGATGATGTAGAGTTGTTTCTAGTAAATGTACGAGACAGTAAAAATTTAAACATGATTATTGGTCGTTACAAGTATGTGCAATGAGTAAGGAACTGTTATATAATGTTGTTAAGAAGTTGAAATATATTGTCGCAACCTGAAAAATTTGTCGCTTTAATTTTTTTTTTTTTAGTCTAGACAATATGTAAGGGATTCCATACTGTTCTGTCTTCCAAAAAATTCATAGTTATTAAGATAGCATCATGTCACAGGAATCTACTCAAACTGCTACAATAATTGAAGAAAAATTAGATAATTTGACGGTGGAAAATGATGTTGCCGATAACCAGGAAGGTGAAGCTAGCAAGAAAAAGAACAAAAAGAAGAAGAAGAAGAAACCAGGGTTTGACAATCCAATCTCAAAATTCTACCCTGACGGTATTTACCCCGAGGGAGAATGGCAAGAATATACTGGAGATTCTAATTTAAAGAGGGCCACAGATGAAGAAAAAAGATACCTTGATAACCAAGAAAACAACAAGTGGAATGAGTTTAGAAAAGGTGCTGAAATTCACAGAAGAGTTAGAAAACATGCTCAAGAAGTTCTAAAGCCTGGTATGACTATGACTGAAGTTGCTGAAACCATTGAAAATTTAGTTAGAGATTATTCTGGTACAAGAGATACCAAGAAAGGCGGTATGGGTTTTCCATGTGGTGTTTCACTAAATCATTGTGCTGCACATTATACTCCTAATGCAGGAGACAAGATTGTTTTGCAATACGATGACGTTATGAAAGTTGATTTTGGTGTTCATGTCAATGGTCATATAATTGATTGTGCTTGGACTCATACTTTTAATCCCAGATATGATCAATTATTGGCAGCCGTTAAAGCAGCCACTAATACCGGTATTAAGACAGCGGGTATTGATGTCAGAATGACTGATATCGGTGAAGCTATCGAAGAAGTTATGGAGTCTTATGAAGTCGAATTGGACGGTAAAACATATCCCGTCAAATGCATTAGAAATTTAAATGGCCATAACATTTTACCATATCGAATTCATGGTGGTAAATCAATTCCGATTGTTAAGAATGGTGATACTACTAAATTGGAAGAAGGTGACACAATTGCAGTTGAAACTTTCGGGTCTACTGGTAAAGGGTATGTTGTTCAAGGCGGGGAATGTTCTCATTATATGTTGAGTGATGATCCACCTGCAAATGCTCCTGTTAGATTAGAAAGGGCCAAAAAGTTATTACAAACTATTGATAAAAATTTTGGTACTTTGCCTTTTTGTCGTAGGTATCTGGATAGAATTGGTGAAGATAAATATTTACTAGCGTTGAATCAATTAGTTAAGGTTGGCGTTGTCAGTGAGCATCCACCATTGGTTGATATTAGAGGATGCTATACTGCACAATTTGAACATACCATTTTGCTACATCCAACGAAGAAGGAAGTGGTTTCTAGAGGTGAAGATTACTAATAATTTTTAATCTTCATATATATAACATTAATTATACTATAGCTCATCTTTTACATATTCCATTGTTTGTTCTATTGTTTTGTCTATGACTGCAGTTGATGTGGAACATAAAGTGTTTACTATTTGAGGTACCACTTTTTCAACACTCAAGATTTTTTTACCTTGTTTACCACCCAAAATAATTAATCTAACGGATCGCCAAGATAACCATAAAATTAACATAATCGGTCTTTTCAATATTCTTCTCCAAACGATCCATGAACAAACCGCAATAAAAAAATATAATGATCTATAAATTAGTTGTCTTTCGCTTTTGCTTGAATCATTAATTGATTTGACCAATGTATTTGTTCTCACCAAAACATCACCAAAAAATCCATACCTTTCTGCTAGATTAGATAGCGAAGAGGTTGAAGTTTGAAGATCAGAAATATTCATTTCACTGGCAAGTATCGTAGATTTCATCATTGCACTAACGTTTTGTAATTTACCTGTCAATCTAGTATTTGTCTCAAGTAACTTTTCTTTGTCACTTAACTCTTCTAATTTTTTATCGTCCAAGGTCTCTATTTTATCATTGCCGCTCTCTTCTTTTTCATTTTCTGTTATAGATCCATCCTGGTCTCCTTCTTCTAAATCGATTGTTTCATAATATGTGATTTTTAAATTTTTACGTCTTTTCTCCAATTGAGTTTTACAAAATTCTGATTTCAAACTATGATATCTTTCAAGATATTTAAATAATTGAAAATCAAACCTGTCATTAGAAGGTAAAGTTGGCAAGATACAATACTGAATTTCTGAAATAAGTGTGTCAATTGTAGTGTACGTATCTAAAATTTCTGAAACAGTTTGTGAAGACAAAGAGTTATTATCTCGAAATGTATATATAGAGTTATGTAAATTGTTCAATTGTTTGCTGAACGATGCAAAAGACGCTTCTACTTGTGTCATATTATGTATTGTAGTAGGGTGGAATTGAAAAATATTCCATATAATAGTAAGAAATGAGTTTAAGGAAATTTAACTGAGAAAATTAAAAGTTTAGAGACGTGGATTTGACTTCCTCTCAGTGGCAAAACCAGCTTGTTTATTTATCAGTACCATAAACTAATTAACTACACCTATGATTTTGGAAGAATTAACCACTGTGAATAGAGTCCCTGATTTTGAAATTGCACAAGATGTTTTTTTAGTGAGTCAAGGCGATTCTAGCTTATTAAAGACTGTTATTGACAAAATTAGAGAACATGATCTGGCCCCTTACTATTACTACCTATATTATGATTTAAAATTATCTGGTTTGGAATGGGATCAATCTTTATATGATTCAATGGTTCAGAATAATGATGCTAAAATTGAAGAATTAAAAAAAGTTATTGTCAAGTTGGATGAAGAAGATGAATCAGAGTTGGATATTTTAAAGAAATGGATTGAATTGGCAGAATACTATGCTATGATTGGTGATAAAACCAACAGTTTGACCACATTGAATAAAACAATTGAACTGGCACCATCCACAGGTTCAAAAATTGATTTATATTTAACAATTGCAAGGGTTGGATTTTTTTTTAATGACAAGATTTTTACGAAAAAATACTTGGATGAAGCCAATAGTTTAATTGAAAAGGGTGGTGATTGGGAAAGAAGGAACAGATATAAAACCTATCTTGGTATTTATTTAATGTCAACAAGAAATTTTGAAGAGGCCGCTAAAACATTAACAGATTCATTGTCAACATTCACATCAACTGAATTAACAACATATGAAAATGTTGCACAGTACTCGTTAATTTGTGGTGCATTAACGTTCGACAGGCAAGAGCTAAAGAGCAAATTACTGGAATCACCAGAGATTTTATCGATTAATTCGACATCAGATGAATTGTTGCCAATCTTTGAATTGATCAAATCATTGTATACATGTGAATACAATTTTTTTTTCCCAGCATTATTGAAAACTAACGATTTAATTTTAACAAAAAATAAATTTCTATTGCCACATGCAAATTATTATTTAAGGGAGATGAGATGTAAAGCCTACTCTCAATTATTAGAAAGCTATAGATCGTTATCATTAAAATCCATGGCAGCTTCATTTGGTGTGAGTGTTGAATTTCTTGATAATGATTTATGCAAATTTATCCCATCTAAGAAGTTGAATTGTGTTATTGATAAAGTGAATGGTATTGTGGAAACCAATAGACCTGATAATAAGAATAGTAAATATCATCTATTGATTAAAAATGGTGACGCTTTATTGACTAAATTACAAAAATATGGTGCTGCTGTTAGATTGAGTGGTGCAGAAAAAGTTTAAATTAGTTAATAATCATTTGTAGGATAAGTATATATATCTAAGGAAAATAACCATTATATAGCAACAAAAATGTTAATAAATAATAATAGTAACAAAAAAAAAATAAAGTAAACTAAAAGGGATAGATTTTGAAAATAAAAAAAAAATCCGAAATAACTTAACAAAGATAGCTGATCCAATTATTCAGTGTCTAAATCTAAATCAACATCAGTTGGTAATTTAGCAACGTTTTTAGCTTCTTTGCCTTCAATCTCTTTATCTAAAACCAAATTGTTAGCGTCCTCTTCACTGATAGGAATGAGAACTTCAGAGTTTACTAAATCTGGCTCGACGTGGACCCCTTGCAATTCGGCATCTTCTGACTCAACAACAACCTTCGGTTCTGTTGATGATGTTTTTTCATCCATTGATTCGTCTTTATCATAAAGTTTAATTATTGGTTTTAACATTTTCTTTTTCTGGTTTTCTGGAGTCATACCAATAACGGCAATCATACCTAATGCAATTAAGATAAAGATGATAAACTTCTTGTTGATTCCTTTTAACATGACTGAAAATTTTAGTTTACTAGATGTGTAAAGAAAGAATTAGAAAAGAAAGTGCTATAAATAATACAAACTATTGAGAACAGTCAATTTTTTATCCTTTCGCTAGCACAAAACGGGATCCCAAACATGAACAGAATTATCTTCTGAACAGCTCGCAATGACCATATCATCATTAGGACTCCATGCTATATCATATACTCCTAATAGGTGACCTGCATGTACAAATTCACACTGATCCCCTTTCCATAATTTTACAAGTCCATCTTCTGAAGAAGTCGCCAAAATATCTCCACGTTTCGGATTAAATTTTGTCCCTGTAATGCCAGCATTGTGTGCACCAAATATATATTCTGGTTCACCTAACTTCCTCACGTCATTAATCACTACTTTGCCATCAACACACCCTAGAACAAATTTAAATTCATCTGTTGGATTCCAATCTAATGTATTAATACCTTGGTTTGAACACTTGGCTTTAAATTCTAAGACTTTATTTTGAGCATTACTTAATCTTGTATCCCATAATTTAAAACTTCCATCTTCCCCGACAGTACCAAATAATTTATCATGATTCCTAACCCATTTTATATCGTTAACTCCATAATCATGGGCAGATATAGCTATTATTGGGTCATTAATAATACAGGTCTCAAATTTTTTTTGTTGACCCAATAATAACGTATTATCATTATTACTACTAATTTTATCTGGTTTAATAAATTGAGAATTCAGATCCCAAACTGCAACCATACCATCATTTGATCCTGTTGCTAAAATTGATGATTGTAAATTATTCCAATCTAACGCCCAACATTCAACTGAATGGTAGTTTAATGATACATCTGATAAATCCGAATCGAGTTCTGAGTCTATATAATTATTTGATTTTTTTGTTCTATCATATATACGAACAGATCCGTTACTTGAACCTGTTGCAATTAAATCAGGATTTGATGGCATATACTTTGCTCTATTTATATCACCGATATGAGGTATTCTTTGGATCAAATTTAATGAATTTTTAATTTCGGTGTTGTTACTGTTGTTGATATTATTATTGCTATTATTCGGCGACTGACCAGAATATACAAATTCTTTTAAAGTTGGATCATAATCGAAATCATGTAGTGGTAATTTAGAAATATGATCTGGAATTGAAATATTAAACAGCTGTAAAGATTCAAATTTGTTAAAACCATTTGAAAATGAGCCTAATAAAAGTCTCTGTGTGTTGAATAGCTTATCCGATGACAACTCAACATCGGGAAACCATTCGATTGACAATGACGGCCAAAGTAATGAACTAGTTTGTAAATGATTGTATAATAATGGAGCATTTTTTTTCCAAGTTCTATAATTTTCTTGCTTTGAAGAATCTATTGCTACTATATTTCCTTGTTCTTCTTTTGTTGAATCTCGTATCTCTCGATCATCCTGTATACTCTGTCTTTCTACTTCCATAGTGGGAAGATTATCTATAGGATAAATTTTCACAGTATTAAGAGAAGCAAGCTGTAAACCATGAAAAAAAACTTGTAGACGCGTTAAGGTGTTGAACCGATAATTCGATAGGACTTTTTTTAACTACTCGTATTTCGGCAAGAGTGTGGGTCTGAATTAGTTTATTGGGTGATTTTACAAGTATCCTAAAACTATCTCTTGCTCATACTTTTACATCAACTTGAAGAAAAATCAATTAATTTGACTGATGATATCTTTAAAGAGGTTTTTTTCTCACAGAAAATCACCATTGGTCACTTTTTAAAACGTATGGACTGTATTGGCACCAGAGCGTATGGAGTTTAAGTTTTTGAAAAATAAAGTTACAGGTGTATGAATAAGATGGAAAATTACGCTTTTTTTAATGCAGCATATTTAAGTTTGGGTATTATTATGGACATAGCTAAGGTAGCAAACTAAGCAGATAAGGAAAACCATATTTATATCTTTCTTCATGACGCATACACCACAAGTAAACTTTTAGGGCGTATTCGTTGTGGGATCAGTTTATTGATTACTGGATTATCGAAGAAAGTAGTCGTTAGAACAAAAAACGGAAGCCCTGATCACTGTAATATAAATGTTGAATGATAAAAGCAAAGGCGACTTTTCTTATTATGCTATAAATAATATCTGTAAGTCTTTCAGTTATATTTTAAAGCTGACAAAAATAGTTTACCATAGGTATATTGGATCCATTTGCTACTATC
The DNA here is from genome assembly GCA_003707275.3 of Kregervanrija fluxuum. NCBI lineage: Eukaryota > Fungi > Ascomycota > Pichiomycetes > Pichiales > Pichiaceae > Kregervanrija > Kregervanrija fluxuum. The sequence goes on from PPNM03000020.1 coordinate 191,552, forward strand.
ATATCGCGGTGCTGAAATGATCAGAAATCGGCATGTTTGTACCATTACCCGACATATGAATAGAGTACACATTTAGACAATTAACATGAGTTTTGTAGCAAACAGGAAGCGCAGTCCAGGCAAACGGAGGTATTATTTTTCATCAAGATTTTGAGGGTTTTCTAATTGTAGCAGTCTTTTATTTATCCCAAATTATTTTCTGGGATATTTTTTTCCAAAATATTTATCGGCAGACATGTGAATATTGTCATCATTTAAACCAACTTTCATTGCTTTGTTCTTCCTCCTTGCTTTATTGCAAAATATATAACTAAAAACAAGAGCACCGTTATCATTACACTACAAAAGCTGAAGCTACATTAGTACTCAGTTGGTGAAAATTTAAGACAATGAAAGCTGAAATTTATTACCAAAATCAACTTCAATTGATAGAATGAAAGTTCATTAATTACAGATCAATATCTAGACGATTTGCATTATCAGAATTCGTTTCTGTGATCAAATTCCTGGTTTTTGAATAGTTGAAGCAACCGGTTTATAGACTAGGGAAGTTTGTATGAACTTTTTTTCGTGCTACATGCAGTTTTGCTTTTATCATTCAATTTAGATTTTGAGACCTGATTTTTTTTCGGCTTTGAACCAGCTCTGCAATGGTTATCTGAGCAAGTGCAATCTGATCTGAGAAACTAAAAATCAATTATTTTCCTACTTCGTAGCAATCACTAGCCTCCTTTCGTCTAATTTTGTATTTCACCAAGGAATGCACTCTTCTGTCTACCAATAAAAAAGCCAGCCTGTCATTTCTATCGACAGTTTCTTTGTAGTTGAACCATTAGTTCATATTTATCTTTGTTTTTTGAAACGCTTGAATACAGTTGAACGACAGAAGAGTTAAAATGAAGTATATGGTAGGCATGGTATCTTCCTTGTTTGGGAGCTACTATCAGTTCCTGATACATTTCTTTAAATAATCTGTTTCTAATCTTTTTAATTCATATCCAAAGATTTTCTCTTCCAGTAAATAACCGCCTTCTGGCTCATTTTAAATTTTATCAACAAAATAGTATTCTATTTGCATTTTACGCTCTATACTACTAGTCGGTTCTGAAATTGCTTCACTGCTAAAATTCAGAATATTACTAGCAGGAAGACTTAATATTTCAAAAACTCCTTCGTTCCACCTATTACTAACCTGAATATGTTCTTGTGGTGGTCCTTCTCCACCAATGCCGCCTGTAGATATATCCTTTAAGGATTCATTAACCCTATATACTAAACAATCAAAATTTCATTATCTATTATATTTGAATTCAAATTGTGATCTGCTTCCAATTCTGGATTAGAACGGACAGTATTTGACAAATATTTACTGCCCTTTCTGCTACCGACTGATGTATCATGCATGCTAGGAGGTTGCATATGATATTGAAAGTTAAAGCTCTTTGTTTTCTCGGTATTCTTGGATTCCTTTTTTGATGAACCCTTGATAACCTTTACTACTTGATTTCTAGCAGTAGGCCAATAAGAGTTGCCTGAAATTTGATTGATGGATTTGTTAGAACCGCAAAGCTGTAATAGTGTTGATACCTCTTTCTTATAAAGGTTCAAAGAATTCTTTAAATAATAACTACTTCTTTTGTGGTTGTATATAAATCAGTCTTTTGTAACCATAAAATCAACTCACATTCATTATTATCGTTTATACTATTCTAGTCAATAAACCATTCTAAGATGTCATTCATACCTACATAACCTGTTATCATCTGCTTCAATTGTTCAACAAAAAACTCATGCCTGCGTTTAGTTTCAGCTGTATTCCCTCTTTTTATATAGGGAGCAGTCATAGCGATTGGATTTTTTCCAAAATCAGAAACTTTTAGATTAGATAAATAAACTTGAATATAGTAAAAACATCTACCAAAAAGTGGCTCTTCTTCACCATCGTCATCTAATTTGCTTCTAAACATCGACGCCAACTTCTCTCTAGTATTGTTTTTTGTAATTAATTTCATTTTTGAAAACTCACCTATCATGCGACTTATGTAATAAATCTTGAATATGTTAAGTTCAAAACTTTCAAGATCTTCTAAATTGGAATTGAGCTTAAGTTGTTCAAAGTTTAAATTCTCATTATTCTCATCAAAAGGGTCCAAAATCAAACCGCAATTTTCTTCCAGATCCAACCTGGGAAATGTTACATTTGTAATAAATTGGGAAAATTAGAGCGTTTTTTCATATTCAGTATATCTCCTACCAAAAAAAAGAACTAAAATTGCTTAAATATTTTTCAGAGTCTATAATTCTTAATTGTTCCGCAATAATTAAGTTATCTTTGAATTTGCTTAAATCATACTGCAATGTCAAAGGATGGAAAATGTATACAGCAATACTTTTTCTTTTCTCTAAAATAGTTAGCTTCTTTATCCACTCACAAGATATAAAGGAAATTGCACAGATTGCTTGGTCCATTGACATTTTTTCAGTAACCTTTTTTGGGAAAGCTGTTTTTTCAAAGATTTTCCATGTTGGTTCCTTGTAGCATGGGTCACAATAAAGCTGAACATTGGAGGCCATGTTGAATTTTGAAAATACAACAATATATTGGGCATGAGAGCCCTTTTATTATCAAATAACTCGTGAGTGCTTCGTGGGATTGTTCCGATGGTTTAAACGCGATAACATTAACACTTCTACAGGAATTTAGTATTTAAAGAAATAAGCAATAACAGATTATCATCGTTAAGGAAAACAAACATGAGAGCAAAACTTTCCCTACGATGACATTTAATAATAACTGAAATAACGGTGAGCTGTATTTATATTTTTTTTTGAGAATATTGTTAATCTCAATCATTTCGTAGCCTGTAAATGGTTCACTAAATTTATACTTATATACTAATTCAAATCTCTTTGTTTGGTTCGAAATTATTATACAGAATGTAAGTGATAAATCCTAGACACGTGATTTGACGAGCTATATGATATTAGGAACTCAGAACTTCTGAATCGAGAAATAGTAGCTTAGTCAAGTGTTTCTTTGTCAAGCGATATTCGAATTCAAAGCATGCTATAATTTTCTTTACTTCCGAATATACTTTTTTCCAATCTGTTTACCTTAATTTTCTTACATTACATATTTTTTGGAAATCGTTGTTACAATCATGCTTTCGGATTGAGTGACAGCTGGAAAATCTATAAAATTGGGAAATTAATATTTCTAAGGACTTTGAACTCAAAAATAACATAATACGCCTCGATTCTCAATTTTCATTATTATATGAATGTTGTATATAATATCATATCTGATAATGTTTCATTAGAAACAAATATGTTTACCTATTTACACACACATCGTAAAGCTGAAAGTAGGCTAAAATTAAGAACATTAATTAAAAAGACCTCCTGCCAATCATTATGCAAGGAACCGAAAATAAAAGAGTAACTAATCAAAGAATTAAAAGAGAAAAGAAGCAATAAAAGTCAAGATCAAATAATTATAATGTAATGAATTTGATAAGTCAATGACAATTTTATTGAAATCTATCATAAAAGGTTCTGACTATCTTTTAAATTGCCCTCTGAGTAATTTTGCACTCAGATTCCTCCATGAGCAATTAAAGCTTGATGATACGTTAAGAGATGAATTTAATTAGGCTCAAGGAAGCTTGCAGATGTTAGATTGACATACCCAGTACAAGAAGAACAATTTCATCTGTAGTCTAAACTTTAGACTAATGGAAATCGTGATTCCTATTAAGACCTTTTGTAGTTAGAACAGAAATGACAATCTGATGTTAATAAGCAAATAAGTTAGTAACAGCCATTTAGCTAGATGTTTAGACTTTACTTCACAATTCAAAAATTCTATTGGATTTTACCCGGTTCAAGAAACTCATCTGATAATGCATCAAGTAAAAAAAGAGAAGAAAAAAAAGTTATGCTGATCAGGATCAGGGAAGAAATAGAGCAGATAGATGGATCGAGATCAATACCGCGCGTATCGAAGATAATCATGGTCTATCTCAATATGTTTGTCAATAATTAAAATTTTGAAGGACAAAGGCCCAGCGGATAAATCCATGAATAGTAATATTAAACATTTCGAATGGAAATGTGATATAGGATCTATTATTTTAAAGCAAGTTACCAAAGGTTCATTCTCAATTTTTCATAGTCAGATTTCTCTCAGGGAAAACCAGAATTGAAATCACATATCAATGTGCCCGAAGTTTCTTCAAGAAATTTAGACTGTCAAACGATTAGAAACAAATAGCAACTATAAATACAAAAAATGATGTCTTGAAGTAACCTCGGAAACAGATTAAACTCCAAATGATATAGCTGATATGACTGAAAATATCATGTATCGAGAAGTGCTTTTCATTGGATTCAACCTAACCTAAAAAATAGTAATCATGGCAAAGACACCATGGTTAAAAGATTTGGAGATCTCATTGCCTTTTTATTCAATCTGAACAAAGCTTATAAGTGTACTTAAGATTGGCATATCTTAACAGTTGCAATAGATACGACTGATCGCACTCCTGAACTACGATCAGTAATTTATTCGCACCACCGCAGATATCTGATACTAATATGTGGCGTAGTACATAGGAATAAAGGGGAAACTCTGATGCGATTTTTAACATGTTTGATATAACAGAAAAAGCAACTACAAAAAATGAAGGCAACTATAAAGTTGTGTTTCCCTTTTGCACATTTTACCATTTTGTTCGTCTTAGTTTTCCTCTTAGTTTGCCATTTTCTTTTATCTACGTTAGCATACTCATTTTAGCAGACAGTTTATAATATAATGGAGACTGAAGAACCTAGAGAGGATCCATTCACTAATGAATTCGGTATACCTGCACCAAGTGCGGATACGCTCAGCAACATATTTGACTACAAGAGGCACCTTTGGGGGGCCATTGAGGAACAGAGAGTAGCCTTGGATGAAGTTGATGACGAGGTTACAAGAGAAGAGGGATTGGCCAAGCGCCGGAGGTGGAGTTTTGAAAAGAACTCGAGAATCTCCCTCTCTAAAATTGACAAACTTATTGCCAATCGAGAGAGTCAGTTTCCTCAATGGATGCAGCCTTTGTTGACTAGAATTGAGTCACAAATGGGGGAATTGAAAGGGAATATTATAGCCATGAAAACTGAGTTGAAAGGGGATATTAGGGAGTTGAAAACTACAGTAGATCATATGGATGACCGATTGAGAGGTGTGATGTTTAGTACTGCGATTACTGAAAATAGAAATAGGAAGCTAAATGGATTCCCACTCCAGAGAGTTCCTTTTATAGTTGGTGAAGGACCTGATGACGATGTTCCCGTTATACAAAACGTGGAATCAATTGACAACATTTCTCGAGAACATTGTGAGTATCTCTTGAGGGGATATGGTATTACGTTCGGTAGAAATGAGAACGTTAATCTAAAAAATCGTTTGAGGGACATTTTTCAATTTAACAGCCCTACAGACTTAAGGCTTGTTTTTCATCCCTTTTGAACCTCTTTGCTCTTTGCTATAGTGTTAATTATGATTATAACTGATTGAGACTGTGAAGGTTATTATTCCTAATTGGAAATTGCAACAACTATTCTCAAGCGAGAATGAAATTTTATGAGAATTTTAAAATAAATGTAAATCGTTTATATACTTTTATGTATCGATTGCAATATAGATTAGTTGAGTAATAACTATGAGTATAGACCCAGTTTGATATATTAAGTGTTGAAACCTGGAGAAATTGTATTGTCAGTCAATTATTATGGTTCCTATTTTTAGGTTAATTAAAGCCATTCCATTGTTGTCCTTACATGCATAACTCCTGTAGGAGAAACCAATGAAATCAAAGTAAACGAAGATAACGATATTAATCATGTAGTTACATCCATTTAATTGGACATTAAAAATATTATAGACCAGAGATGAAAAATTGCAATTAATTACAATCAAATACATATTGCCTATATAAACATGCTGTGCCTCTTTTTAGTTTCTACTTGTTTACAACCTTTTTCTTTTCTCTCTTTTGGAGAGAGATCTTTATATAAAAATTGAATACAATTTAATTATACTTTGTTCTTACCTATGTAATCTATTTCGCTCAAAAATGAGATAAAGAAAAACTCATCGTATAATCTTATTAAACTCAATAACACTATTGATTAGTCTGTTGGTAAGTTTAGTAAAACAGTATTTCTTTTAGAATAATTTTTAATTTTCTAAAATATTCTTTTTCATATCGGTTCATATTTCTAAAGGTCTTAGACAGTAAGACAGGGACAAATTACTTACCGTTGCTTGTAAGTCTCTTGTTACGGCATTGATAAGATCACATCACCACTGCATTGATAATTGGTAAGTTGATACTATAACCACGCCGTACCGAAATTGAGTCCTTGTAATTATTTTTACAATAAACAAAATCAATGTCATAGAGTAGCTTCACTACAACATATGACCTATGTCCTGATAAATACTTCTATTCTTGCACTGCGGGAAACTGAATGTTGAATCTCGGCTAAGTATTACTTTATCGAAAACTTAATTTATTACTTGAGACACTATTATTATTGATCGTCAACTTTAAATATGCACATATTATTTTATTATTAGATTGTACAGTGACTGATCAGCACTGCAATCAATACTATTACTATATTTATTTTTACTATTATTAAGAAAAATTTACATCTATTATTACTAAGATTATTAAATCTATTATTACTAAGGCTAAGACCTGTTATTGGCTAGGACCTACTACTATACTATTATTATTAATATTATTAGAGCTACGACCCTCTATTATAGAGGTTAAAATATCTACAACTATTAGTAAAGAGGATATTACATATCTAATTCAGCTTGAAAAGAGTTTCTTGAATATCAAACGCAAAAAATATTACTGTGCATTGATTATTTCAATCACCTAGTGATGAATTCACGCTATCTGAAAAATGGATTTTTGATTATCCAGTGGAAACGAAAATCGATATTGAAAGTCTACGAAACTTGATGCCAGTTTAGGGCACCCAAGCAACTAGAATATGTTCTAACAAAGAAAACGGCAAAAAGAGGAACAGAGGTTAACGAATGTTTTAGGAGCAGTCGTTAAAATACAATTGGCATAATTGCGAATACTATGAATCCAAAAGCATTTTTAATCGAATTATGTAACCAAAAAATGTGATCGGCAAAGTCACTACAGTTCAGAAGACCTAAATATTGTTTTTCTATTTTGATTTAACCATAGCTGAATAATGGAGAGAGGTATGACATTCAGAGTTAAAATAGTTGGAGAGTTATCAAGATTTTGAAATGCTTTGATTTCTTATTAGTCCTGCGAAGAGTATGTGAAGGAAAGAATTAAATATAACATTGTAGAATTTGGAGAACTATTGAGAGTATGTGAAGGAAAGAATTAAATATAACATTGCAGAATTTGGAGAACTATTGAGAGTATGTAAGAGAAATAATCGATTCAGGAAAGAAAGCAATAGATTTTGAAGTAAAAAATTACATTGCTCAGTTTTTCCATGGTCTCCCACTACACTACTCGGTCAGACTCTTAGCAGCTTAATTGCCGTTGATTGTATAAGAAACGTCGGTTTTGGCTACATATGGCTGCAGGCAGTCGAGAAAAAAAACATTACTATGAGATTGTAACAAAAAATATTTTCTAAAAGTTCTTTTTAGCATATAATTGGCCAAAAAATTTTTAAAAAAATATGCTAATCATTATTTAAGTTACTTCAGTATTGAATAATTAAAAAAAATGACTTTTTTTTTATTAAAATAACTAAAATATGTATTGTAGAACCGGATACTAATTTTTTTTTCAAGAAAATAATTGAGAAAGTAACATTTATGATTATTTAGATCTTTAAAACTGGGATATACAATGTTACCTTTCGGCAATAAAAACTTAGTGAATATGAATAAAGGATACATTTAAACGTAGTTAATTTTTTGAAATGGTCGTATCAGTATGCAACAATACTGAGCTTTAAATTATTATACAATGTATACACTTAACGATAAAAACAATAAATCCAGGATAGTTGTTTATTTCATCTACCGTAATTCTTAATCTGAACCTGTACTTTCAACATTTGCCGAGCAACAAAACAACCTTCTACGTTTTCCATTGCCAATTTTAGAATATAAAATGGGATTGGTATCTGTATCAGTGGTGATATGAGTATCTGTATCTACACAAGTATTTGAACTAGAAGTAAAACTGGCATCATCCT
>PPNM03000021.1:0-199737 GCA_003707275.3 Kregervanrija fluxuum
TCGATTACACGATTTCTAATAGTAAGTATTAACTTATCTATCTACGGGACCACACCTGTAATCGTTCCTCCTGTGAGCGTTATCCTAATCATCATATGTTGGAAGTAGATGATTACAAATAACACTACACCCTACTGGAGGAGGTGTGGGATTTCAATATAAAATTCTTAATGTTCCAATATTATCTACACCCAACCAATAACATTACAGTTAAAACAAATTTTCATCAAAAAAAAACCCAAAAACTGTATTCGTTAGTAGTTAAAAATGTCACAAATAGCTTGAAAATGGGAAAGGATACTTCTAAATATTTATCCGAACAGTCAGTTTGTCCGAGTGGTTAAGGAGAAAGACTTGAAATCTTTTGGGCTCTGCCCGCACAGGTTCAAACCCTGTAGCTGACGATTATTTTTTTTGAATATTTTCATGTTTTAATTATTATTTTTAACACTACAAAAAAATATTTATATTCTTCTATCACTAATTTTGGTCTCTCTAATATCAATCATGAACTGATTAACTCTGCCCTCTCTCACTGCTCTCTTCAACTTCTTTAAAATCCTATCCGTAATTGTAATACCCAACCTACTTAATTCTAAAACTTTATCTCGCACAATTTTCATCTCGGTAATGTTATCATCATCATCAATTCCACTAAATTCTTGAGAATCACTAATCACTTTGATTATTTCTTTTGTCATATTTGAATCTTTACTTTGAATACGAAGTATAAAACTATTTAACTCATCTAATAAATTTTCATCGTCTTTAATAACTCTAATTTTCAAATCATCTGTAACAATAAGCTTATTGTCTTCCTCATTACCAACTGAGATGCTAACGGTTGAATCCTCCTTGAATTTCAAACTAAACATTTCATTTAAAGTTAATACAGAGCTTGTTGTCAGTTCATGAGTATTTGGATCATGTGATAAATAAGTATTAGTCGATGTCTTTAACGCATATTTCTTTTCATTTGACAAATCGTTGGTGATTAATTTATTATTGTTTTTAAATAATCCAGTGATATCAACCAAAACTAAAACCTGTACAGTTGAATTAGGTTGGCAGTAATTTAACGGATTCTTTAATGATTCTTTATGGGGCAAATATAAAGCGGTATCCAATGGTGATAAAATACTTAAATCTGAAGAGGTCGTAATATTCGGTGAAGATATGGGTGAAACTGGTGAAGTTGACAAACAATACGTTGTGCCATTTCTCATAAATGATATCACCAATGGAATATTTGTTTGCGGTAGGTCTGATTTAATTAGAGTCGTCCAACCTGTACTTAAGTCATCAACATTGATTTCTGATATTGATTTTGGTTCACCATTGATCATAAAATGTGTTGGCGTTGATTTATCATGCGATGAAGATTCATACGCTTTCAATTTTTTTGAGTTTGTTCCTTTCCTCTTTTTTTGATTCTTTTTATCACCTTTAAATAAAAGTTTAGAGACCATCTTAGTTGTTTTTCTATGGTATAAACAAAACAAAGAAGAGTATACAAAAAAAAAATTATGGGGAAGAAATAAAAAATTTGAAATTAAGCACTGCCCTAGCGCGTTCATCATTAGTTACGTTAATGAGATGTTTATCATGATGCAGTAATTCTAATATAAAGGACCATGAGATAAATAAAGTGATAAAAAGAGGAATAAATAAGTGTAAGATATATGTGAAAAAATGTTTATCAAAAATTGAAGTCTAATGTGCAAACTTTCTTACGGACCATTCAACAACAGTTTTAACAAACTCAGCCTTTCTTTCAGTAACAAGCCAATGACCCGAATCGATACCTTTAACTTCCCAATCATTGAAAAACTTTCCAATTGCATTAGAATGAATATCATTACCAACAAAACTAGAATAGTTACCTTTAACTATTAATAAAGGAGCGATATTTTCTTGATGTGCCAGTGGTTCAATATCACCATATTCTTCTAATTTCCATTCTAAAATATCTTCAACATGGTTATTAAGAAGGCTTAATGGAACTTTTTCAACCAATTTACCATCTTTACTTCTAGCTATGTTAGTTAACCAAAAAATAACAACTTTTTCATTTGGTTCAACCCAGGTTAACAACCAATGTTTCATTTCATCTAAGGTCCAGTCAGGGTGCTTTCTCAAACAGGATAACATTGCATTGATACCAATATGAAATTTTTCAAATTCAAAATATGAATTTTCCGGATTTCTGTATGGAGTATTATCAACGGCAACAACACCTTTAACTAATTTTGGAAATCTTAAAGAATGTATCATTGCTGCTTTGGCACCCATAGAATGACCCATTAAAATAAAACCACGATGACGTGGAACAGTTGATGGCAAATTATTAATTAGATTGGTAATATCGTTAGACATTGCCAAATAATTCATTGGCTCACTATGAAAAGAAGTACCATGATTACGCAGATCTGGTACAATTAGTGGGGTATGTAATTGAGTTGCAAATTGCTTTGAAGCAGACCGATTATTTTTTCTGTTACCTAATAATCCATGAAGAAAAATTATTGGTGGAATTTTTGAACTCTTTAATGATACTGTTACAGATGTTGAAGGTGGTAAAAACAGATCATAATCTAGAACATTAGGGACAGCAATATGTGTATAACGAAATTGGGAGGAGAAACTTGTAACCGATACTAAAGGTTTTAAATTATTTTGTTTTATGCAAAACATTGTATAGTATTTTTATGAAAATGTATTGTTTAACTATATATCAAATGACCGATAACAAAAGCATAGAGAAGTGTATACATTAATTGAAGAAATGGAGAAACGCGGTTGGAATTTTTCTGAAGACGTTGAGATCTATCAGAAGCATAATAGTTTCACGTTTGTCGAGATCTAACAGAAGCACAATAGTTTCATGTTTGTTAACTGTGAAAATGGATACAGCAAAGATGTTAGAATAATTTGAATTATATGTGATCATAAAGTTTATAAAAGGTGAATATCCAATCGATGTTAGTTTTGTTTCGGGCAAGAAATGTGAAATAGAAATACCCAAACAAAAAGTAAACTAATAGTTGAAGCAAATATACACTACAAATATGATTTCAGCTACTACATTAATATTTTTGATTAAGAAAAGTCCGAAGCTATTATGCTTAATTATCACATTTATTAACATTATTATGTTGTTTTTTGTGTTGAACGGTTGTACGCACGATTCTAGTGGCTATGCTGATTTATATTTGGTTGAATACAAATTTAACAACAATAGTGATATTTCAAAGATGCTATCAACGCAATATTCTAATAGACACAATGGTTCAAATATTAATGAGTTCAAACTCCAAGTCGGCTATATGGGAATTTGCATTGAATTGGAAAGTGAAGTGGCAACAGCCTGTGGATATACCCAAGATATTGATGAAAAATATTCTAGTCTAATCCCGTCATTTTCAATTATAGGAAATTCCACAGCAGGTACAAGTTTAGAAATTTTAAAAGTCGCAGAAACGTTTCAGAAAAGAGTCATGAAAAAGGAAATTTTGATTGTAGAATTAGTTTTCCAATTGATTCTAATTGTTGTTCAATTATACGAAGTTTTATCTTTTTTACCACTTCAAGAGTACGTGACGTACTTGAGTACTTTTGTTTTAGGTTGTGCATTTTTGATTATCGGTATTATTATTGTCTGGATCAAGGTTGGATGCTGCACCATCAATGAAGTTGGCGAATTAGCAAGTATGGAGATTATAAGCATTACAATCGGTGCAAAAGTTCAAAGTTTGATGTGGGCAGTTGTTGCATTATGTATAATTGAAGGTTTGATGCAAATCTTCTTCAGTTTCAGGGAGAAAAAATTAGCCGATAGTAAAAGACAAATCAAAAATAAAAAAAACGATTTAGAGAAAGATGCTGGTAATGTTTCTGATAGTGTTATGAGTAGTATAAGCACTTTAAGAGAAGCATTATAATCCAGGAAATGGAATCTAGTTAGTTATTACTTGATACCCTAATGTTTAATGTTTATATATAAGTATATATAAATATATGTTGACTTTTGACTCATAAGCAAGGATTTTCTAAGTTAAAAGTAATGTTATTCCCAAATCGCATACGAAGATTACGTACGCATTCCGGAGGTTACGCTGCGGAGTAAAAGTCAGTCCGGGACAGTTATATTTCCACTTTGGGAAATCTCAGTGAAACGATAAGAGAATCCGCACTCAGTAGTAAAAAAAAAAAGACATTTGCCTTTACGTTTGCCACCCACCTTGTTATTCATTTATTAATTTATTTCTCTTCTTTCTTCACTTGTTGTTACACAACTGAAATAACACACTCTATAAACTACATTCACTATGCAAATTTTTGTTAAGACCTTGACAGGTAAGACCATTACCTTGGAAGTTGAGTCATCCGACACTATTGACAACGTTAAGCAGAAGATCCAAGACAAGGAAGGTATTCCACCTGATCAACAGAGATTAATCTTTGCTGGTAAGCAATTAGAAGACGGTAGAACATTATCTGACTACAATATCCAAAAGGAATCTACATTACACTTGGTTTTGAGATTAAGAGGTGGTATGCAAATTTTTGTTAAGACTTTGACAGGTAAGACCATTACCTTGGAAGTTGAGTCATCCGACACTATTGACAACGTTAAGCAGAAGATCCAAGACAAGGAAGGTATTCCACCTGATCAACAGAGATTAATCTTTGCTGGTAAGCAATTAGAAGACGGTAGAACATTATCTGACTACAATATCCAAAAGGAATCTACATTGCATTTGGTCTTAAGATTAAGAGGTGGTTTTTAGATTTTGTTTATATTTTGGGAATTATGTATAAATATATTAGTTAACGCTTTATAACTTCTAAAATTTTTTTATATTCTAACAAGAAACTTTTTTTTTTTAATTACAGTAAATTGTAAATTATAAGTATATCTACTACCATTTTTTACAGTCATTCAATGTTTTTTCGACTTCAACAGTTATAACAGAGTTGATATTTTCCGACTGAAGCAGTTTCAAACAATTCAAGCATTCATTAAATTGATCATCACTCAATTTCAAACTGCTAAATAGTAGTCTTGTCAATCTAACAAATGAAACAAGCACAGCTTGCAAATTATCACTATTGCTACCAATCTTTTTAGCTTGCTCCCATAATTTAAATAATTGATCTTGTTGAATTGATTTATCATCATCGTTTAATTTCTCAATTAATTTTGAAATTATATTTAAGACACCTAATTTAAATTTATATTTTTCATCTGATGTTTCAATTAAGTTAACTTGTGTATTGGTCAGATAATTTTTAATTTGGTTAATTGCATAATTAATCAATTTTTGATTGCTCTGTTCCTTGTTCATCGATGAAATTAAATTTAATAATAATGATTGCTTGAGCATTATAGAATTTTCTCTCTTTTTCTTATCACTCATTCCACGTTCCTCATCTTCAGTATCGGAGTCAGATTTCACAGGGTTAATCAATCCATCAATCAATTCAATATAAATATTATAAACTGATTTATCTTCAGGATAGGCACTTAGAAAGTAACCCAATGATTTGATACTGTGTTTCTTATACTTTGCATTTTGTCTCTTAGCTTCAGTTATGACTCGTTCCAAGACTTTACCGAACAAATCGTCATTACTGGCCAAATATTTTTGAGAGTTAGTTGATAATAGAACCAAAGAATTTAACAAGTTTTCTTTACCCTCATACGAACGTCCCTTCAAGGATTCAAGTAAAATGGAATAAAGCTCCAATAAATTATTTGGATTAAGCATTGAAATTTGGGAGCCTAATTTGTCAACTATTTCTATGATAGATAATGCAATAGTTTGCCTGATGCTTAAGCTTTGAGATTCTATATGAGATTTCATCAACTGGACAATTTCTGGGAAATATAGTTTAATAGAACTTGAACCCGAACTGGCTGAATCGGACCAAACTTTTTTAAAATTATCAGCTATACTCTTATCTAAATCATGTTTACCAATAAATGATAACGGTATAAACGATACCGCAATTGATTGAAACTTATCATTTGAGAATTTTGAGACAGATTCGCATGCAACTGATGATATTTTAGATAATCTATCATCATTATCGTTTTTCTTTTCAAAATAATATTTAACTAATTTTTTGGAAAAGGATTGAATTTTTTTAATGGATGCTATTCTAACACAATAACCACAAGTCATAGCATAAGATTTTGCCACTGTTTCATTTCTATCTTTTAATTGACCAGCTGCAATTTTTAGTAATTGATCCCCATAACTGTTAGAGATAAAAAAATATCTAACAATTAGATCGACAATAACTTTAGAACATGCCACTTTAGACGGCAATCCAACAGATTTCTTAACTGCTAAGCTTAGATTTTCAATAAAGTCACCCATAGTTTCATCATCTAATAGATTCATCAACTTTTCCACTGCTTCCATCATTGGCGAACTGCCCACAGCGCCTAACCTTTGAGTATCGATATCTTCGGGCTTTAGTTTATATTTCTCTGCATTCAATGCCAGATAATTGACAACCTGAGGCTCAACCGAACTCATTAATAAAATTATTTGTTCAATCATTTCACCTGCAAATGATTTCAAGCTTTTGGAACAAGTATTTGCTAATTTTAAAATTGTCTCAAATGCAAAGTTTTTAATATCTTCTGCATCACTTAACAATCCATTATTGCCAAGTAAAAATGGAACCAATTGCTTCAAAATAGTTTCTTGAACTTTTGAACTTCCTGTAGAATTGCTTATTTTCATAACCATGGAGTTTGCTAGATACATCGTTAAAGATCCACCCTCTTTTCTAACAGATTCTTTAATATCATCCATTGCTCGAAAGGACATAACCCAAATCTCTTCCAATTTATTTTCATATTTGGAAAATTCTACTTGCCTCAATAACTCTTGTAAGGCAGCAGTACTTGCCTGCCGAACCCTCCACTCTCTATTACCCATATCTAATAATAGTTCTTTTAAGATGATATCAAAATGCGCCACAACCGTTTTATTAGTATCCGTAATCAGAGTATTCCAAATATCATTCATTGTTCTTGAAACAGATGTATTTGGATCATGTTTATATCTGAACAATTTTGGAATCAACCGATTTGATAATTTTGGGTTATTTGACAGGAGAGAATCTAATTTTGATTTATCTAAAATGGCTCCAATGCCGAATGCAATACCTTTACGCGATGACCATAGTGCTGAATTTTTAGCTAATGACATAAATTTGTAAACTAAACTTGGATCACCAACTTCAGATGCAAGACTTAGAATATCCTTATAGGTTGAAACTGTTTCACCATCACCTGTATTTAAAACACCCGGTTCAAAAAGTTGTGTTTCTTCATTAACATAACCACTCATCAATTGTTTTGTAGTTTTCTTTGAGTCAGTTAAAGAAGTCAATAAATCGTGAACAAGAACATCTTTCAATTCAATATCACCCTTCTCATAAACCATACTCAATCCTCTAGATGCGGACTCTTGAATAATATCTTCACGATCAGACAAAAATCTCATAAACGCATACTGAATTTCATTCAATCTTTTCACAATAATTGGTTCATTACAATATTGTACTAATGATAATAGCCAAATACAGCCGGCTCTTCTTAGATTTGGTTTAGTGCTTTTACAAGCTTCTAAAATCGAATTTAGAACAATTGGACATCTATTTATATTATGGTTAACTATTTCAGCATTTTGAATATCAATTTTGTCTTTCAAAACAGAGGAAGACCATCCTGAAGCTAAAATTGAAAATCCTTCGCCTGAAGTAAATAAAGTGTCTGTTTGTTTTGTAGTATATGTATCAAACAATATTTGCTCAAAATCATTTAACGAATCAGATAAATTAGACGATGATGGATAGCTTAATGAAAGATAGCACCAGGCCATGGTCGCCGATTCATCAAAATTTTTCACCATTGGTTTCAATTTTTCAATAAATAAAACTTTGAAATCATTTAAAGAAGAGGACAGTTTCAATTCAGGACCAAGACAACCAAACATTGACAGTTGAGATAGACAATCTAAAGAATCATTTATAGATTTTGATAATGAAGAATTCAAATTTGATTGAAGTAATTTCAAAACTCCGGTAAAAAGGTCGTCGGTAATGATTAAACTTCTCTTGCTTAAAATTAATCTTGAAACAATATAACCAATTGGTAAAATTGAAGATGACTTTCGCAGAGTTTCAATTATTTCAACAACTACATTATCTGAGACATTTGAGTGACAACATAAAATGCCCAATACTTTGGAAAAATAATGTGAACCTTCATATGAGACGACTTTAGAGAAACCCGACAATAAATTAGGAATATAACCCGTAAATTTACCAATCGTGGCTGGTTGGGAAAGTGATAAAATTGTGTTTAAATCTTTCAGAACTGCTAAGTTAGATGTTTCAAAAATATAGTCAAATGAAATTCTTATGAAATTGTCTATGGAATTCTGGTTATCATTAATAAGGTCCAGATCTCCGTCGCTATCTGTCATATTGTTCAAAATCTGGACAAGGCAACTTCTAACTGTTGGATCAAAATCCAGTGCTTTATCAATTCTGACTTCCCAATCTTGATCCATCGAAACAATTGTTTTCTCTTTTTCTATTGAATTCATGACAAGACAACGTAAAGCAAACGTAATTCCAATTTCTAAATTAATTTGACTTTTATTATTTAATAAAACTTGAAGTATTGAATTGAAAGATGGAAATTTAACAACTTCATATGTTGCTAGAGAATTATTTAACCTGAACCAATAAGGATGTAATCCCTTTTTAGCTTGTTCAACAGTTTCTGGTTTATCATTTAACGTTTGAGCCATAATATTCAGTAATCTCGCTTGTGCATCATCAAATGGGAAAGCAGAATTAACATATTTGATGGCAATGAATCTACATCCACCAATATTTTTACTATCGATCGAATCATTAGAACTTTCAATTATATTGGTTAATAATTTCTTCAATTTTTCCTTGTCAGTGTCATTCAATAAAGTCAAATACGTAGTAAAACCTGATAGAACATCCTGAACAGTTGCTTTCAATTCAATATCCTCAAAACTTAACATATCAAATAAAAATTCAATATAGGAAAAACTAATTAATTTAGGTATTTTCTTCAAAATAAAGCCTAAAGTTTCGTATTGATAACGACGTTGGGTGATATAACTACTAAAATTACTTGGACTATTTTCAATGTTGGACAAATTTAGTTTCAATTGTGCAGCAATGTTATTATTTAAATCATTCTGAATTGGCGAATCATTTGAAGCTAATATGGTGCTAAACCATCTAATAAAAGAAACAGTAGCCTGTTTTAATCTATTATTCGAAGAATTTAAGCCAATTGAACAAATGTCATTAATATGAGGATTGTTGGCAGCAATTTTACTTTTACACAAGATTGATAAGAATTTTTCTTGTAATTGTGTTTTAATTGGGGGCGTTTGATTTGAGCGACCAATATACAAAGAGATCAAAGTATCTACCAAAAACTTGTTTTCATAATCAATTGAGATCCTTTTCAATAAAGAGGTTGCCAAAGTAGAAATTGTAGAATCTGAATCTGTAGATGCGCAAATATAAATTATTACCGATTTTTGTTCAAGTTGTAAAAATTCGACAAATTTCAATACTTTCAACTTATAACTTGATAATGTTGAAGAATCAAACGTAACACCTGCATCATAGACAAAAAATGAACAATCAGTAGATGATAGGCCCGGTTGAGAAATATTTTTTGGAATTTGGCCATTTTCTAAAGGATGAATAGGTTGTAATAGCATGAATTTATAAAATTTTTCAATAAGGAAAGTCTCGTCGGAATCATTTAAATCAATTTTATTTAGACTATCTAGAGGAATTGAAACCAATAATTTACAAGCTATATTAAATAATCTAGCTGATATTATTGATTTAAAATCTGAAATATTTTGTAATAGTCTCGGGAAAAGGTCTAATTTCTCTTCGATTGATAACCTCTGAATTGATTTCGATAAAAATAGTAACGTATAAGACTGTACTAGGGTTTTATCTTGGTTTGGTTTAAGATTTGGGGATTTAATTTGATCCAACAATAAAGAGGAGGGCAATTTCAGTGTGGGAGTAGAATTGAATTTATCCAATAAAAACTTGACTGTTTTAGACAACTGAGCTTTGACTTTTATGTTACTGGAGGCAAACTTCAATAATAATGGAGCTATGTAAGTTGAAAGAGCAGATTGAAATTTATCATCTGAATCTGCCAAAGCAAATCGAAGTTCAACTTTTTGAACCAATTGTAATTCTGCATCATTGGATGACATATTTAATAGAAGAAAACAGTCAAATACAAACTATGTAAAACCAGTATAAAGGTCAATTGAAAAAGTAGAAAACAAAAATATCAGATAGAAAAGATAAAAGGGCAAAAAACCTTGAAAAGGGCAACTATTTTACCGAGATTTGATATTATTACCATAAGCGACTGAAAATGAATTTTTGTTTTAGACAACAAAACTTGGTCTCAACACGACAATAATACAAGTCGTACTAAAAAGATCACCTGCGCCACAAATATAAATTGGTTCATTGACACATCACGTGACACATATGCTGATCCAATATCAGCCACAATAACTGTCCCTGTTAATTTTTTTCCTTTCTTTTTGACAATTAGCACACGACCAATAAATTATGACTCGGAAATATCTGTGAGAATTTAGGCTGGAGGAGCTATCGATTACTGGCCGTAAAATTGGAATGATTGAATGGTCCGTTTTAGACAATTTAATTTAACTTAATTTAAATTGATTTAATTTGTACTTTATTAAGCTTCTCTTTCTTAGGTTGATTACTATCCTACAAGCTCTTGTTTTTATAGCATCTTGATTTATTAAGTCCCCTTCCTTATCATTGTACAGAGAAAACTTTTCATATTCAGTTACATGGAGAGGAGTACTAAATAAAAATTTGCAAACCACAGCTATAGTTTATATACTATTTTGAAAAAAATCATTAACTGTCAAGTGACCGGTATTATTTTTCAAGGTTTTGATTCTTCTGAAATCATTTTATTTATTCAAAGTTAATATTGATATAATAGTTTGTTTATTTGTTTATAGGAGAAGGAAAAAACCAGTTTAATTCCATTCTTAGAGTGATCCCTTCATTTTAAAATTCCAACATATATATAGACTACAGATAAAGATCAAGATTGTTCACTTTTTTTTACTATACCATACTGTTTGATTATATTACTTTCTAATACAATATCTCCCATATCTTAACACAATAAATCATAAAAACAAAGTACAAAATGACGGTATGTGATAATTCAGTTTTGATTTCAAATAATAGTTCTGGATCAGATGGATCTTTAAAAGATTCCAACCCAAATTCGAATTCCAACTTTAATCCGAATTCCATTTCTAATTCAATTTTAACATCATCAAATATTGATTCAAATAGTCGTCCGCATTCTCATAGTCATCATCCGGATTCCATATTGAAGGAGGCAATAATAAATAGTATGGATCCAGTTTCAAGGTCAATATCGCCCTCCTATTCACAGAATTCTTCGGTCTCAATGTCAAATTCAACTTCAAAATTTCATGGTAAGAGGTTTAATGGTAAACCTCCTATTAGCCAAGTACCGGAACTTTTAGAATTAGTTGATGAATTTATTAAGAAACAAAATGTTACTGGTTTAGCTATGATTGCAAGGCAGAGAGGTTTGCCACCTAACTTGAGGTGTAGAATTTGGCCAATTTTACTAAAGTCTCATCCATTTGTAACAAATCCCTATGTTGAGCTTGATGATGAAGAAGATTACGAAGGCGAAAGTCAAAATGAAAATGATAATAAAAATACAGAAGAAAATTTAATTCCGTATAAAGAAATTAAATTTGATTTAAAAAAATATTTAAGAAATGCTGAACGTTATAAACCAAAAGTTCTAACACCTGATTTGAAGGATCTTTTTGAAATCCAAGAAAAAATGTTTCAAGTTATTGAATCTGCAATTATCAAATTTTTGAAGAAGTGGGGATCAATCGTTCATTATAATTCTGCAATTACTTGGATTGCATTGGGTTTAGCAGAATGGGTGCCACCATTACAGGATTCACAATTTGTTTTGTGTGGTCGTGATGATATTGCTAAAAATGGAACGAAATTAAGGAATGTTAATGATAATGATTTTGAAAAGTTAAATAATCCAAATTCTTCCGTGATGTCTTCCATATCTTCAAATTCTGAAACCTCTTCAAATTTTGATTCCCCAACATTTTCTTCCTCTTCAAACTCATCAAACTCTTTTAACTCACCATCAAATACTCCTCCACATGGGTTTAAACAAATGTCATTTGCCGAGGTTTATGAACGACTGGTTTTAGTGGTTTTACATGCGCCTGATCCGTCAACACTCCCATCAGCTTCAAATCCATTAAAATCAATCCCATCAAAGGATAAAGAATTACAACAACTATCGTCATTGCCATACACAGGAGGTTCCATATCTGAAAGGATATCATTTTTTTTATTTTGTATGCGAAAATTATTACCTGAATTACATAACTATTTATCTGAAGAAGATTGCCTTAAGGGTGATTGGATTTTGTGGTGGTTAAAATATTCCGGTAGTAAAGTCTGGTCAAGGTATGATCGTGGCAGGACATGGGATTTAATATTAGGATACAGAAAAGATTGTAAAAAATATGAAAGTGATCTAAAAGACTTAAATAACTTGACGTCAGAGCAGATAAGGTTATTAGGTTCAGATTTATTTTCAAGCTCAGTCAGTACCGATAATAATTCTAACGGTTCGCCTAAAAATCTAAGTGAAAGAAATAAGGTTTTTGAAGATGGAGAATATGATGAAAATAATAGAAATGATGAAGATAAGCATGATAGATCATTATCTGTTCTGACAATCCTTTCACAGCCAAGATCTTTATCTCAATCTCAAGAAGTTGACAAAACTCCAACTTTAACATCATTATCTCTTAATTCACCTATTTTGAGTTGCCTGACGGCATCAACGTCATCATCAGGTGTACTAAGACCTGAATTATTATTACCCTCATTAGATGATATTGAACCCATTGTTGAATTACCTTTCTCAAAAATACATCCACATGTTGAACTAATTTTCATAAGTTTGGCATTTTTGAAAAGTAAAGAATTTACGATTATGGAATTAGACCAAAGCGAAATCAAAACCCTGTTTGGTAAATTAAGTTCATTAAAGTCAAGTGAAGTCAATTCATTTGTTAGTACAGATGATATTTCTTCGAATAAAAGTGATCAACCTCATCATCTCAATAATTCTAAGAAATCGAATAGAGATATTGAAAATATTATGGTTGAAGCTGGCGAATTATGGAGGAAATTTTTGTATCTGGATATGATGAATGCATAAAAAGAATATATGTTTTATTTGGATTTTTTTTTTTTTTTTTTTTTTTTTTTTTTTTTATATTTCATAAAAAAATCTTTTTACTTGGAAACTTTTTTTTTTTTTTTCCTTTATCTTTTTTTTTTAAAGCTATAATATTACTATATATTATATAATATGTATTATATGTCTGGATAATGTTTAAAAATTTAAACTTATTGATTAGCTTTCTGTTTTTCAGCTAACTTTCTTCTCCTTTCTGTTTCCTTTTCAAGGGCTTGTTTCTTTTTAGCTTCGTCTTGGGATTTTTTTAGTCTTATTTTTTCTAATTTTTTCTGTTTTTTGGCTTCCACTAAATCATTTAATCTTTCCGCCTCTTCTTTTAGTTTTCTTGTCTCAGATTCCATTTTCTTTTGACTATAAAGTTCAGATAATCTTGCTAATTCATCTTCTAATTCTTTACCTGTCATTTCTCTTTGTTTTGCTTTTTTCATTTCCAATCTGGCTTCATGCTCAACTTGTTTAACTTCATTTTCAACTTCCTTTTGAGATTCTCTTAATTCAGATATAGCTTCTTCCTTAACGATTTCTTCTTCCTCTTTCATTTCTAATAATTTTTTTAACCTTTTTTCTTCATTATTATTTGAATTAATTGCACCATTGGTCATTTCTTCCTCCAAAATTTCTTTTTCTTTTTCTTCATCTTCAAATCTAACAAATCTGAATTGATCATTCCTGTTTATTGGGTTGATTGGGAAACCATCAAAAATTTCTGCTGATGGAATATAACCAGCCTTAAATCTTTTATTCATTGCTTTAAGAGATTTATCTTCCTTTTGTTCGACTAATTCAGGGAATTTTTCTTCATCAGACATCTCATATTTTCTTAAATAGCCATCGACATCATCCCAATCTAAGTTAATTTTTCTACCCAAATCAGTATTCTTAAAGACATTGAATTTTAAAATATTCCATTCTTCTTCAACTTCTGTAAACGCTTCTTCCCAACGTTTATCATAAATTCTTTTAATCTTTGCATTTTGGGCTCTATTTTTTTTCTCTTCAGCCATCCATTTCATATGTTGTAAATCCGCTACACTTGGTTCATAAATATGCCAAATAACATAATGTGGTAAGCCAACAACTGAAAATCCCATTGTTCTCGATAATTTACCAAAACCCTCAGTTTCTGCATGCTTTAAATATGAAAATGCAGGGAACATTGCACCGCTTTTGAAGACTTCACCTTTTGCTAAAATCGAGACACCACCAATACCGTCTAAATTAACTTCAGTTTCAGGATCTCCGAAGGGATCTCTTAAATAACCGAGATGAACCCTCCATGTTGCATATTCGGGATAACCTTCCACAATAACTGCATCTTCGTCTAATGTTTCGGCTAAATCCAAGCCCCCTTCACTTTCCTGCCAAGAATTCAAGTCATAAGGTTGTTCATGTCCTAGCCAATCAGGCAAAGGTCTCCAAATATTTGGAACAATAACATCCTTATCATGATGCATTAAATCTTCAATTATTGTTGAAGGAACAGTTTCAACATCAGCATCTCTCCAATAAACCCAAGAATGATCTGGTCTAAGTGCAGTTGTTAACAACCAATTTCTAGCAATGGCCATTAATTTACGTCTTGGACCTTGAGCTGCAAAGCCATGTCTATCCGAAAACGATTGACCGATAATTTGACCAAAATTTTTTTCATAAATGTTGATTCTACCAAATGGAATCTCTGGATTAGTATCTTTTTGGATTTTATTTAAATTTTTTTTTAAATCTTTAATTGTTGAATCTTTTGTATCAGAAACCAAAAAGGCTAAATCAATCAGATGGTGTGGATACGTTAAATTTTTCATATTTGAGAAAAACATCGGTAAATGCTGTGCAGCATCACGTAACGGAACTAAAAATAATACACGTTCATGACGATTCCAACCATCCGCATGTGGTGAATATGATTCTAAATCATAGTATTCAATTCCGTAATCTCCAATTTCTTTCTGATCTAAATTATAAATATCACTTGAAATTCTATTTTCAAAATCAGAGTTAAAAAGTGAGATTGAAAATGAGCTAATTGCAACCCTGTAAACATAAAAATAGAGTAAAGTAATTATTGATATTATTGACGCCAATGCCTTGAATGAAATACTCCCCGATATAGAAGGACCATATTTTGGTTTCCTTTTAAGATAAGGGGAGTGTAGATCTGAATCTATTTTATTCATTAGTTATGATGGAAATGCAACGAAATCCTCTGTTTCAATAGTGTACAGAGTTCTCATAATTAACTTTCTGGGATATTTTAATTCCCGAGAAAAACTTAATTTAGATGCGATTATTTGTCTCATGGAACTCAAAACGTATCTTTTTTCATAGAGGACTAATTAATAAGAGGACTACTGTGAGTAAACCAAGGTTTTGAATACTCTAAAGTAACCCAATGATCAACATATATTAGTTGTAGGTTGGCACGGTAAATCGCTTAGAGAGTTATTTGTTCGGGTTAATAATCTCGTCGAATACGCAACAAGAAGCAGTAAAAAAAATAAAGTTAAGTAGTGATAAACCAAAAAAACCTTTAAACGTGGATACATTATAGGATCAATTAACGGCATTAAACAGTATTAGACAGCATTAAACAGAATTTACCATTGATAATTGGCAAAAATAAGAAATATAGATATCTCCTGGGGTCACTCTGACTACGAGCTTACATAAGCAGTAGCAGTTTCAAGTTTTCACGCGATTTTCTGGTGTAATTACATACCTGTTTAGACTTAACATAATATACTAATATTATTAATTATTAATTAGATAAAACAAAAGAAAGCTGGATGATTATACAATAATATTTGGTATCACAAAACATAGTTTAAAATCGTAAAAAGAATCAACTTTTTTAGATTAATAAAGCACCAGCAGCTAAAGCAGCAGCACCGGCGGCGTAGTAAGAACCGTGAGCACCGTTAGCTGCAGCAGAGTAAGTTGGGATGGAAGAAGAAGTTTCGTTTCTAGCTGGACAGCTGGTAACTTCTGGACCACAAGAAGTAATGGTTTCAATTTCGGTTGAGGTAGCGAACTCAGTGGAGGAAGCTGCTAAAGCAACAGAGGCGAATAAAACGACGACGGAAAATTGCATTTTGATAATAAAGAAGGACTAAAGTTAGGATATAAAGTGATATAATCTACAAAAGAAAAAAGAAGAAGAAGAAGAAAACAAAGGTAGAAACACAATCTCAAGAAATGAGCAGAAACTGATCTTTTTATAATTAAAATCGAACTCGACAAATCTGAAAATAAAACACGCTAAAAATTCCAAGTGTTTATCTTTTTCCATTTCCGTGAAAGCGGCAACTTATTAAGGAAACACATAAGATAAGAAATTTCATAGTACAATAGGACCGGCGAAAGCGTAAACAAACACAGTTTAAATTAGGAAATGGGAGTCCTAATTGGACTGTCCGCAAGATCGAATGGTCCTATGGCCCAATGTTGTTGGCTACTGTCGAAAAAATGGTCTGCTATCACCCCGTCCCGCTGCCATTTTCCTTGGTATTTCGTTGAATAAATCTCTGGATATCCTTGTTAACGTTGTTGCTCCACGGTTATTTAAAAAAAACGATATCACGTTTCTGAAAAAACTACTTTAATTGGTCAATGATTGTTGTTTTTAATTTTAATTTTTTATTTTTAGTTTTTTTCGTAGATCTTTGATTCCAGATCGTTGTCAGAAATCTCAGCAAAAAAAAATAACGCCTTTTGGTTACCAAGTTTATTGAATTGTGATGCTACAGGGTTAGAGCAAGTGGTTACTATGATTAGATTTAAGCAGTAATATATTTTTAATCGTATGCTCGCTTGATACACGGTACTTGAACATTTTAAAAACACACACAACTCTTGTTTGTGGGTGATCATGAAAAATTTTCTGCCTACACCACGGTGACTTTTTTCCGCTTATAGCATTTTAAAAAAAGCCTTAATTTTTTGTTTTTAATAATTGAAAATTACTACCATGATCTTCAATCTATTTTTGTATTCTTCAAAATCTAGACTTCCGTTATCTTAACATTTACAGAGATTCATTTCATGCGAAAACTCGTATGTAGTTGTTTATTACTTGGGAATAAAAATGGATTAAACAATTACTTCGGTTATAAAATGGACCTTAGAACATTGTATCGATAAGCACAAGAGTTGGGTCTCGCTGGATCAGCTTTCGGGATAATTGTAAAAAATAGTTTCTTTTAGATAATAGTAAATAACGGTTAAGTCACATTCTTTCAAATTGACTTACCGCAGCTAATTTTTGTTAGAGCTTTAACTTTTACCCAGTGATTCAATGTGTTCAATATAAGCTTGACTTAACAAGCGTGATCCATAGATAATAAGCTATTAAATGAGCACCAAGCAGTAAACCATATTTTTATTGCATTTTCAAGACGATAATCCGCAATTCACCGCCTTTCATCATGAAAATTCCAAAATTAATTTCGTGAAATCTTACACTTTTGGTAAATGGTCTTCTCTATGTATTACTATTTCAGATATGTTGACTCGTAGAATCGTACAAAGAAGATCAATATACGGAAGAATACCGAAAAGATTCTATTCGCTACCGACAAACCCATTTGTTAATTACTCAGAAAACACGGATAAAGATGCAATCAAAGAGACTCTTGAAATCGATCCAAATTTAGAACACTTTTTTGATAGCGATACAGTAACAACGATAAAAAAGTCTGATGAGAAAAAACAGACGGAAAGCAACGATCACTATGACCCGTTTGATTTATCGGATATACCCATCACAGGTAACAATGAAAGTAAAGACAATTTTCAAAAAACTTCCAACTATTCATTTATTGATGAACCTACTACAATGAGCACCGAAGATTTTATTAAAAAAATGCAAACAGAAAGCATTCAACCTCTAAATAAGCAGCTTGGATTGAGCATGCCTACCGTCGATTCTATTGAAATGATGGATAATGGTACTTACGAACAAGAAAGTAGACAAGACACTACAGATGAATACCTAACTAAAATGTTTGCTAGTGCTACAATACCAGAACCTTGTAAAAAAAAAAGGTCCAATTTTGAACTTCTAAAATCATTCTTGAGCTCTCATGATGTTCCATCACCAATCCATATTCCAGTTCATAAATCATTACAATCAATAGTGTCTACTGAGTTACCACTGGTTGTAATTTCAAGATCAACGGACCCTAGGTTGAATTTAAGTATCGAGAGATACATCTATAATAATTATCCAGATCCAAAAGATTCAAGAAATAAATTTGCTAAAAGGTTGATAATTTATAAAAATAGTCCTTGTATTGTTGTGGGTAAAAATCAAAATATTTTCCGTGAGATAAACCTGAGATTAGCATCAATTTTGAAAATCCCAATAATTAGAAGATTTTCTGGTGGTGGTACAGTTGTTCATGATTTGGGTAACATAAATTTTTCATTTATTTGTCCCAAGGAAGAATTCGATCGTCTTGGATTCACATCTATATTGATCGAATGTTGGAATGGGTTACTAAATCTCGGTCCGGGGTACCCACAATGGAAACTGACTACTAACACGAAAGGTGATATGGTTAGTTCCATAGATGGCAAAAAAGTCAGTGGATCTGCATTCCAGATTTCTAAAGGTAGATCGTTACACCATGGAACAATGCTTCTAAATTCTGATTTAACTAAATTAGGTAAATTATTGAAAATTAATGAATCAAGACTAGATGGTATTAAAGATAGATCAACAGATTCTATCTCAAGTCCCGTTTCAAATACAAAGGTCAATGATGATATCTTTATAGGAATATTAGTGGAATCATTTGTAAACAAGTATGGCGTTCCCTCGAATATTAAACATAAGGATTTCGATAATTTGATGGTTTGTAAGATGGGTAATGTCGAAACACAAGTCTTAAAAATCGATGATTTAACGGAATTGCCTGATGAAGTTTGGGAAATTTACAAAGAATTAGAAGACTGGAAATGGATTTTCGGAAAAACTCCTAAATTTGAAATTGAATTTATGGTAGAAAATGACTTAAAGGTGAAATTTGTTGTCGATAGAGGTAGAATTATCGGATTAGAGTATAGTAAAGAAGATGAAAGATTAGATAAATTAAAAAATGCTTTGCTGAACAGTAAAGTTATCAATTTTAACAGATTTGATGTGGGAAAGTATTTGGATGATGAAAAGCTTAGTAAGCAAATAGCTTGGAATATTGATCAACTTATTGATTATAAAGGCTTGGGGATCAAACTTTAGTTGTAGTAGACTATTAGTGTGTAATACAATATTACCCGGACAAAAGCCTTTTGGGTGCGCAGTTTAATTTTAACAAGGCATTTATATAGAACAGAATACAATTATTAATATAAGTTTGATGTGTTGAACGTAATTGATCTTTCTTGATTAAGCTTTGTAAAAAATCGACAAAATATTATTCCGTATTGTGAATCTGTTTGTGGTCCTATCTGTTACTTATTGGCACAACTAGCGAGAGTGAAAAACTTTGATGAAAAAAAAAACATTGATTTTCACAAGACCAAGCGTTACTTTCTACTATAAACGAGAATTCTACTTTTGAACCAATTTCTTGACTTTCGAAGCTTCAAGTCTTGAGTACTGCCTGATACATCAAGTACTAGATTATTTCTACATACTTCCATTTAAAAATCACATTCTTTTAGTTTTTTTCAACTGCATTAGAACAATTTCTGATTCTTCATATTTCTCCTTTATTTTTAACATATAATTTGAACACTAAACACGTAGATTAAATTAATATGAGTTCCGAATACGCAAAGTTAGTGAAATCGTTATCAGCTGCAGATATTTTAAATAAATTCCCAGAAGTTATCCCATTAGAACAAACAACCGGAGAATCTGCAACTGACTCTAGCTCGGCACTGGATGATCATCTTGATGTTTTTGAAGGTCATGATGAAGAGCAAATTAAACTGATGGCAGAAAACTGTATTGTTTTGGACTATAACGATATACCTATTGGTGCAGGAACAAAAAAACTGTGCCATTTAATGAGTAATATCAATAAAGGATTATTGCATCGTGCATTTAGTGTTTTTCTCTTTGACTCTGAAGAAAGATTATTATTGCAACAAAGGGCGACTGAGAAGATTACATTTCCTGATATGTGGACCAATACATGCTGTTCACATCCTCTTTGTGTGCCTACTGAATTGGGAAGTGATCAAGGTGACTACACAAATTTAGACAATTCAATTTATGGTGCTAAAACTGCCGCTCAAAGAAAATTGTTTCATGAGTTAGGTATTGTGCCTGAAGAGGTTCCATTTGAAGATTTTAAATTTTTAACAAGAATCCATTATATGTCCCCAAGTAACGGTGCATGGGGTGAACACGAAATTGACTATATTTTGATAATTAAAGCAGACGCCAAAGTTAATGCCAATTGGAATGAAGTTAAAGATTTTAGATATGTGTCCAAAGATGAACTGAAAAAAATGTTTGAAGATGAAAAATTAGTGTTCACTCCGTGGTTTAAATTGATTTGCGAGTCTTATTTATTCAAATGGTGGGATGACCTAGATGCTTTAAAAGATTCCAAAAATGATGTTATTGATCGTATGCTATAGATCTGTGTTTATTGGTAATTGATTTTTCTTTTTATTTTTATCAATATATAGCTTACTTCAAGTATATTATAACATATGTATTATTATCCCTAAACTTGTCAGAAAATCTTGAAGACTTCCACGCTACCATCATGGTTTTCATTTGTTACGGCTTGCTATATTAAAATAGTTCTCATGATTTAAATTCTCAATTTCATTTTGAATAATATTCTAATATAAAAATGGTTAATTATCCGACGGCCGATTATTCCATCAAAGAATAAAGTACTATTTAAATAATGAATATGCCTAATATTGAATAAATGAGACATATTGTCTCTGAAATATACAAGAAGATATCTGTATAACATAAATGGTATTTTGCCAGTTAAGGCTGCTAATAGGCTCATAATTTTTTTACATGCAACCTTTGCCATTAAGCAGTACTTAATTCAACAAAAAATCATTAGATTTAGAACTTGCACAAAACTTCACCTGCATTAACAAAGGCAATTATTGCTTTTATTTAGATCATCTACTCATAGGAAAACTGAATGCATTTCTTGTTTATTTGTAAGATATTAATAGAATGTCGAACATAAAACTTGAAAAAAGCAGGGTAGGGAAACAGATAGCATATCAAACATTAACACCATAATTCTGTCAAAAGATTATTAATTAATTGATCTTCTGCTACTAATTGTAAATAACTTTCAATATTATAAAAAAAATTTATGGGGGTAAAAAGAAGAATATTTCTTTTTTCAAAGCTAATTCAAGTAATGAAATTGTTCAGCAGGAAAAAAACCTGAAATTTAATATCTTTGAGATAATCGACAGTGTAGATATTCAGGAGTTGAAATTTTTATGTAAAAAATGATCATGATATTGAATTGAAAAAAAATTATACTCAACTCAAAAAGAACTCTCTGGCGATCTTTTCATGATAACATTACTTTAATTGGTTACAATATAAAAAAACTAATTATCAGGCTTGGTTGAATGCTTTTGAAGCCCAAAAAAACTATTGAGATTTATGATCAAAAACTAAGAAGAATCAGATCGATATAGTGGTGATAGCAATTAATTTTTCAGAAGATGTTACAGAGATGAATACTAAAATCTAAGATAATACAATTGAACTCAAGCTATTTTCCTGATCTTTTGGCTGTGATAATGTGAATTTCAAGATTAAAATTAATTTAAGTAGGATATCTTGATCTCTTAAATTAAGTTTGTGATATCCTTTTTTAATTTCACCATTTTCCAAAAAGTCAATCTTTTTACAGTATAGCTAGTAGTAAAAGTTAAATAATCATTATAAGTCAAATCAAAGTCTAAGGTAGGAATCAAGTTATAATAATTATTGAAAAACAACCAAATCAAATTATCTGTATTTCTGTTTGAATTATTACTTGATCCCGAGTTCTAGCTTGGGTTTGAATTTCAACTTGAACTTGCTGCCTCATTTGAATTAGAATTCGACTTTAGATTAAACAATAGGAAAATCCATTTATATAAAATTCAATTTAAGCATCTTTTGAGATTCATATGATAATTTGATAAGGTTTAGTATGTAAATAAATATTATCATTGGTCGATAAACTGTAGCTGCAAAGGTGGATAAACTTGATTGTTGCTGAAATTGATTATTGTCATAACTATTGAAAACATTGATTTTCAAATGTTTTATAAATGAATTGAAAGATATGAATATTGATTGATGTAAATTAATCAATCCGTTTTCGTCAGTTCTTACAACTTGATTGGTTTTGGTTTGCCATCCTGGATAGTGGGGACAAGGGAGGTTGTCATGAACTTTTTTTCGACGAGATAAAGGATTTAGTGATAATGATAGGACTTAATAGGATTATTAGGATGATTCTTCCGCTCCATTATCCTTTCAATACCACAAATTGACGGGTCTTTTATTCTAAAGTAGAGGTCATTTGAGAATTTTAAAAAGTATAACTTATTCGGAAGCTGGCGAATACTAAAACCTTAAAGGTCATTACAACGTCAAACTACTTTCAGAAGTTGGTAAAGTCAGTTAAGGTGAGTCAGGGACACTCCATTGGTCAGCAAGTTTATGGCGGGATATATATATTATGAGGATATAAGTACATCTGGTGGGCTGGCTCATATTGCAGATTTGTTCATGGTCTGCGCATTTGGATTATTATATTTTGAACGTAGTATATAGTTTCGAATAGAATATGGTATTAATTAGAAGATGAATAATAATATATAATAACGGTACCAATTATTGACCAATCGTGAACAAGAATTAGCCTAAAGACCGGTCGAGATAAATAGATAATTATCATGATAGCTTATTAAGATAGCTTATTAAGGTGCCGAGCTCCAATTGTTGAATAGTACTCAACTGGTAAAATAAAAGGATATACTTCAACTGATGCTCTCAAACACCGGGACAACGCTGATGTGTAGATTTATTTATGCATAGATAAAAGAGTGCATTAATTTTTAGGAAACAAATTCACAAGAGATAATACTGATGGTTGCCTCAATATACGAAAATTTGCTTCTTCTCGGAATAAATTTCACTTATTTGAATGATTGTTGCAGACATGATTTAGAACGCTAAGAAGCCATAATCGCCGAGATTGAACCGAACCAGAAGAGAATAGTTAAATATAGAACACAAAAGTTTTCACCATTTTTTATTGCCTACTGTAAGAATGGCTTATTTGAAAACTCGAAATCTTGTCGAAGAAAAGCGGTTCAGAAAAAATGAAAATATAAACTATTTGGATATTGATGATATATTGAATTTCTTTCGTTTGACACCAATTTGATTTGATTATAGTCGAAAAAACGCCAGTAATCCACCTTTTGGTAATATCAACTGGGTGGTTCGCAGTCATAAAAGCTCTGTTATTCATTATGTCATAATGATGTTAGCTCTTTTGTTTTTCATTATATATCTATCGTAGCAACCAAGGTATGAGAAGTGTGAGATAAATATGTATAAGGGAGATTTCGTACTCCCGTAAGAATGATTCCCTGATAAAATATATGTCGATAAATGATAGGCTTCAATTGGGAACGAAAGTCACACTCTGAGATCTATCTCGGAATTTTTTGTAATTAATCGAAACTGCTTTTTTTACTTCAGATAATATCAAAATGACCTTAATTGATTATACCATGGTGGATCTAAAGATAAAGATTCTTAGGCTCTAACAACACTTAACTAACATTCCTTAATGAAACTCAGTTCTTATTATCCTACTGGGGAGGATATAAGATTTCATAAAAGCCTTTATGTCCCGATGGCAATTAATAACTATTTCATGATAATTATTTCATCTATAACCATCTGATAAATGGCAAGGAACCATTCCAAGGAAGAGTTATCTTAGATATGTGCAACGTGACTGAAACGGTATCGTTTTAGCTTCCTCAACGAAAGATTTCATCACCGAGATCGCTTAAATATTTAGTACATATCTTTTGAGAGCTACTTTTGGAGCAAACAGAGGAGATATTCTCCTTTAAAATAGTTATTCAAAAGCTGAATTCCTATTACCAGATGATGGTTTATGCCATGTCATTGCATATGTGCAATTAAGGACAGCCGTAGTAAATTAAGTTGTAATTCTGCATTGCATTAATTATAGGCATTGGAAGATAACCACTATCATATATTTTCAGCGGATATATTCAAGTCAAACCACAAATCAAAAAAAAAAAAACAGAAAGATTATCCGCTTCTATATTGTATATTTGTTTTCATTTTTTTATACCTTCTTAAATGAAATAAGATATATGAAACGAACAAATATAAACTTTGAAAATTAATTTTTTTTCACCCAAATACGTAGTAAAACATTAGTATGCACCGTATCTGGTAAAACGGGTAGGTAAACTTATCATGGACCGGTCAGTTCCATCCCTTGTATGGCTTTCTTTTCTTTGACGTCTTCCACCAAAATGGAAGCTTTTGGTAGAAACAGAATTGCTAAAATTATCGACAATTCTATTATTCACCCATTTGATATATAAATTAGAGCCAATTATACTTAAAAAAATCATTGCAACAATAAATGCAACAATGCCACCAAACCAATGATAATTTGAACCCTGCATCCCCGGAACACGAACATTCATGCCAAAGAGACCGGTGACCAAGTTCATAGGAACCAAAATAACACCCAATAAGGTGACTTTAGATAGCATCTCTGTAATTTGATTGTTGGAATTGAATGATTCGACCTGTAATTGGGCAAGATAATTGGAATGCGATCTGCTAAAAATTTTTTCGTAGGAAAGTAAAGATTGAAACATAGTAACAATATGGTCTTGAATATCACCCAAATACAACGCAATATCTGCACGAGGCTGAACAGGTTTTTCACCTGCTTTTGGAATCTGGGACTGTTCATCTTGACACCGTTTAGCAAACATCTTAATAACGTCAGCTTTACCTTGCAATAATCTCATTAAAGTCATAACCTTTCTTCGAGATTCACCAATCCTTAATAACATAGGACCAAAATCATTTTCTCTAGATATAAACACTGAATCTTCAATTGCATCAGCTTCATATTCAATTGCAAGTATGACAGGTGCAAACCCATCGGTGATGTCATCGATCATGGCATAGCATAGCCAATCTGCTGAAACATTGACATAATCCCTCAATTGTCTCACTCTTCGTCTAACATTTGCCGGATTAGCTATAGGTGAAAAATGGAAAGTTAACATTCCTTGGCGAAAAACCACCATGTAAACATTGATCGGCTCCAAAAAATCTTCGCTTTCTGAATCGGTCTCAAAAGTATGGAAACAAACAAAGTAATAATTTTTAAATAATTCAACCTTTTCACGAGTTTCCTGCATTCTAATATCTTCCGCTGTTAAAGGATGGATTGCAAACGCCTTTGCCAACATCTTCATCTCATTATCAGTAGGACAAATGCAATCTAGCCACCAAACTGAATTTTCTGGTTCGAATAAGTCACTAAAATGCTCACCCGGTTCAATCATCGATATGATGTCTGGAGCTCGTACAGTCTCCTCCCTTTCAGATGAGAAGAAACTGAATCGTGTTGGTGGATTCATAGAAGAATTTTCGAATTTATTTTCATGAGGATAAAAAGCCTGGTCAACTCCTAGAGCCGATTTCTCAGACGCACTAGAGGAACTGGTTGCAATTTTTGGAGTGTATTTTAACGCAGCAGAAGTACAATTTTTAGAGTTTGTTGAAACTGGATTGTTAATATTCGATAGGGCTTCTTTCTCCCTTTTGGAAATCAGAACATTTTCCTTTCTTTGTTCCGCAATAAATTCCTCAATTTCGTCAAAATCAATACCTCTAACTCTGATATGTTTAGGCAGCATCGGAAAACAAACATCTTCTTTTGTCTCCTGAGATTCTCGTGATACATGTGAATCAAGATCACTCTCATTTGGGTCGTTCATATCTTTATGCCTCATTTTTCTTCCCGCTCTTGTTGAAACTTCAGATATCGTCTTGATTAAATTGTTATTCGGAATAGTAAGGTTTTTGGTGTAGTTATTATCATTGCTTTTCAATCTGTCTATCTGATTAACTAAATTAACATTTGAGTGGCTATCAGTGTTGCCATTATTTGGAAGTGACATACTTCCAGTAGCAGAAAATTCCACTGGTCCTGTGAACAAGTTCACTTGATCGCTCAGCGATCTTGACCAGGTTTTTGAAGAACGACGTTCAGTCGGAATGGATATTGGATCTGGTGATGATGAATTAATTGCGAATCTAGGAGAATTTGATGCAGTGTTATTTCCGTATTTTTTATTTCTGGACTCATATGAATCCAAAGAATTATTTAAAATAACATTTGATTCTATTGAAGAATTCCGATATTTCATCGAATTAAAGGACTCATATGAGCTGTTGCGACTATATTTCTCAGATTTTCTATCCAAAGAAGCAGAAAATGAAGCTCTGGACACTGTTCGAATCGGCAAGCCCATACCTTGATATCTGTGATCATCCAACTGAGAGCCACCGGTAATAACTGAATGGAAGGAAGTGTCATCATGAATCGAAGCGACACCGATAGGAGACTCTGAAGATTCAGCTTGAGAATCTGGCATTTCAGCTTATGACGTTTGTAAATTGAAGTCAATATGGGGAAGTTTACAGCAAAGAAAAATAATGAAATGAATTGATAATTAGCTGTCAGAAATTGAAAAATTAGTATCTAGATATTGGGTACAATAATAGTAAAACTAAACTCAATTATGGATATCCCTTTTGTAATATCAGTGTATACTGATAGAAGCAGAAGGTCAGAGGGCCAATGAAGCTGATAAATAAAAATACTTGCACAAAACCATGTCCTGTGCAAAAATGTCGGAAACAAATGCCTGTTTATTAGCCGACGAGACATCTGTAAATCTCGAGTAGCCTCATTTTCATTGGAAAGATTTCTATTTACTGAACCAGCACTCCAAATAGAGACGACATTTTTTCGCTGCCTGTAAGTATCTTAAAACTTTGAAAAATGTGCTTAAATAACATTCATGAACCACATGACGATCTATATTCAATGCTATTATTAGAACACAACCAGTTTTACGCAACCGCTTTAAAATTTCTGGAACTTACCGGAAACCAATAAAATCTCAGCAGCTAAATGTTTTTGTGAGATAACTTATGACTCAAAAGAGCCTATCTTGAATAAACTGGCCTAGTCGATCATTAAATCGTTTCAATAGCTTTATGTCACTTTCTATAGTTGCAGCATGAAGATAACATTGCCTCTCTTTATTCTAATTATACTTAGGTAGTATATATAAATGTTGTCAATTATCGATGTGCATAGCTATATGCAATCGAAAATATATTAGGCATCTAGAAAAACGGATGCAACAATCTGCAAAATAAAGATGCAAATATTAATGCGGGAATGTCGTGAATACATAATCGTGTCATCTCTCTTCCATCAAAGGATTTGCTAAATCGTCATATATAAATGAGTTTGACATTTCCCTGGACGTCGAAATTTAGCGTATGAAGGAAAACAAGGAGAAAAAAAATAAAAATGAAAAGCATTGGCTTTCTTTTGTTGAGAAGGATAGAGTATAAAGAGACTAGGCACGTCCCTAATGAAGAGCCCACAAAATCTCCGTCTACATATTCGAGCTTGATGTTCCCATATCGAATAATGGCAATATAGGTATTAAGTAAGCTTTGTTTTTTGTCGGCTGTATATGCTGTCAATATAACATGCATCAATATTCACTGGCTTTGATATTTTATTCCTATGTCTCTGTGTCAATAGAATAATAGAATAATAGAAAAATAGAATAATTCACTTTGCGAGATGACCTATCTGAAATCAAAGTTTTGGAGGTTTGGGAAAGCAGGTTACTACGCAAAGGTATTATAAGAATTTGGAAGGATATATAAGCAAGGAGGATGTATAATAGACCAGGTTTTAACTTCAGGACCCTAACAATTTGTTCATTCTGGACAACAAATAGGTTACAAAGAGATAACTCAATTTGAAAGCCAATGTACAACACAAGAACATTGATAGTAGAAGACGTAGTTAGGGAACATTTATTTCATAAACTCTTGCCCTTTCATCAATTTCTAAGATATCGTTCAATAGAACCAGTTGATGATCATTCTCTGTACCTTTACTCAAAATTTGAAATGGGTCCGATGCAAGACCTGTATCTAATAAACGCAATAGGGAAGACACAAAATGCAAGCACCACCAGTGATTACAGAACAATAGGTCATTGTCTGATAGACGGCCTCTTTATCAACTAGGAAAAAAGAAAAAAAGATTACAAATAACACCCAAATGTAGGTTACGCAATTTATAGATTCCATAAATGATGTTATTGATCGTATGCTATAGATCTGTATTTATCGGTAATTGATTTCTTCTTTTTATTTTCATTTGTATTTATCCCACTTTAATTATATTGTTATGTTGTATTATTATTCTACATTTGTCAGAAGTACATGCATTTTGTCAGAACAATGTCATGGTCTTTTTCTTTTACCATAATCCCAAAAAAGAGGAAAAAAAGCACGATCATTCATTCGTTTGCCGTGTGAAATTAGTTCTTGTAATTTAGATTTTGGGTTAGGAAGCATGAATTAACCTGTTCACTTCTTATTTCTTGAGTAATAAATTTTTTTAATAATTAACTATAGATTATCCTTTATCAGAAAATAATACTGAGGTAGAACAATCATATGCAAAATGTCATTTGTGAAAGTAGGTCATATGAAGAGATGTGAAGTAAGCAAACAGGTAATGTATACATGCATATCAACCTTTGGTGGCATGAACAATATTTTATTTCCTGAAACTGAAATTACTAACCGGTTTACAACATTAGGATACTACAACAATGCAACATCTCCATAAAGCAGAAACGAATTTATCCTTAACCAGCGACCAATTAAGGTATTGAATATTCGTGAAACTTGTTGACCTCTTCATACAGCAAGAATTGAGTGATGCGGAAATCGATGCAACAACACATAATTTCTCGTCCAACCAGAATTAAACTGGCAGAAAGGGCAACTGCATTTAAATAAAATCCACTTGCATCGAATTCAATTGATGTTTTTTATTTATCGTCCGAGGTATCATGTCATAATTGATTGATTCAAGTTGAAAAATAGTAAAAAAGATAGATAGCTTTACTATCAGTTTTTCAAACTAAAGTGGCTATTTTCAAAAACCAATTAATTTGACCTACTATCATTGGCAGATAGTAAAGATTACTGATATTCAAATTTAAAAAAGTAGACGTAGAATTAAAAAATGAGGAGTGTTATATCTGTCATTTGTTTTCGGAGAGATCTGATAATTATATATGCATATAAATCCTTAGAAGCATGAATGGTTTTTTATTGTTTGAACCTACTGGCAGGCTCACAACATTTTTATTCGTAACTTAATTAGCTTTAAAAGCACACACAACCTATCGAAGAATATTTATGATTATATCAAGAATTTTAGAAGGACTGTGATCATCAATTGAGGTAATTTACCATTTTCATCAGACTCGGTTTCAACCTGATTGAAAACAAATCGTGATGCATTCGTTGGTAATGCGGATGAGTTAAAAACCAAATGCGATGGATTGAATAACATTATTAAATTTAAAAATATTTTCATAACTACAAAAACTAGCAGTTGTATAAGAAACTGCTGAACAAAAAGTCAGTATTCTTGAAATACCGGATATATAAAAAATATAGTGTCGAAATATTAGTTTTGAAAAGTTTTTAAAAAGTAATAGAAAGAGAGCTGGAGATGTCTTAGTACATGCACTTTTTATATT
Source organism: Kregervanrija fluxuum (assembly GCA_003707275.3). Taxonomy (NCBI): domain Eukaryota; kingdom Fungi; phylum Ascomycota; class Pichiomycetes; order Pichiales; family Pichiaceae; genus Kregervanrija; species Kregervanrija fluxuum. The sequence goes on from PPNM03000021.1 coordinate 30,356, forward strand.
CGTTATTTGCACAATTGTATGCAGATTTAAAGAAAACAGAACGAAAACTCTTTCCTGAAATAACCTTAACGTGTACAGTTGTAGTGCGATGTTTTTTAACGATTTCAAACTATACTTCTTGACTTATCCTAGCTCAGGAATGGAAGTATCCACATGAATCGAGCAGATCGCACGGTGGGGACAGCAATTATGATTTTGGTATGCAATATCTCCTTGTTTGTAGGCAATATTGTAAGCTGGTAAGCAATATTATAGTGTTGGTTAGTACGTGCATGAGTCTGGTCACAAATGATGTAATTATATTAGTATATATAAATATTTCACTTTGTACTGCGTATATTATAAATTAATTTTATATAATATTTATATTAAGCCAAATTAAATCTCTCTGTTGTAGCTCACTTAAGTTAAAATTCAATATTAAATTCAATCCACTCCATCAAACTATTCTTCCTTCACCAGAAGCGAGTGTCACAACAGGGCCAAATTCTTCCTCTTCCAAAATATTATCAGGAACTTCATCGGTATGATCAGATATCAAGAAGAAGATAAGAGGAATGCCAATGATCATTGAGCCCTGAACTAATGCCCAGGAACTAGCTAGCATACTCATGTAGGCAGTACCATATGCATCAAGTCTCCAAGCAATGGCTGCACCAGCAAATTGTATACCCTTGTAAAAACCAGCGTAATAAGCAGTAGTTTCACTATCATTAGAGAGAGCACCCATAATCCATAAGCAATAACTTTGGAACATAGCATCAAAAATGCCATAGAAAATGTAAAGAAACATTGGTCCAATATATGCACTGTCTTTAAAATCCATTGGTGGAATCTTATAGTTACCATCAGCATCTACTGTCATATCTTGCCTAGTGAAGCCTTTCTGGAATTTGTAACCACCACCCCAGATAGCAAAGGAAATACAAAAGAGGAAAGCCCAACCAATCTTTGCACGAACACTTCTTCTAAAGTACTTTAAGTCCAAGATTGTTCCTATGACAACGGCACCGAGCATCTGAAAGAGCCAGTAGAGTAAAGAGTTCAATGATCTTGTTCTAATATTGAAACGACCTGCGTTGAATTCATTGAATTGATAAGTATAGAACCAGTTAGATGCAAAAAACATTGGGAACAGTAACAAAATCTTTGGTTCTTTGATCAATAATCTGAAGGATCCCAAAATTTCACTTTTCCAGTTAGGAAGTTTCTTATCAACAACTTTAGTCCCATCATCCCTCCATACTTTCTCCTTTGGCAACATGAAAAAAGCAATGACACTTCCGCAACCCATTAAAACCATAAAAGCAATATAAGTTCCATCGTTGACACCGGAAGAATCAGAGTGCATGTTGCTGGCCAAAGGAATAATAGCACCGATAACAGCACCCAAGTTAAAAATAACCCAAAATATCATAATCGCTCTTCCCTTTTTATCTTCTGTAAGATAAGACATGATGATAGAACCCTGAGCTGCCCAAAGACAAGCTGCACAAAGACCAAGGTAGGCACCAGCAAAGATAACAAAACCAGCGTTTTGGTTGTGGTTATAACTCAAAAGGGCACCGGCATAAATAAGATAGCCAGTTCCACCAAGCATCAAACAGTATCTAGGACCGATCAAGTTACATATAGTACCGGCAAAAAAACCAACACCCGCAAATGTACAATATAAAGCAACATTTGCATTATCCTGTGTCCTGACACCATTTGGACCACTGATTGAAGCACCTATACCAGACAAAGCGTTGTACATACCAGGTGTCATGAAAACGACGAAGGCAAGCATCACGATTTGGATCATCGCATTTGAGTAAGCTGGCACTTTAGGAATATACCGCTTATCATAGAACTTACCGCTGCTTTCTATCTCACTGGGTGTATAGTGTTTCACTTCTGCCATACCGGCAGTTTCACAATTAGTTGTTATTATTTCAACGGCAGTTGACTTCTCATCTGTAGACATCTTGCTGAATTATGTATTGCTTAAAGACACTGTATGTTTACTGTATCGATTTGTATGGGACTACTCTTCACAGGTCCTTGCCAAAGTGGATATATTCCCTTCTTTATAATCTGTCTTGTGTGCGGGTCGATGATCTCTGTTCAGAATATACAGATCTATATGATGTTATTGTTACATTGAGAGCGCACATTTTTAATGTATACTAATGGTCATCTTGATCCTATCTGCCATATGCCGTTTCTTATCGTCCATTGCGGTGCAACCTAGGATTAGTAAAATGCTACACTAGAAACAAGCGAAGAAAACACACGATCTGATAACTTTTTATAGGTCAACACTATATCTTTTCGCTAAGTTCCAGGATAAATTTTTGTTAAAATGTAACACAAAAACTGCAACATAAAATTAACAAAATACGAAAGTCAACGAAATAAATGTTTTAATGGTGGTTTCCTACATGATTGTAACATCAAAGTTTCTTGTGGGGTATGAAAATACTGCAGATTATCATCATATCCAAGGGTTTTTTTTATTAGATTACATAATATTAAACCTGTATAGTTTTTACTTACTCACAAGCTGTCTGTATATCGCAACATTCACTAAAACATTATATGTCAAGTTTTATAGTCAAATATAATCAAATTGGTTAGTAGAAGTGTCTTTATTGCTATTTTATTTACCTGATCCTTCTAAGAATCCGTCTTCAACCTACCTGTTGTATGCCGATTTTTATGTATCTATTGTTTCCAAGAGGTATTTTAAATACATTTGTTTAATGAAATTTGTACCAATGCCTGGACTGGATTGTTTTCCCATCAGGAATATCTTTTATTGACGAATGTTAGAAACTGTACAATTTTGTTCCGTTCTCTGATGTGTTTTATGGAAAGGTTTTTTCCAATTAGTACAGCGGTTGGAATGGTGAAAATACAACTTTCTCTCCTAATAATCCTTCTTCTGCCATATACGTTGGCGAGCATGGTAAGGATGACAATAACAAAATGTCATACCTACTTTACCATTTTGGTCAGATTTGGTTTCAACCTGATTGAAAGCAAATCATTATGGATTTTTTTGGTAAACAAATGATGAAGATTCAGCCACGTATAAATATCTAAAGTCAGAAACAGATTATTTCTTGAAATTTAATAAGTGCAGTGGTAATATATTCTCTCACCATTTGAACACAGGTGTATTAGAATTCAAAAAACTGGATTTCACATCAAAATGGCAACGAATATCGGAATTATCTGTTCTCGTGAAGGGTTTCCAAGACGCAAGACTATATCTACTCTCAACCCTACCGCTAAATAAAGTAATGAATGCTGGTAGAACTTATTGACTTCGTTATACTCCAAGAATCCAGTGATACGGAATCATCGTAACAATGAGACGGTTCTTGCCCTACATATATGGAATGATGGAAAAGAACAACTGTTCTTGAATTAAATTCAATTTCATCGATGTAAGATGGATTTTTCAATTTATCGGCCGAGGTGTCAAATCTGTAAAAGAGCTTCATAAACTGCAGCAAAAGTAAGGATAGGAGGGCAGGAAATCTGGTAAAATAAGAACAATTTGAAAGATTTGCTATATATTTAAAAAATGGCGTGTGTTATGTCTTTCTGTCACTGTGATATTTGTTTATTTTTATTTTATTCTTATCATCTCACTCATTCCGTGATAATCGTTTAAAATCGTTTAAAATATTAATTCCAGCGGTTTCAAAATCAAAAAAATAAACTTGGCCTGATTAAATGTCTGGAAATTACCAACTTCTCTGGATCGACTTTCCTATTTGCTATTTTGCTCGCTTTGGAATTCTGCTCTGTTTTTGACATATTCATTCTGAAACCACTTGCGATGTTTTGTCAGCTTCATCCGCCACCAAAGTCGTGGTTGTGATAAGCATCACAATAGAAAATGGTCTCTTATCGCTTTTCCTCGGCGCGGAACTTGACTATCTGGGATTACTGCCTTGATTGTCGTTTTTATTTAAATAATATAGATGGTCTACTTTTTATTTTATTCTGATATGGTTCAGAAGTCTTAAATAATACCAAGATGCAAGCGGTGGATACAATCTTTGTAGCTTTTGACACACATTTCAAAGCGATACTTTCAGTTGCAGTTTTGGCCACTTCTTTACCATTGTTGATTACATATCTTAAAAAAAGTCAAGAGAATAGTAAACAGATTAATACTAAGAAAATTAGCAAAAATGAATTACCAGCTCCAACAATTACACCTGTAGACAAGGATTTCAAATGGGAAGAAACAAAACCATACCCATATAGGCCATACAAGAAGGGTGATTATAAAATGACACTCGCGATTAGGAAACTCGATCCAAACAAATTGTTAGTATTGGAAGATACCTACCTAGATAGAACAGAGCTTAGAGAGAAATTATTTGATGAAACTGGATTATATGGTTGTCACGAATCGGCCATACCTGCATTGAAGGAAGCTTATGTTTTCATTTTCAAGTTTTTAATGGAAAGGTATCCAATGTACTTTTATAAGAATGCAGCAGGTGATAAGATTTTTAATAAGATTAGAAACGAATACATTCCAATTGATCCCAATACTCTGGATATAAAAGATGTCATGAGGAACATCAGTAAAAATATCGAAGAAGATTTCTTAATTCTAATTAAGAATCCTGATTCGGAAGATTTTGATGAGTATGTTTTAAGAAGTGCAGTGTCACTTTTCCCAGCTGGTTTTAACCCAATTGAGAAAATCAATAGACCACTGACAACGATCCATGGACCGGTTCCAGGATATAAGGCAAAACTTCAGACTTCAATGAATAAATTTTTTGAACGTTTAAAGGTTAATGAATTCATTGTTCGTAACAATTGGTCATTTCAAGTACACACAAATCTATGTGCTCCAACAGGATCTCATGCAACAGCAGAAGAGGCCAAAACCATTGACAATTTGGATGCCTGCGAATTAGATTTTAACAAGGTCTTTTTCCGTTGTGAAAAGCAGTGCTTTACAAGACTGCCAGAATCAAAGGCTGATTTAATGTTTATTAGAACTTACATGACTTCTGCTATGGAATTAAGGGATATGCCTGATGTTGATATTGAAACTCTATGTAGCGCAATCGATGGTTTAAAAGGTGATTTTAGTATTTATAAGAGAAGAGTTCAATGGGGTGAAGCAGTCAAATCCTTTTTAAGAAGAGAATCCAATGGCTCTACCGCAGAAGTTTCTACTTACAAATTTGTGCATTGAAAATTGTAGATAAATTTATTTATATATAGATACACGCATAGCTAGCATATGCATTTATAATAATTAATTTATTTCATTATTCTTTATAACAGTAAATGTGGACAAAAAAACAAGCTGTAGCGAATTAATTTTGAAATTTGTATTTTTGGTGAAGAACGTCATTTTTAGACACGTTTCGGTCACTTCCTCAAGCGATTCATGGCTTATAGCTGATAAAATCTATATATCAATAATGTTTTCAACATTTTCACAAATCGGTAAAACACTCACTGATGAAATATCAAGAATCAATGAAGAGGTTAATAATCCCAAACAGCAAAAGCAACAAGTAGACTCTCAAGTTGCCGCTAAGATCTTGAATACCCCAACTCCTGATCTGGAAGATATAACCCAACCTGATGAATTGAGCAAAGATGAAACCGAATCTACCGAACCAAAATTGGGAACTTCTGAAAACATGGAAAAACAAAAAGAAACAAAACCTGAGACAGAGGCAGAGACAGAAACAGAAACAGAGACCGAACCAGAAGTAGCATGTGAAGGTGAAACTGAAGCTAAATCAGATAATAATGATAAACTTAAAATACCTGAGACTAAAGCATCATCATCCTCACCATCGCTCTCACCTTCTCCATTGCCGACTTCAAAACTATCAGATTTCGTACCTGGTACGAAAATTAAATATGCAAGTTTGATTCCTGAGATACGTAACAGAATGCTTAAATTTGCAAAATATGAAAAAAAATATCCCCAATTATATGAAGCATACAAAATTGAAAAAAAAAAAAGCATATTAATTAGATCTTTTGAGAAAATGTTAAAAGAGCAAACACCATACTCTAGTATTGGAGAAATTGATTTAGTTAGAGAATATTTTATTAGTTTGGATGAAAAAAATTCAATTTTAAATAAAGAATTGTCGAAAATTACAAAAGAAAAGAATACTTTGGACGGTCACTTAAACGGTTTGAATAATAAAATTAGAGATCTTCAGAAAGCTTTGACTCAAAGAAATTCAAATGAAGTTAAAGAGTTGAACGATCTGAAATCTAAAATCGATATTTTAGAAAAATCGAAATTGGAACTAGAAGAAATAACTCAACAATTGGAGTCCACAAAAAAAGAACTAGAAAATAAAGTTAAAGAATTAGAAAATACTGAGAATTCTGAAACTCCTGAAACCTTAGACAAGGAAGAAATTGAAAAGTTAATGAAAGAAAGGGATGAACTTGTTTCGCAAATTAAAGAATTAAAGGAGAACCACAGTAAAACGAACGAAAACGTTGAAGAATTAAAAAATTCTAATCAAACCCAAAATGACAAAATTAGATCATTGCAGGAAAGTTTACAAATCTCAAATGTTGAAGTTTCAAAATTAAAGTCTTCTAATGTGATGCAATCAAATGACTTCAAATCTAAAATTGAAGAATTAGAAAAATCCGTCACATCCACTAAAAAGTTATCCGATTTATTCAAGGCAAAAGTTCAAAACTTAACTGATGAACTTAAACAAAAGGAAGAAATTGAATTAAAATCACAAAATCAGTCGGAAAATCATTCAAACCCTAACGGTAAAAGGAGTAAGAAAAATAAAAAGGGTAAACAGCAACAGCAAAAATTGCAACGGCTCGTTAAAAAATCAGACGATCCACCTGAAGATACAAAAACAACAGAAACGATTGAAGTCGAAGAAGAATCAAACACTACACCTTCTTCATCTTCAAATTCTGAATCTGATTTTATTGAGTTACGTCATAAATTTGAAGAAATTAGTCAAAGATATAATGATGAGCAAAAATCATCGTCAGAGTTAAAAAAGTCAATTCATAGTAGAGATGAAGAAGTTGAAAATTTGAAAGATATGTTAAGAGAGGTGGGAGATTCCTTAGTCCAATCACAGAATGAAGTTAAAGAAATGAAGGAACAGGGAAACGATAATAAGTTATTAAAATCTCAATTAGACGAAACTAAAAGTGAATTAGAATCCAAATTAGCAGAATTAGAAATGTTAAGATTGCAAAATTCAAACGCATTATCTGATTATGAAAAGACAAAAAATTCAATTAGTAAAAAATTAGAATTTGCCATTAAAGACAGTGAAGAATTAAAGCAAACATTAAAAGAAAAGGAAATTAATCTTGACAAGTTGCATAAAGCCAATCTCGATCTAAATGATAAAATTAAAGACCTTGAAAATCTTATTACTCAAATTAAAACCGAACAAAAGACTTTGAATAACAATTTTGAGAATAAATCAAAGGCTTTAGAGTCAATCAATATAGAAAAGCAAAAATTAGAAGAAGATTTAAAGGAGATGAAAAAAAACAAAACCAGTGATGTTCAATTAAAATTGGATTTGTCAAGCGTTAAAACTTCGTTATCCAGAAAGGAAAAAATTCTATCTGAAGCTGAAAATAGAATCAAGTTTTTAGAAGAGGAAAAAGCCAAGCTAAATGACTCCTTAATTGAATTAAAGGTTCAAACTAAAGAATTAAAACTTCACGAGAAAACATATCTAGAGTCAAAAAATAATTTAATGACAATGAATGAATCCTTGAGGCAAGATGTTAATGAATATGTTTTAAAATTGAATAAATTAGGTGCTGAAAATAATAAATTGGTTAAGAATTTGGAAGAATTACAAGATAAATATCATGAAGCTAAAGATGTCAAGACTAACTCATCAAATCAAGTTGAATCAATTAAAAAGAGAGTCGATGAATTAACGATGAGGAATAAGGAGTATGAAAGTAGGATTGATCTATTGGAAGAAGAACTTACTCAATCTAGAAATATGTTGCAAGAGAGAACTAGAGAATCAGGCACAATGAGAAAACTATTAATGGATTCAGAAGAAAACCAGGATTCAAAATTAAGAGAATTACAAGCCAAATTAAATGGTTTATTGGAGGAGAAGGAAAGTTTGGAAAATGAATCAACAATCAATTTAAAGGCCAAACAGAAAGAAATAGAAGACATTAAACGTAAACAAGATCAGTTACTACATCAAATTGATAGTTTATCAACTTCAAATAATGAATTAGAATTTAAGATAAAAGAACTATCTAAGAAACAAACTGTGATTGATTCAAATTCTCCGGAAACTCCCTCCAGTGATAACGATTATACGAATAAGATGATTGAATCATTAAGAGGATCGTTAAGGGAAACTGAAAAAAGATTGAAAGAAATGGAGGAGTTAAATGGTACTTTAAGAAAGTCTAGCCAAGAATCTTCTGAAAAATTGATTAGATTAAACAAAAAATATAAACTAATCTCTCAGCAATACCGTAGAAGAATGTCTGAATCTACTGTACCATCACCTATCACTAGTAGACACAATAGTGTATCAGTTGTTGATCAACAAGAGAAAACCGGAAAAGAGGATGAAAACAAAGAAAGAGCAGAATATATTAAAAATGTGTTACTGGGATTTTTAGAACATAAAGAGCAAAGAAATATGTTATTACCTGTAATTAAAACGCTACTATACTTATCTGATGATGACGAAAAAAAGTTAGTCGGTTTGTTGAGTTGATTAAATTTTTTATAAGCTATAGACCATAAATTGTAAACTTTTAATGCTAAATTCTAGATTATAGTTCTATTACAGATTGGTGATTGTATATAATTATCTATTTATTTTGTAATTGCCTTTTTATCGTCCATGTAAGGTCTTAAAACTTCAGGAATAGTAATTGAGTCTGTTCTAGGATCGTAGAAATTTTCAACAATTGCTAAAACAACTCTTGGAGCAGCGACCGCAGTACCATTCAAAGTATGAACAAATTTCAATTTCTTATCTTTTAGATCTCTAACCTTAGTGTTTAGTCTTCTAGATTGATAATCCAAACAATTAGAAGTTGAAGAAATTTCACCCCAAGCACCTCTACCAGGCATCATAACTTCAATGTCTACTTTTTTATAGGCTGGAGCACCTAAATCATTATATGGCATGACTAAAACTCTGGCCGTCAGACCTAAACTCTCAACGAACTTTATTTGGAAATCAACTAATCTATCAAATTGTTTCATACTTTCGGCCTCGTCTGGATGAGTCCAAGAAAATAATTCCACTTTAGAAAATTCATGGACTCTATATAATCCTCTGGTATCCCTACCAGCGGCGCCAGCTTCTGCACGATAGCTTCTTGATAATCCAACGACATCTAATGGTAAATCATCATGCTTGAATTCATGATCAGCATATAAGGCTGCTAATGGAATTTCTGCAGTTCCGGTTAAACATAAATCATCATGTACTAATTCGTACACTTGCCTTTCATTATTTGTGTCTCTTGGTTTAAAACCACAAGCATTGGTAACTTGAGTTTTCACTATTGAAGGAGGCAAAACCATTTTAAAATTATTGGCACGAGCTAATTTTAAAGCATACTGTATTAATGCTTGTTCTAATAATGCGGCATCACCCATCAAGTAGTACCATCCACGGCCCGAAATAGTTGTCGCCTGTTGGAAATTCACTAACCCTAATCTTTCCATGATATCTTTATGATCAAACTTTTCTTGGGGTTTTAACAAGAAATCTTCTTCTTTAGAAGATTGAATCTCTAATGTAGGATTAATATATTTGACCAAAATCTGTTTAGGGCCAACTGAAGGATGAATGTAATTTGGCAAATTTGAAACTTCCAGATTAAGTTCATCTTCGATTTTAGTAGCAGCCTCAGATTTTTCCTTTAGTATTGGTTTATACTTTGTTAACGTATCCAAAATTGATTCTTGTTCCATCAAATTGTTAGCATCATTCTTTTTTTGTTCTACTTTCAGCTTTTTAAGAATATTTTGACATTTTTTTGATTCATGTTTGAAATTTAAAATAGTTTCATTAATTTTTTGTAGTTCTCTGTAATTATCACAAAACTTTGAAGAAAGTGGGAACTTAACGTTTCTCTTTTCACAAATTTCTTTAAATAAGTTAAATTCTGTGCTTACCGTTTTCACATCAAATTGTGGTTTCTTCAAAGTGTTTGAGGTTCTTAGTTGGGAATCTTTGATATTAGTGGAATTGAATCTAACATTATATTTCCCAATTCTAGGCTTGATTTTCAATGCAGTATTCGAAAGCATGGTGGCTAATCCTACAAATCCATTAAAAAAATAAAAAAAAGTACAAAGGAGAAGAATTCATCGGCAGAAAAAAACCGGAAAGAGAACAATTGAAATCGAAACTTAGCGATCATTTTTATCCTTAAAATTAGTTTATTGTAGTTATAGTTATAATCTTAATTAACGCTAAAAACACAACTATCACCAACTTACTACAAACATGTCATTGGAAGGTGCCATGGAAGAAGAAAGAAAGTTGATTGCCCATATTCTTGAGCGTCAACAAAGAAATGGTTCAACAGGCTCAACGTCCAGAGATAGAAGCAGAGATAACTCTTCACGTTCTCTATCCAGAGGACAGGGAGCATTATCAAGATCTGTGAGTAGATCTCTTTCAAACTTGAGTGACACGGAGCAACCGTTTGATATTACCTCTCATGATCCTTCTGAAAGACTAGTCAAAGAGAACTATGATACTGCTGGAAATGAAAATCAGGCTTTTCAGAGTGACGAAGAACAAATAAGTGATAGTGATAATGAATTTGAGATGGAAGATGATGGATCTGTCTTACCAAACTACTCTTCATTTTCTACAAATAAAGACTCAACGTCTAAGAAGGCCAGTGCCCTGGATGAATTAAGTCAGATCAACAACAGGAAGTTACTAAAAGAAGCTAGCCAAGCTGAAAAATTGGATGAAATATTAGCTGCGGAGAGAGCAGTTGCTAATGCAAGATCAATTGGCAGAGAAGTCCCAAAGGACTATATGGCTAAGATTGAATCAAATGCGAAAGAAGCGGGTACTTCTATTCATTTTGACCCAGAAAAATTCTATCAAGATAACCAAGGACGTAAGGAAAAATTGCAAGAGTATGCTTTATATAAGAAGAAATTAGTTTCACCTGAATACTCGCAAGATTTTTTGATTCCCTATACAAGTGATGTGGAGGATAAAATTGATTCCGAATTAGCCAAGATGTTGAACGAAAAAATCAAAATATCGGATATTGATTCAGATCCTGTTAACCAAAGAGCAATGAGAACTATAACAAGAGGTAATTTTTTTGAAAATTTAATAGCTTCAGGTTCGAAACATCCAAAATCATTTATTTTATGTATGGATTTCTCTGAAGAAAGTAGATATGCTTTGGAATGGTGTATTGGTACAGTTTTAGTGGATGGTTCTGTTTTGTTCGTCTTAAATGTTCTGGAAGATGATGAATATTCATCTATGAACTTAAATGGTATTCCTTCCACAAGTTCACAAAATGGTTTCTCTTCCCATCCGAATAAATCGACGAGAGAGAAGACCAGAATTAGTAACGTTGGCGATATAACGAATCAAATTATGGATTTGCTTAAATTAACCAAATTACAAGTTCATATAGTAATTGAATCATGTCATCATCCAATTCCAAGACATTTTATTGTGGGTGTTATTAAACACACTTCTCCAACTCTAGTTATTGTTGGCTCCAAAGGTACTTCTGCAATAAAAGGTGTTTTATTAGGATCGTTGTCAAATCATTTAGTGCGCAAATCAACAGCTCCAGTTATGGTTGTGAAGAATAGATTAAAGAAATTAACCAAAAAGGGCAAACAATTTAGTAATAACATTGGAACATTACATAGTTTGGCTGAAGCCAAAGTTGACTAGAGGTAAAAGATGCATATATAGATAATTACTTTTCAATGTTTTACGTTTTAATTTTCAAGCCTATTTTTATTTTTATTTCTATATAAATAATTAGTTCTATAAACGAGATTCACTTAAGCCAAATAATGATATATTTCCCTATCATCTTCATCCCTAGCTAAATATTCCTTTTCAATTAAATTTTCAATTCTTTGCTTGATAAAAGAAGGTTGGGGCTTAAATCTATTTATTAACTGTTTAATAACTTCACTTATCAACTCTTGGTGCTTTAAAGTTCTTCTGGCTTTCATTATACGAACAATTGCAGCTTCAATTTCTATTATACGAGATTTATTAATAATATCCATAGTCTCATTGCGTTGTTGATCATCTTCAACCTTAGACCCCGATGAAACAGTTAAAATTTTAATTTTTGTGCTTGGAGATTTAAAAGATTTATTGACAGAAAATAAATCATCGTTTCTAATTTCTTTTGACATTGGCTCCTTTTTTAGAATCCTTGTTTTAGGTGCCACCGATATGCTTTGTAAATGTCTTATTAACTCAAGTTTGGGAATCCTTGTTAGTCTTTGAATTTCTTGAAAAGTATATTTTTTGTCCTCTTTATGAGTTTCTTCTTCTTCCTCATTATTATTGAAACACGTTAAAATAATAATGGCAGATAAAGTTGACATGTTAATTTCATAAGACTTGGAGGGATAATTCATTCTAAAATCGACCGTTCCCATATTTGGAGCCCAAGTCAAATTTCTACCATTATATTTATTCGTATAATATTTTTCATATTGATCCTTTAAATAGGATAGATGCAAAGGGTAGTTTACTTCGGCCATTGATTTATTAATAGGCATAGGCCAAAAATTCGTTGTTAAAACTGAAGGTTCCATTTCTAATTTACGGCCATTATTAAAAGATCTGACTTCATTTATATTTAAAAAATTATTATTAAAATCATTTGACAAATCTTTTGATATTTTAATATCTTTGAACATACCTTCAAATTTGGAAGTAAATGATGAACCAATTTCATTTTTAATTTTAGATATCATCGTCAATTCAATTTCATTTGATAACGATTTTTGTTGCAATAATCTTTTAGCAAGATGATTTTTATAATATTTTTCAAAAATATCTTTATCTTTTATAAATCTGAAAACAATTATTGAATTATTTAGTGTTTTTTCAATTTCAGTATTTGATTTGTCCTTCAAAGACTTTTTAATACAATCATCAATAAATAAGGATAAGTATTCAGAAATCTTATTATTTTCATTTAAAAATGTGGAAAAAGCACCTTCAACTTCTTTAACAATTTCAATATTGTTATCAAAAGAATTTTTAATCAACAAATCATATTTTGATTTCAATTTTAAAAAATTGTTAATCCATTTAATGGCAAATTGAGTTGTCAATTCTTTTGAAGACCTTTTCTTTTTATTTGTACCAGTTGACTCAGATTGATCAACTTCTTCCTTCGTTTTAATTTTTAACTCATCACCATTTAACAAAACTATTTTTCTTAGGGTTTTTTTCAGTATAGTTCTGTCTGAATCAACTCTACCCACTAATTTATAAATCTTTGATAAAATCTCATAACTGTCATTATCTATCCAATTTTTTAAACCATCAGTTTCTAGATTTAAAATATTTTCTAGATTACTAATAATTAAATCTTTATCCATGACCTCAATTAATTTTGGAATTGTAACGTCTGGTAAATAGATTTGAAATCTATTTTCTTCTTCATTTATTAAAGCAACAATATTATTAATATAAACAGACCCACTTCTAAATTCTAATAACTCATTGATTTTATTTAAATAATATCGGTGAGATGTTAATAGTAATTCAGGTTCAAAATATTTTGAATAATAACTTTCACCATCCAATTCCATTAATGATTCAATAATCGATATAATTGATTTAATTAAAATTTTCTCAACTAATTCACCAGTTCGGCTTTTATTAATATCATTTAAAATAATTCGAATTGTTTCTTTACCAATAATTATATCATTCGGGTTTTCATATTTAATGATGCAATCTCTGAACGCATTCAATCCAACATCATAAATCAATAGTAAATGATTATCCTTTGGATACGTTCTATCCAAATACATCAAAACATCACTAATCAATCTCATTGACAATAAATGATCCTCCCATTGACTATTTAATTTAACTAGAAATGATTTACTATCTAGATTATTTAAATCTTCGAGTAATTCAAGGCGAACTTCATTTGATAAATGGAACCTAATTGTTGACTCAACATTATCATAAAGATATTTACCATGCTTACTTAAAACTAAATTATAAGCACGCCTATATAATTGTTCGAATGATAATTTAGATGCATTTTTATGTTGAATTTCGGTGATGGCCGTCTCTAAAACCGACCATGATTCCTCCACATTTAAATCATTCGATAATAGTTTACGTGGTGGTCTAATCTTGGACTTCTGTTTGTTGGGTAGCATTCTTAATTAAATAATCAAAGTAACGTTGACAAAAAGGTAAGTACAATGTAAAAAAAAATATTAATCAGAGGAAATAATCGAATCGAGTCTTTGTTTTCGATTTCTGTTTTTTCCCATTATGAATCTCTTTTCCTTTTAAGTTGACTAATAATAAGAACATGGCATCAGATATATTAGATGTTCTGAACATCAGTGAAGAGACAAGAATTCAGCAGAAGAAGAATAAGGAGAATGAAAAGTTAAAGAAACTGGGTTCTTCTAGAGAGCCGATTTACCAAACTGATGAATATGCTTCTGCAAATAAAAAACGTAAAGTGAGTGCAATGAATAGAGAACTATATAATTTAATTGGTAGTAATCTACCACCTGTTGCCGTTGATACCAGTTCTTTTAGGTTTAAGGATAAATTAAAACAAACTAAAGATACAAAACCATGGAATTGGAAAAGTTTTACCAATAGTGCAAGAACAGATGGATTAGTTTTACATCATTGGGTTAAAGGAGATGATAATGGTACAGGAGAATATAGATATGCGAAATACAATACGAAATTAGATATCCCGGATTTTTCTGAAGAAGAATTTGAAAAAGATTTAAAAGATGTCAATGAAGATTGGGATTATAAGGAGACAAAATATTTATTTGAACTCGCAAATCAATTTGATCTAAGGTGGGCAGTTGTTATGGATAGATACGAATATGATGGGGAAAAGGAAAGGACTGTCGAAGATTTGAAGGATCAATTATATAAAATATCTGCTAAACTTCTAATTCTACGAGATAGTAAAGATTCAGGATTAATTAAAGGATTGCAATTATTTGACAAGGAGAAAGAAATAGAGCGTAAACAATATTTGACTAAACTAATTCACAGAGCTCCAACGGAAATTGCAGAAGAAGAATCATTGGTTATTGAAGCACGTAAATTTGAATTAGCAGCCAAAAAGATGATGATTGAAAGAGCACAATTATTGCAATTATTGGATTCACCACAGTCCTCAGCATCAATACAGCAATATTTGACGCCTTCAGGATTGGCACAATTATATAATTCATTAATGAACGTTGATAAATCTAAAAAGAGAAAGCCAGAAGTTCCAGTGGCTCCACAACTAGGACCAAATGCAATACCACATACACAGCAGCTACAGCAAATGGCAAGAAATAAAAAGATGAATGGTAGTAATGGTGGTGTGAGTACTACCAATGGTAATAATAGTGGCAATAGTAATAATACGAAGCGCAAGGATGTGAAGAAAAGAGAAGATTCCAAACAACCAACTGCAATTACTGAAGTCCAACAACTATTACAGAAAAACTTAACACCAGAAGAGCTAGAAATTTATGGTATCCAATATCACGAGGAAAGGATTCAACCAGGTGTTTTTATTAGATCACAAAAGTTGTCAACTTTTAAGCCTACTGTTCAAGTCAGAGTTAACGAGATTTTAGGCCAATTAGGTATATCCGTCAAACCAACCATGCCAACGGGACCAGTCTGTAATAAGTTTGATCAATTATTACAAAGTATTGCGCAATTGGTGGATATTAAAAAGCAGAATGATAAACTTGAGGCCGAAATTACATTAATAAAAAGACAAAAAGGGTTATTATCGTAAGTCTAAGGATAAAATTGAGAGTAAATTAAATTATATATTATTATTATTAGTAGTATTGTTGAATATTTAACGTTCTAAATTGATGGAAGTACCAAACTTAGCATAAAGGTTTTTCTTTAAATCACCTAAATCATGATCAAATTGTTCAATTTGTATATGTAATGAATGTATTTCGATATCTAATCTTTCGGTTTCTAATTCTAGTTTTTCCATAATTTCACTTTGTTTTAAAACAACAAATGATTCTCCAATTTTATAATCCAACTTTTCATCCTCATCAATTAATTCTAACTCCATTGATACATCGTCAATATATTCCTTTTCCGTGATGAGAGTTTTCAATTTTGAGTCTAGTCTATCTCTTTGTGTAATTAACGTACTAAATTTATTAATATTTTGTTGATCGTTCCAAGTGACTTCCGTAGAATTTGTCTGTCCATGTGGTAACAGTTCCATGTCGTAGTCGTGCGTGGTATATGTGACGTTTGGTTAGGAATGATATTTAAGTTGGAGAATGAAAGAAAATCGCATTTTCCAGATTTTTTTCGGCATTCATTTTTTTGTAATTATGATAAAAGTGAATATTTTATTTATTAGAAGTAAATTACTTAATTATCATGACTTCTAATCGGCTAGTTTTAAAACTTATCTATTTACATAAACCCATAATTATCGGATCATTTTTAATATATCTTTCATTCAAAATTTCTAACAATTCATTATCATCTTTATCGACGTAATCACCAAAGCTTCTACTCAAACCCATTTTTAAAATTTTTTTGATATTATCATTTCCATCACTTTTCAAAATTCTGAATAGCTTTAAAATCATAAATCCAATCCATTTATTATCTTTATCCAACGAGATAACTTTATTCAAACAACTTAAAGACATCATGAATTTTCCAATGATACAGTCCCCAATAAAATCAGAAACTAATTCCACTAAATCATTACCACCGTTAACGGCATTTTTAACATCGATTATTTTTTCAAACTTATCATCAATAATTAAATTTTTAACTAGATTTTCACCAGTTGGGTTATCATCATCTATTTTACAATATTTTAACAAGTGTTCTTTCCATCTAATTTCTTCCTTTTTATCCTTTTTATTTTTTTTAATTTGAGGTTGGTTCCACAATTCTAATAGAAATTCTTTGTTATTAATCACATTTTCAACGATTGTCATCAAACCAAAATATGCTTTTTGGAAAAATGGTTGGTGAAATAAATTGTCTCCCCATTTAATCATTTCCAAATAAGCCCTTGGGGTACCTTTACGGAATGCATAAAAATGGAAATCAAATTGATCATCAGAATATTCTTTGAAAACTGAAAAGATTAGTAAGTAGCTTTGAATTGTTAAACCTAAGAATGCAAAAATTTTACGCTTCAACAAATCTAATTTAAATTTATTAATTTCATTGCTTTCATTGCTTTCATTATTTTCCTTGATTTTCTTTAATTCATCACTTTCAAATTTGTATTGATTATAAAATTTGAAATATAATCTTTTATAGCATTCTGTTAATTCCATTAAGAACCAACATGATTGCATAGTATATAAGTCTTTTAATCCATTTGACTCATTATCATTTTTAGTGAACAAAGATATGGTATCAATAGCAGTTTCAAACTCATTTGCACGTAAATAGTATTTAGTTGCTTTAGTATTTACAAATCTATCTTGTAAATCCAGTAGTCTTGCATTATTCATTTCAGTCGCAGCGTCTAATGGCTTATTCAAATGCTTGAAAATACGCGCTTTGAACATATATAATTCAACTAAAGTTGGAGTAATTTTAATACCTTCATTAATTGAAATTAATGATTCATCAAATTTCTTAAGATAATAATAGTGTTGGGCAAAAAAATATTTAATCCAAGTCTTAGTAAATGGATCAAGAATTGATTCATTATCAGATTCAAAATCTTCAACAATGGAAAAAATAATCGGAATATTTGAAGTTTTTTTATATAAGGGCTTTATTGTGGTAAAAGTCGAAGGGATACCTCTTTTTAGTAAGTTGATGATGTAATCACTCGCTAACTTTTTAAATAGCTCATCATTATCCTTAACAAATGTTAAAGGTAAAAACTTTGGCAAATCAGATTTCGGATAGAAGATTGATAACTTTTTATATAAAGCTAATTTTTTTTCAAAATCATTTTCAATTTGTAGAGATTTTTCTAATCCAACATGGTAATCAATATTGTCCGGATTTCTTTTTAATAAAATTCTGTAAACCAATTGAGCATCATTGAACTTATTTAATTTCAACAATAAACTTGCCTTCAATTCCAGCAAACCTAAAACGTCAAAATTTTTAGCACGGTCATTTAGTAAGTCTTCAATGAAACTTAATGCTTTTTCAAACTCATTATTCTTAATTAACAAAGTCGCTTTATAAATCAAACATTCACTGTTTTCATATAAATCATCATCAATCAACTTATCGCTCATTATATTATTAATTTTATCTAAAATTGAAATCGCATTAGTGTAATCCTTATTTAGATCGTTCGCAACCGCAGTTGATGTCCAGTTTGCTCTATAGCCAGGCTGATCTTGCAAATATTCAAATCTAGTTTCAATTAAAGGCTTATAATCTCTGACTTGTGACAAGCATGACGACAAATCTTTTGTAATGCCTGAATTTTTCGACCCATTCTTTAATGCCGAGGTGTAGAAATGTGATGCTTTAGCATAATTCTTAATGGATCTATAATATAATGCAGTTATATGGCATAATATTGGGTTTAATGGATCTAACTTAACACCAACTGCGATTGACCTGTTGGCTTCCAATTGATTTTTTGGATCTACTGAGATTAATACTAATGCTTTTAACGCATATGATGGACCATGATTTGGATTCTTTTTTAAGTATGCTTCAAGTTGTTTTAAAGATTTTTGATATTCTTTATCTTCGTAATCTTTCAACGCTTCTCTAAAAGGTTCATCAAAAGCCATTGTTTGTAATAAGAATATAACTCCTATCTAAATCTTAATGATAAATCTTAATGATAATACAAAAAAAAAATGAAATGAGGTGGAAAAAAACCTGATTTTCTTTGTCGAAGAAACGAGGAACAAGTAAAAAAAATGAAATTCACTTCACCAGCCACATGTCACGTGCCTGTCGTTCCCCACGAAATTCCATTAAAATTAAAATTTTTCCGATTAATAAAGTGGGGTGGGGAAATGAATTACTGTGTTTTTGTTCGTTTTCCATGATTTAGATATTGGTTGCAAACTTTTTTCTCACTGATACTATCTAACTATAATGACTCGTGTGCCTATAACATCACAAAACACATTTAGAATGACCTCAACAAACGCTCATGACAATAATAATGGCCATAATATTGTTATTAAATCAGATAAAAATTCATTCAATAGTGAGACGTCTACCCCACAGTCATCATCATCATCATCATCAACTTCAGGGATTAAGATATTTAATACATTAACACCAACAAATCAAGCAGTCCAGAGTAATTCCAATGCATCGACATTGAAAAAGAAGCAATCTAACAATAATTTGCCTAGACCGTATAAATGTCCAATGTGCGATAAAGCATTTCATAGATTAGAGCATCAGACAAGACATATCAGAACACACACCGGAGAAAAACCGCATCAGTGTAACTTCCCAAGTTGTTTCAAAAGGTTTTCAAGATCCGATGAATTGACAAGGCATTCAAGAATACACACAAACCCAAACCCAAGAAGAAAAAACCTGAGTATTACATCTGCTGCATCAACAACCAACTTGAAAAAATCAGTTTCTACTCCAAAACTAAATAAAAGACAACAATTTCAACTACAGAAACACTTGAATTCCTCGCCTGTAACAACAACAAAATCTTCTGATGATGATGATGAAGGTGTTACTATTGAGCCGCCTTCGTTGTTGAAAGCAAAATCAAATAAATCTGAAGTTAATCTCTCAACAAGGAATACGATGTCAAATACAAACACAAGTTTGAACTCAAAATCTTCTTCATTTATCAATGCGTTGGCAACTGCTGCTTCACAAGAACTACAAAACTTGAAAGAACGGGAAACGGAGCCAGACTCAAATCTACATTCAAATCCAGAACAACAGGCCGCCCAATCTTTAATATCAAAAAGTTCGAATTCGGATATTCAATACGTTAAATCATTACCATCGCTATCTCAATATTTTACGTCTACTCCAATTTCTAACATAAATTCAAATTCGAATATAAATATAGCATTAAATTTCAACTCAAATCTCCCATCAATTCAAAACATAACGCCTGTACAATCAACCACATCATTTAATCCTCCCTCCTCCTCCACATTTTCAAGATCAAATTCAAACGTAAACCTATTTAATTCAAATTCTTCTTCTGTGCTGCATTTACTATCTATTCAAAATTATAATAATAATAATATCAATACCTCTGAAATGACACCTTTGCAAACTCCAGCTGTTTCACCGAAAATTTCGCCATCAAATAATAATGCCGGAAATAGTAATAGCAATAATGGAAGGTTGCCACCGTTACAGGCACTAAATTTAGAATTACCTGAAGCTGTTGATATTTCAAGTATAATATCAAAACAATTTTAAAATTATATAACAATAAATAACTGTGTAATCACATTTTTTTATAAAACCATTTTTATAATATCCACCCTTTTTTGACAACATCTTTGTAATATGGAATACTCTCAACGGCACCTTTTTTACCAACGCTAATACTGGCTGCCTTATTCGCAAAATTAATTGCATAATCAATATTGTCATTTTTATAAATACTTAAAACAAGCGAACCTAAAAATGTATCACCGGCACCTGTAGTGTCAACAACATTTTTAACTTTGTTAGATGAAACAAATCCAAATGAAAATTTACCAGACTCTGAATAAATAACACCTTTTGATCCCAGTGTCATAATTAAATTTGGTTTCGTTAATAAGGATCTTAATTTCGTTAAAATTTCAATAAATTTTGAAACTTTTTCAACATCCAATAAATCATTCTTTGACTCATTTCTAAGTAATGTTAATGGTTTTGAATCACCCGATGGATGGAAGTTCGAAATAATTGATAATGCTTCGTGTTCATTAACAATAATATAAGTCGAATTATGTAACGCATCCAACAAAGCACTATTGAAATCCGTCAGTGGTGATGGATTATAAAAAATTATGACATCGGGATGCTTCTGTGATAAATAATTAATCACTTCATAAGACTTTGGGAACTCATTCTGAATTATGACAAAGTTTTTTGTGTCGTCAATAACATTTTTATTTAAATTTGCATTTGGATTCGCAAACAGTTGTAAATATGATTCACATGGCGATAATGACTTTAAACTGCTACTTGAATCATTTAAATTGTTTGAAACATTTGCATTATTTAATTCTTTAAATAACTTAATCGAAGAAGGTTTTGGTGATGGGTAGGTCAAAGTTTCAAATTTTGGCTGCGAAGCATGTGCATGTAAGCCCGATGGGATTGCTGGTTCAGAGTGTTGAATTTTGTACAATGGTTCATTTGGCGGCTTTGTAGCATGGGAATGAATAAATGAAGGAGAGTTTTTCATCAAGTTTGAATTTGAGTGGTTGCTTTTCAAATTAGGATTGCTTGAAGGCAATGTATGGTCAGTCAAATAATTATTATCATAGTTACTTAGTCTGACTAGGGAAGGCGAAGAAGCGTGTGAATGCATATGCGAAGGCTGATGATTTGAAACATCGGTTGTTTTAGCAATGGGTTCATCATTCAACGGATTTGTTGAGTGGGAATGGATGTTTGATGGCTTAAATGGATTATCAATTTTAGCAATCACAGCCTTCGGGAAATTTTTATCAATTTCAGCATTTGTCGGTAGCAGTTTGTCGTTAGCACCTGGTATGATCAAAATTCGATTTTCGCCTGAGCTAGTTTCCACAATGATGACTGCAGTACCGGAGCTAGTGCTATCGACTTTCTCCACCAACGAATGGTCAATTTTCTCATTTCTCAAAACCTCTAGAAACTTCTGACCAGCATCATCATCACCAACTTTCCCCCATAACCTAACAGATATTTTATCTGCTTCATAAGGAGAACGTAGCCTTGCAACGGCAATACATTCGTTCAAACCTTTACCCCCGAGATGTTTTTCAAAAAAATCACCTTTACATGTTTCGCCTGCCTCCGGGACTCTTGTAGTATAAGAAACCAGGTCCTGATTTAATGATCCTATGATAGTAATTGGCATGCTTAGATATAATGTTATACACTAATCCGATAATACGATAATATGATAGTGATGAGATAAGAAAGAAAAGGGGATACCTAAAGTCTGGAAATTATTATTGTTAATTACGATAAATCAAGATAAAGGGTAAATTATGACATCAGTTGACGTAATTTTCAGCAATTATTTGCCTAGATAGACTTAGTTAATTTGCTTATCTATTTTAATATCAAATCATTTGTAGAAGACTACAAGACACTGGATACTAGCAAATATAATTTACAATCATGGCATGTAAAACCAACACAATTCAACAATTCTTGTACCAATTTAATGTTGGCTGGATAATGTTGGCAATATAATGCTGAAAAGGAGTTAAAACAGAGAAAAAAATACCAAAAAAAAGAAATCGACGCGACTATTTTTCAAACCCAAAAAAAAAAAAATGTTGGGTAAAAAAAAAATCAGGCGAAGTTCAATTTCTAATTTAAAATTTCACTTTTTCTGATTTATAAACCACTTTCAATCCATTTAAAAAAGAATTGATTGAAGTTAATTTGCTTTTCAAAACGCATTTGCCCTCATTTTTTATTTTAATTATATTCAATTCAATTGCTATTATAGTTTAGTATAATATAACTTAATTATTTATAATTAATAAATATAATGTCTAATCTGGATATTGTCGATATTACTGAGGCGAACGCTGTCGCAGCAGGTACCAATAAATCCACCAGAAGAATTGTTGCTTCAGGTATTGGTGGTAAATTAATGGGTACGAAATCAATGACACAAGTTACAGCAGATGAATTAGCAAGAGATTCTGTTCAAGATATCCTTAAAAAGGATAAAGAATTAAGAGAGAAATATGAAAAAGAAAAACATATTTCAGAAAAACCATGGACTAGAGAAAATTGGCATCAGCACATTAATTGGTTAAACTTTATCTTAGTTTTAGCAGTTCCCCTAATTGGATTTACTTCAACAATTTGGGTCAAGCCAACCACAGGTGTTATATTACTAGCAATATTTTTATATGCTTTAGGTGGATTATCGATAACAGCAGGATACCACAGACTATGGGCTCATAGAGCGTATGATGCTAGAGCGCCAATTAAGATTTTCTATGCATTGTTTGGTGCATCATCAATTGAAGGTTCAATTAAATGGTGGGGCCATTCTCACAGAATTCATCATAGATACACAGATACCAGCAGAGATCCATATGATGCCAGAAAAGGTTTCTGGTATTCACACATAGGTTGGATGTTATTAGTGCCAAATCCAAGATATAAGGCAAGAGCCGATATTTCTGATTTAGCCGATGACTGGATTGTTAGATTTCAACATAGACACTATTTGTCAATAATGATTTTTATGGCATTAATTTTCCCTGGTATTTGTTCATATTACCTGTTTAATAACTTTTGGGCTGGATTTATTTATGCCGGTGTCTTAAGAGGATTTTTCATTCAACAAGCCACATTCTGTGTCAATTCTTTAGCGCATTGGATTGGTGATCAGCCGTTCGACGATAGAAGAACTCCAAGAGATCATGTCTTGACTGCATTGGTGACATTCGGTGAAGGTTATCACAATTTCCATCACGAATTCCCTTCAGATTATAGAAATGCCTTAAAATGGTACCAATATGATCCAACAAAGATTCTGATTTGGATCACCTCGAAAATTGGTTTAGCTTACAACTTAAAAACATTCTCACAGAATGCAATTGAACAAGGTATTTTACAACAAAAGCAAAAGAAATTAGATAGATTAAGATCGCAATTAAACTGGGGTCCACAATTATCAGAGCTGCCTGTTTGGACTAAAGCAGAGTTCCACGAGAAATCAAAAGATAAAAAAGGTTTTGTTATTATTTCCGGTATTGTTCATGATTGTTCATCATTTTTAACAGAACATCCAGGTGGACAATCGTTGTTAAGAACTTCTTATGGTAAAGATGCAACTGTTGCATTTAACGGTGGTGTTTATGCTCATTCAAATGCTGCACATAATTTGTTAGCAACAATGAGAGTTGCAGTTATTAAAGATTCAGGTGCTTTGGGCAACACTTTTGATCAACAACTGCAATATCTAGCTCTCAAAGAATTAGAAAAAAAGGCTGATTAATAAAATAGTTTATTCTAATGTTTGTTTTTTTCTTTTTTGTATATTTGATTTCACTATTGTTTATAAATTTTTACCGGTTGTTAAGAAATAATTTTATTTTATTTTATTTCGTTTTATATATTTAAATTGTGAAACATGTAAAAGAGAATAAAATTCGGGGAGTCCATAAAATAAAAATTTCCCAACAAATAAAAGATTGATAAGATTGGCATCCGGTCACGTGAATTGTCATCATTTGCCCGACATATTGCAATCATCACGTGACAACTTTAGTGTGAGATATTTTTTTGAAGATGGGAGTGACTTTCTATTCATCAAACAGTAATCTTCTGTTTATGTCAATGAAAGTTTTGATTTTCATGTGGAACTGTTCAGGTTGGTGCTAACCAAGTGATTATTTTCCTGTACTCTGGATAAATTGGTATAGTTGTTTTGATTATTTCGAA
Organism: Kregervanrija fluxuum; assembly: GCA_003707275.3. Taxonomy (NCBI): domain Eukaryota; kingdom Fungi; phylum Ascomycota; class Pichiomycetes; order Pichiales; family Pichiaceae; genus Kregervanrija; species Kregervanrija fluxuum. The sequence goes on from PPNM03000021.1 coordinate 55,207, forward strand.
TAATTTGCCCATCTTCTCTGCGACTTACAGCTTTCATAAGAGCATTTGACCGAAGACAAGCGTTTTAATCATGAGACTTTAGTTCTTGGTAATCTTGAGTTATTTGGATTATAGATTTAGTTAGCTGTTCAATTATAATCACGTCCAAAATCAGTTTGTAGTGTTTATGAGGACAACTTACTATTTACATAGGCCCTTTCCTTTTTGAGCCAAGCATCATATAAATTACATACAAAAATTATTCCTAAACTCAACATAATGCTTAAACAACCGTGATCCTGACTGCCCCAGGTTTGCTGACAAATTCAACGTTTGGATGGTCTACAGACATCTTTTCGTGTTTTTCCTAAATAGGAAAGTGCCCAGCTGTTAATGTTCAAATGATTGAATTAGAATTCTTTGCTAATAAATCATTCATCATTGCGACACTTGCAATTCTCTGCAACACAAGCAGCCAATACTGTTCATCGTAACCCGAAAGAATTCGTAAACTAACTTCACAGTAAAACTAAAGAAGAATAAATTAATCGACGCGTCGCTGCACATAAATCAAAATTCGTTTGTTATTAAAAATTCCAAAAATTGATCTCCACCTGTCCAATCACTCTATTTTCCTAAACATAAACTAAGTGTATTAAATATTAACTTATTTACGTATTTGTTTTTACTTTCATTTGAAAATTAGAATATGAACATTGATCGTTCATTTTATAAATCATCAACGTACGATCCAGAATCAAAATTACCCATTTATGTATTCGATTCAACTTTTATACCCCAACAAATCATATCAAATAATAACGAGGAAGACTATTTTCAATCTTTTGCAAATGAAATATTAGATGGTTTACCAAGCGAAGAATATTGTTTAGTTTTTTTCACTAATGGGTTTTCAAGATATGATCTAAATCTAACTTCAACTCCGACTTCATCGTTAAAAATACCACTAAACATCATAAAATTTTTTAAGTTAATTCCACAAAGAAAGAAAAATTTTTTACTGAAATTATATATTGTTCACGGTAATTGGATAATTAAATCAATTGTTGAACTGTTTAAAACTCTATGGGGATTTGGAAAAACAATCATTCACTGTGAAAACCTATCAGTTTTATCACATCATATTGATATAACGAAACTACCGATTTCACTTGCAACTTATGTAACCGATAAGTCATTGTACAAAAATGAAAAAATCTTTATCAACAAACATCTGAAAAAAGTTTATGGTAAACCATTAATTATTTATAACCAATTATCTTTAAAACAATTTTCAAAAATTTACAATAATTTAATAGCATATTTATTAACTCCAAAGTTAAATTCACGATTAAAGTATGAGGAATGGCAAATGCTAATCAGATGCAATAATCTAGATGACGAAACAAAAGTGGCAGTTGATATTTTAAGCGATTGTATTAAAAGAGATCAATCGGTTTTCCTATCGGATTTTTCCTTTTTGGAACATTATATGATCATTATAAAATTTATCTTGAAATTAAGTGATTCAAACAATCCAATTATACCAATAGAAATATTACTTGTGAAAAATGTTGATCTTGATGATATTTCAACCATCAATTCAATATTCAACTCCATGTTATCATACAGACATTTATTACTACCAAAGAGCGATACTATAACCGAAGAAGATGGTGATGGAAGTGTCTCGTTTATGAAAGCTTCAATTGATAGTTATGATAATGCTTATATTTTAATTAAATTATTTAAATTATTTCATACAGTGTTGAATAAATTAAAAATGGAAATTGATATTTTAGATCCAAATGCTAAAAATGTTGAAAAATCAAAAGATCGACAGGCTCTAAGATTAATTTTATCGTTTACAAAAGTTTTATATGACGATGATCCAAGTATAAAAGATTCTGAAGATTTGGGATTCGACAACTTGTTTAAATTTTTATCTTCATTAATGAAGTTTTTTGATAAAATTAAAGTTATTAATACTCCATATACAATGGAAGATTTTAATAATCACATCACATTTGAAGATTTTTTGGCATTTGAGACGTTCAAAAATAAAACTTTGGGTATTAATGAAATAATTCAAGATCAAATTACCATAATTGAAAGTAAAAATCCTGTTGAAAAAACTTCACCAATTAAATCAAAAAGTTTGGATCAATTTTTTGTAAATGAGTCCGAATCAGTACAACTAAGATCAACGGATTCACCTGTGCCTGTTCCGCCAACTCCTCCATTACCGCGTAGGCAAACAAAAAATATTTCGCCTTCTTCACCATCATTGTTGTCATCTTCATCATCGTCATCATCACATGAATCACTTAACGGCTCCATATCTTATTCCAAATCAACAATTGACTCTGCAAATTCTGATCATCATTTATCCCATAATATTTCACAATTATTGATTGATGAGGAAAAAATCGAAGTCTCACCAATAGTGGCCAGAAATATTACGAATAGACTTAAAAACGAATTGATTAAGCCTTCAAATAATATCACAGGTAAATTAATTAAATATACTGAGAAAGATTTAGTTGTTAAACAGGAAGCTGATAGACAACAAGAGCTTCAGTTGGAGAAACTTCGACAGCAAAAAGAACTAGCGAATTCAATCACAAGAAATAATGACAGAGGCAGAAAAGTTAGTAGATTAGCTAGATTATATGAAGATAGAATTTTGAGTGGTTAACTGAAGATAAATTGCATACAAAAAAAAAAGAATGATTATGTGAATGATATATATGGTTATTATTTTTTTTCCTCCTTTTTTTTTTTTTTTTTTTGAAAGTAGTTACAAAATTTTAAAACGTTTATATAAAATCTGAATGTATTCTTCTTTTAAATTAAAAAACTGACCAAATAAATAAAATATAAAACGCTAATAAAAATATGCAAAATTTGATCTATAAAATAATCTATTTACCTGGTAATGCTTTGTTAAATTCTCTAACAATAATTTCACATTGAACTTCACTACATAAAGATTTTCTCTTTTTTTCAGGCAACATTTTCAGAAATTCTAATCCCGAAGATCTTTCTAAAGATTGAACCGGAACTTCAAAAGATCTTAATGGAATTTGATTTGGAATTATTTCATTTGGCATAACAAATGCGGCCACTGCAACTTCATCAGAATCAGAACTTCTTTTCTTAGATTTTTCAGCAACAATTAACTTAAAAAAATGTGTTGGTACTGCAATGTTTGGTGGATTACCAATAACTTCATAACTAACTCTAAATTTACCATCGTCACACTTTTTAGGTAAATATAATGGCCCAGTGATAATTCTAACAGAATTATATTGATCAGTTAGTCTTCTGCAAAAATCTTCAAAATGCGCCCAATAATCTCTATTGAATCCAGCTCCAACTTGAGGTGACATATTTGTCAAGTAAAATGTTTCATCCATTGAAACTTGCGAAAATTTTGCATTTGCAGCTGGTGCTTGATGACCTCTGTCGTAACCCGATCTAAAATAATCCTTTAATCTGGCTCTAAAAGTTTCAGGAATTTTTTCATCTTCTTTAAAAACAGAATTCTTTCTATCGCCATTTTTATCACCTTTTGAAATCGAGTTTGGAGTTATATGTTCAACAACATAATAAGGATTACGTGTTTGTCTGTCATAAACTGAAACATATTCTAATCTTGTTGCCATATCATGAACTGGACCTGGGAATCCATATTTAAAAAATCCAGATGGGTTAACATCAGATCCAGGTGCAATAGAATTATTGGTATTATTTTTACCACTTCCAACAGGTAAATTACCACCACCAATTGGGAAACCACCCTGAGCTGGAACATTTGGTGCAGGAGCTGATGCATCTGATTTACCACCTCCCCAAAAAAAGAGAGCAACAGATCCGACTGAAATGGCGGGAATAGTAAAACTCTGTCTAAACATGTTAATTTAAAGAAAAAAATAGCTAAGAAACATCAATTCCATGATCTAAAAGAACGGTTTTTTAAGGCGAGGAAATTTTTCATTTTTCATTTTACTTAATTTTTTTTTGACTGTGGGTCTTTTTTCTACGTTTTTTCATTGGACATCGACATTTATTTCTATATATACACACAAATGCATAGATCTAGGCGGACGATATATTTTTGTTATAGTTCAATAAATTTTAAAAAAATAGACAGTCGAATTGTGTTGATCAGACGTGGATATGCCCAATTACAAACAGATCGCAATAATAAATCACTTTTAACTGATAGAAATAATATTTATGAAGATCCTACGATAAAACATATTAAAGATGATAAAACGCTGAGTGAGATTTGTAAAAATCGCAATGTTAGCTTCATCTTAAATAATTTTGCAGATATCATCATGTCAAGGGTAAACTTTAAAATAGATAATATAATTCAATTTAATCAAATTAAAGAAAAAGCACTTTCCTTAGCAAAAAATAAAACTGACTACAACACCGGTGTCAAATTATCTACATTATATGATTCAGCACAAACAGAAATTGAGTTACTTTCGTTATGTTATCAATTATCGCTGCAGTTTGGATCGTGTAAAACAGCATTTCAAATTCAATATAGAACAATTATCAAATTACTAGACATGGAAAGAATTGATGATATAATTCCCGTTTTAAAAAAAATTATTAATTTTATCAACATTAAATATTTAGTCGATTTGTTAAGTGTTAAGAAAGGCACGGAATTAGATAATATTCAACTTCGAAATATCTGTCATTTAGTTTCAATGTATAATAGATTAATGAATAGATTAATTTCAAAATTCAAAATTCCGTTTGATAAAACCATAACACCATATATTTTTTCAGATTCGCAGATTAAAAGTATTATTGATAAATCACTTATTTTAAGTTCAATTCAATTTAAAAGTAATGAATATATTCCCACAATTGAACTCGTAATTAAAGAATTAGGATATACAATTTCAAAATATCTCTCAATGAAACTGTCATTATATAATGATAAGCAGGAGATAGATTTAATAGAAGAGCTAAACAATAAACAAACTTTATACAGATACCTCCATTTTACATATAGTATTATTCAAGATAGAGTTAAACATCAAGATCCAACAACAGTTTATAACATTTGGACAATTATAAAACCATTTCATAATAGACTATACAATTCTGAAATTGCATCTTCTACAAATAACAATTTAAATAACTTCTATTATTATCAAACTTTATCTCAAATAATTACTTTATTCTCAAAAAATAAAAGATTCAGAAGTTTAGTTGATGATATCATTTCTGATTTACCATTGGAATCTGTTAAAGTTTGTCCTGAATTGATGACATCTTTAATTTATCATAGTTCACGTACCGAAAATTTTAATCTAAGTTCAATTTTAATGAAACAATATAACGATGATACATTGGGATTATCAACCAAATATAATGAAGGTCAATTAAGGGCATTACTGGCTTTAAATTTAAGAATGCTTGATTGGAAAAGAGCTAAGGAAATCGTCCATTTTTTAAGAGATAATTTAATAGGATTTACAGCTGCTGATTTTAACGAAATAGTTAGAGCTATATTACGACATGGCAAAAACATTACAGATAGAGAAGAAAAAACAGGAGAAAATGAAGAAGAGGCAGAAATTAATACTATGAAAGAAAAAGAAGAAAAAGCTTGGCAAATGGTCATAGAAAATGAAAACAGAGGTATGAATAGATATGCCATGATTAGTTACTTAGATTACATGATTGATAACATGAATCGTGGGTTATTAGATTTCAATAAGATTGATAGAATTTTCCAAATGGCAATTAACAATATAGATAGAAAGGATAAAAATTTCTGGAATTATTTTTATTTATCATATTTTAAATATTTGAATAAAAAATTTCCTTTAGAAATGTCAATTGAAGTTTATAAGAATAGTTGTTTAGGAGAAGAATCTATTTTTAAAACTTTAAGTGATTACAAATACGAAATTAATCCGTTTTTGACAAGGTTTGATAAAATAAAATTACCTTTAAGTTCTGATATCCGGCGTATAATACTAAGAGATATTTTTCAAAGTAGTTATAGTTATTTTAAAAGAGCAAAATATTTACAAAGCGATGATTTAGAAGAAACGAAAAGACAATTAGAAACTATTAGCGGCTGGTGTTATCAAGAATCAATGAAATTAGGATATAATAGAAACAATTTGGTTATCGATACGTTGAAAACCATTAGAAAATCAGCTAGAAAAGTAGGTTTTAATATTGAAATAACCGAAAAGGAAAGACTAAATTTAGTTAAACAAGAATATATGAGAAAGAAAAATGGTGTTAGCTTAGAAACTCCCCTAGAAGAAGATTACATACAAAGTTATCAGACTATTCACAATCAATGGGATCCAGATCGGTTGTTGAAAGGTTGCAATAAGAAAGCAAGCTAATCATAAACAGAAATGTAGATAAATAGGTACATAAATATATACAAAGTTAATAGATTGATGAATTAAGATAAAAATTCAGGTCGATCGACGTAGTTGTTTCTAAATAACGATATGTAATTTTACACTATTTTGAAAAAAAAAAAGGTTACCCGCCACAACAAAAATATTTTTTCTCTTTCTGAAAAATTTTTTTGTCTCTTTTACCTTCTTATAATATTTCACTTTTGTACTGTTTGGTATCTTGCATTGACAAATCTCATAATTCACCATGTCTTACGTCTTAACAGAAACCGCTGCTGGTTATGCTTTGCTTAAGGCTTCCGACAAGAAGATCTACAAGTCTTCCACTTTACAAGCAGATTTAGATTCTGCTGAAAAAGTTCTTTCACAATTTAAGATCAAAGCTTTTTCAAAATTTGCATCTGCTGCAAATGCGTTAGAAGAAGCTAACTCTATTACTGAAGGCAAAGTTTCTGGTCAATTAAAAAAACTTTTAGACGAAGCTAAACCAGACAAAAAGATTACTTTAATTGTTGATGATACTAAGTTAGCAAACTCTATCAATAAGTTAGGTTTAAACTACCAAGTTGTTAGTGATGCTGCAACTTTAGATATTTATAGAGCAATTAGAGAATATTTACCAGAACTATTACCAGGTATGACAGAAAAAGACTTATCAACAATGTCATTAGGTTTAGCTCATTCTATTGGTAGATATAAGTTAAAATTCAGTCCCGATAAAGTTGATGTTATGATTGTTCAAGCAATTGCATTATTAGATGATTTAGATAAAGAATTAAATACTTATGCTATGAGATGTAAAGAATGGTATGGTTGGCATTTCCCAGAATTGGCAAAAATTGTTGTCGATTCTGTTGCTTATGCTAAGATTATCTTAAAAATGGGTATTAGATCAAATTGTGAATCAACAGATTTTTCTGAAATTTTACCGGAAGAAGTTGAACAACAAGTCAAGACTGCTGCTGAGGTTTCCATGGGTACCGAAATTACTGATGATGATTTAATTAATATTAGAGCTCTGGCTGATCAAATTGTTGAGTTTGCAGCTTATAGAGAACAATTGTCTAATTACTTATCTGCTAGAATGAAAGCAATTGCTCCAAATTTAACTGCATTAGTTGGTGAATTAGTTGGTGCTAGACTAATTGCTCATGCTGGTTCTTTAATATCGTTAGCCAAAGCTCCGGCTTCAACGATCCAAATTTTAGGTGCCGAAAAAGCTTTATTCAGAGCTCTAAAAACTAAACATGATACTCCTAAATATGGTTTATTATACCATGCTTCATTAGTTGGTCAGGCAACTGGTAAGAATAAAGGTAAAATTGCAAGAGTTTTAGCTGCAAAAGCTGCTGTTGCATTGAGATATGATGCATTAGCTGAAGAAAGAGATGATTCAGGAGATTATGGTTTATCTGTCAGAGTTAAAGTTGAAAATAGATTAAGTGCCTTAGAAGGCAGAGATTTGAGAACAACTCCAAGAATTCAGAAAGACCAACAAAAAGTTGAAATTACTGAAGCCAGAGCTTATAATGCAGATGCAGATGCTGTGATGGAAGATTCAAATGATAAGAAGAGAAAAAGAGATGAAGATTCAGATGACGAAAGTGATGAAGAAAACTCAGATGACGAAGAAGAAGAAAAGAAGGAAGTTAAGAAGGCTAAAAAGGAAAAGAAAGAAAAGAAAGAAAAGAAGGAGAAGAAAGAGAAGAAAGAGAAGAAGGAAAAGAAAGAAAAGAAAGAAAAGAAAGAAAAGAAGGAGAAGAAGGAGAAGAAGGAAAAGAAAGAAAAGAAGGAGAAGAAGGACAAAAAGGATAAAAAGGAAAAGAAATAGATTACATTATAATAAACCCAAATCATTTGTTTACCTTGCATTAAAAACGTATAATTACTTATTAACTTTTTCTGAAAAAAACCACGATTTCACATTTTACATTTTGAATTTGAACATTAGATTTCATTTCGATAATTAGGGGTACAGCCAAGATTTTGGTTTCTTTGATTTCTTTTCTAATTTTTCTAATTTTTCCATTTTTAGCTTATCTCAAATTTTTCTTTCTGTTTTTATATCGTACTTTTGATTTTTATTTTTGTTAACTTAATATATTATTAAACTTGATTATATCTGTAATTTTGAGCCGAAATAATTCAAATTATTAAAATGTAAACGGAACCGCGACAAAAGGAGACATGAATTGTACTGATTTCCAATATGCGTATACTATAATATTATCTATAATCAAAGATTCATACTTGTATATATGTTAAAGCATATAGTAACATGAAAGACGAAATATATCCGCTCCCTACAATATCATCAAATGCACATATACGAGAAACAGAGTCCAAGCAGACTAGAAAATTAATTAATCGACTTTTGCAAACTCTTGATGATGAAAACAGCGACCTAACAAATATAATCGATGAATTGAAAACGATTTGCCACAACAGAGGAATAAACTGGGATGTTTATGCAAGTAAGCTTGTTGAAGGGGAAAATGAGAATGAATTTGCTGATGATGGTTTGGAAAGGAAATTTAACGATAAAAACTCTTATGAAAATAACGATGAAAATTTACAAAGGAGGAAAGATTTTATATTAAGAGAGTTACATAAACAAGAAAAACTAAGCCAAGAATATGAGAAAATATTGAATAAACAGATGGAATTATTAAGTTTATCTAAAGATGGAATTAAAAAACGTGGAATTGAAGATAGAACAGAAAAAGAAATTCATCAAGAGATAATGGGCAATACAGTTAAAAGTTTGGAACAAAATTTGAAAATGGTAGATACGCTTGTTAATTCTGCTAAGATAGATTACCAATTGGCTTTGAATTCTTTAAGAGAGCAAGCAGGTAAGCTGAATAACGAATTGGAGAATTGATTATAAATTTCATGCAAATGATATACATTAAAAAAAGATCAATAGGCAATATTTCGCCTGCATGGAAAATCTGTATGACACATCATCCGAATATAGTAGATATCAAATCTGCGTTATCGAAGTTATAATTCCTTATCAATTTATGATAAATAATGAATGAAAATGTTGCTTATATAAAACATTTTAAAAATATATTTTCGATTTTTTAGTAACTTATTTATTCTTATATAATACCCAATTATTTGGATTTTGCAGTTTCTCTTAAAGCTTCTTCTTCATGCTTACATAGATTTTCAAAAACATGAGTAACAGTTTGATCCTTATCAATTTCTTTCCATGTATCTTCAATACGTTTTCCATCAAACCTACTCAAAACAAAATACAGTATATAATGGCAACAAAAATAAAAAAGTAAATGAGGTTGTTTAAAAATCTTTTCCCAATTTAGACGCATGCCTTTTTCTTTTGAAAGATTACATTGTTTAACAATAACTGGCAATTCACCATCCTTTTCAAATTTTTTAGATATTTCATCAATTTTTTCCTTTAAAGTTGCAATTTTAAAGTCTTGTAATGTTTTCAGGTTCGATTCAACTTCCTTAGTTTTCTGTAATAATAATCTTAACTCATATTTCAATCTTGCATTCATTTTATAACTATTCCTAAATTTATCTTCTATTTCAAAATATCTATTCATAACCTTGACAGTCTCATTCTTACGCGCATTAAACGTTGTAGATGTTCTATCCAAATCAAAATGATCTAACAATTCTCTTTTCTTTTCTCTGACTTTTTTTTTCAGTTCTGAACTACGCTTAACAATACCTAACTTATAAGCTTCTAACATTTTCAAATACTGAATCGTTAACCACTCAGTAGTAATTAAGTCCAATTTTTTATCTTCATATCCATAAATATCACTACCATTACTAGTTAGTGAGTCTTCAACAACAGAAAATGAAACACTTCTTTTCAAATCTGTACCTGTTAAAATCTCAGTATAAGGTCTAAAATAAACAACTGAACCATCAATAGTATTGTTATTATTAGTATTGCAATTAAAACTACCCACAAAACTTGAAGAATCATCTCTATCCTCGTTGATAAGGCTCGAATTGTCAAACACTGATTTATTTCTACTGTTTTTCCTTATTATTCCTTCAAGATTAGATTCCCTAAAACCTTGTAAATCAATCGTGTGAATATTTAATTCTTTATCAACGCAAGGTATACTATGTCTTCGATTTAGTCTTGAATTAAATTTAGTAAATTCCACTTCTTTTTTGTTTTTATAATGCTGTACAGGAGAATGAGTTCCATGATGATACTGATATTGATGTTGATTTTGATGCTGGGATTGATGTTGATGATTTTGAAGATTATGTTCGATGATCTCATTATGATCCTGATCACTACCTTCTTCATAATCATATTCAAATCCGTGCTCATGCCCATAATAATGCTCAATATCCCCATCATATTCATTTCCATTGTCCAAATCTAAATTCATCGACCGACGCGAATGTAATAATGCCCTTTGTGCACTGGATTGAGGCATATCCTGTTGATCTTCAGAGGAATCATAACCCAAAGAATCAGAAAACAAATCCTCATCATCATCAATTGCCGAATCGTTCAAATGAGCATGTTCGTCTATATCTTTGTTTAATTGTGACAAATTGTGATAATCACTTTGATCTTGAAAGCTTCCACCCAGAATCAGAGATTTTGCTTTTTTGGTAGTGGATGAAAATGATGATTTATCACGATCACGATCACGGTCACGGTCACGGTCACGATCACCACTGACAGTACTTCCCACATTTCTGGAGTCCGGTTTCAATGCACGTTTAGATGATTGTAGACTAACTTCAGAGTGAATATGTTTCGTTGATAAATATGGAGATGATAATAATCGAGTACGATATTTGATTGTCTGGGCCGATAAACATTGTTCATCTAAATCAATTGGATTACCTTTACCTTCAAATAAAAAACTTAACTGTTTACCCAATCCACCAAGATTTTTGACTTGGTCTGTATCTTGACAGTTGATATACTTTTTAGGTTGATCTTTTAAAGGTGAAGCTTGATGCAAGGGAGAGCTAGAGTTCATTGCAATAGTTTGAAGGTTTTTTCCTGACGTTATATCAATCACTGTATTTTTAAAAATGTTTTTAACTTTACTTAAATCTTTTGTAAAATTTTGGGTAGCCTTTGTCGTTTGAGCCCAACCAATCAATTTTGCAACAGTTTCAGAATCTAAGAATCCTGCATCTATTGATTTTTCTTTGTTTAATTTAGAATATTTTTGGAAACTTTTAATTGCAGATCTCATCTTATCAACATCCATGGGATCTTTGGGAACACCAAAGTTGTTACCACCCATCTCTAATATAGAACGACATAGTAACGTAAAACCTAAAATACTTAAAATATGCAAACTAATATCACAATTTGCTGGTTTCTGTTTAAACAGAAAAGGAACCAATTTAACATCCATTATAATTTTCCACCATTCTTTTAAAGCCTGTTCTGTCTTTTCACAGTACAAACCATCACAATACACGGGATCAATTAAATTAAAATAGTAAAGGAAAGTTTGTAAAATTGATATTAGTTCACATACGGCATAGTCAAAAGGAACGTTATTTGCTATCTTATAAGCAGCTTTAAATTTATCTTCAACCGATTTAGTTGGCTCTGCAATCGTAATTGCAGATCGAGAACCACAACCTAATTTTTTCAAATTATAATTGACAACGTAAAGTTTATATAGTTTTGAAATTTCACCGTTCGGAGCAGAAACAAGCGATAAAATTGGATCCAATAATGCAAGATTAGTAATAAAAATAGTACCAGGCTCAGTTTCAGTTGCCACGGAATATGATGATTCATTTTGCCCGTTGATATAATTTACAAACACGGAAGGCCAAGGGTTATCCACTGGAGAGGGGTGAACCATCGTTACTCTATACGCAGTTAGCTTGTCAGATGGATTACCTGTATATGTGGTAATCATATTATTACCTGTTCTTTTATATATCCATTGCTCCACGAAGTAAGCTTCGTAGCCGTATATTTCGATTACTTTGATAGAAACCTTTGATTGACATTGTTGGAAGTACGGTCTCATGCGTTCAAATGCATATGTATCCGGTATAATAAATTTCTGTGATTGCACTTGGAGATGAGAAGAACTAGTTGTATCCGAATTTATAGAGGAATTAATATTATCCTCAGTTGGATAAGCGGAACTGTAAATACTGGAAGGTTTAATCTCAGAGGAGCTCTTTTGATGTGGTAGCCTGAGACTAGAAACACTTTGTGCATGATAAGGTGAAAGCCTTGCGGTCTTAGCTGGACCATCCATTGTTCAAAGTTAAATGAAAGATATCTATAATGTTATAGACTTAAAGAGGAAAGAAACAGATAATTCATGTTGAGTTTAACTGCCCCAAAATAACTCAAAAACGTGGCACAGTTGTGTGGCGCAGCATGATTTTTCTCTTTCTGTTTCTCCATTACGAATTTCTCTCATTGAGGCAATTATTTTAACTAACAATATATTATAACTTCTTTTATACAGTTTCTAATCAATCGCTACATACCAAGTATATATAAAGTAGATTAAGGTTATTTACATTCAATTGCAACCATGTCTACCGCCGAGGCCTTTTTCCGTACGTTTCCATCGTTTATTTGTCAGTTTCCTTAATATTATGAATTTCAATACTGACAACTAGCTTTTTCTATTATTTTAGGTTCGGCTGATATGCTATTGGTGCAATTTTATATTGCTTCCGAAGTTTCTAGAGATTGTGTGTCTGTTTTAGGTGAAATGGGGGATGTCCAGTTCAGAGATATGAACAAATCTGTCAACTCCTTTCAGAGATCTTTTGTTAAGGAAATTAGAAAATTCGATACTTCCGAAAGGCATTTAAGATATTTGTACTCATCCTTAGCTAAACAAGAAGTTAGTATCCCAACAACATCGTTTGACTATCTAGTATCACCACCATCAGCAAACATTTCATTGATCAATAGATCAAGTTATCAATTGACGACTTCTCAGATGGATGATTTAATTAAAGTAATTGAAACATATGAATCAAATATTAGACACATGTCCGAAACATACGATGATCTCTTAGTGAGAAAAATGGATTTACTGCAACATAGAATGGTTTTACAAGGTACACGAAATTTTTTTGATGCAAGATTGTCAATGGAATTAAATGATGATAATTCTACCTTTAATCAAGTAAGATTATCAAATGACAGCGATAATTTTTTAATATCTGACGATGAAAATGATGATATTTTACTTGAATCAGGTTTAGGACATAATGATAATACTAATAATACTAATAATATAACTTCAACAGGCAGAAACGAAATGAATATTTTGGGTTCAACAATGAATTTCATTAGTGGTACCATTGAAACCAGTAAACTTTTAATTTTAGAAAGAATTCTTTGGAGGTCATTAAGAGGTAACTTATACATAAATCATATTCCAGTTGAAGAACCAATTGTTGATCCTAAAACCGGTGAAAAATCGTATAAATGTATTTTTTTACTGTTTACCCATGGTGATACTTTAATAAAAAGATGTAAAAAAATTGTTGAATCTTTGGATGGTGAGTTATACAATGTTGATAGTGATTATAATGTTTATCAAAGTGAATTAAGGACTGTTAATAATAAATTAAAGGATTTAAATGAAGTTTTAGAACATACTCACGATAGACTTATACTTGAATTAAAAGAAATAGCATTAGAAATTGAAAAATGGAATATTGATATTCAAAAGGAGAAATCTATATATGAAATTTTGAACTTATTCAACTATGATGAGGCAAGAAGATGCCTAATCGGTGAAGGTTGGATACCTAAAGATGACTTGCCTTATATTAAATCTGCTTTAAAAGAAGTTACTGATAGTGTAGATACAGACCTTAACTCTGTGGTTAACGTCATAAATACTAATATGACACCGCCGACTTATCATAAAACAAACAAATTCACATCTTCATTTCAGTCAATTATTGACGCGTACGGTATTGCAACATACCAAGAAATTAATCCTGGTTTAGCAACAATTGTTACTTTTCCCTTTATGTTTGCAATTATGTTTGGTGATGTCGGTCATGGATTTATCTTATTTTTAGCAGCTTTAACATTAGTTTTAAACGAAAGAAAAATTGGGTTAATGAAAAATAGAGATGAGATTTTTGATATGGCCTATACCGGTCGTTATATCCTATTATTAATGGGGATATTTTCCATGTATACTGGATTTTTATACAATGACTTATTTTCCAAATCAATGGATTTTTTCAAATCTGGTTGGTCATGGCCAAAAGGTTTTAATGAAGGTGAATCAGTTGTTGCAACTTCAACTGGTGGTGTTTATGCAATTGGTATCGATCCTGCCTGGCATGGAACTGATAATAATTTATTATTTACCAATTCTTATAAGATGAAGTTATCAATTTTGATGGGCTTTGTTCACATGTCATATTCATTTTATTTTTCATTGGTTAATTTTCGTTTTTTTAAATCTCGTGTTGATATTATTGGTAATTTTATCCCCGGCTTACTTTTCATGCAAAGTATTTTTGGTTATTTGACAATTACTATTGTTTATAAATGGTGTATTGATTGGGTCAAAATCGGTAAACCAGCTCCTGGTTTGTTAAATATGTTAATTAATATGTTTTTGGCACCAGGTACAATTGACGATCAGTTATATCCTGGACAAGGTGTAGTCCAAATTATTTTAGTTTTGATTGCATTAGTTTGTATCCCTTGGTTATTATTATACAAACCGTTGACATTAAAGAAAATGAACTCTCAAAATGTTCAATTAGGTTATGCAGATTTGGAAGATCATCGTCATTCCAATGTTACAGACGACGGAATATTCCGTACTACAACCACTACCTCATCCACATCAGTGGATGACTTTTTAGTAGAGGACGTTTTTATCGATAATCATGATGAACAAGAACCAGAGGCTTTCAATTTTGGTGATATCATGGTTAACCAGGTTATTCACACTATTGAATTTTGTCTAAATTGTGTTTCACATACTGCTTCATATTTAAGATTGTGGGCGTTATCTTTGGCGCATAATCAATTATCTGCAGTTTTATGGGAGATGACAATCCAAAATTCTTTTGTTCCGTATGAACAAACAGGATTTTTAGGTAGTATTATTGTGGTTTTCTTGTTTGGTATGTGGTTTGTTTTGACTGTTTGTATTTTGGTCGTTATGGAAGGTACCTCGGCGATGTTACATTCTTTAAGATTACATTGGGTTGAAGCGATGTCAAAATTTTTTGAAGGTGAAGGTTACCCATATGAACCTTTCAGTTTTTATCAAATTTTAGTATCTTCTGAAGATAAGGAAGCCTAGCTGAAATACATAGAAGCGATTTCTCCTTTTCCTATGACGTTTATTTTATCTTGAATTTTACTCTTATATATTTTATTTAGAAAAATTATTAAAATAGTATTTTTGAGCTTGTTTACGTTTTTTCTTTTTAGGTAAAAGCGCATTTTAATTTTTAGTTCTTTATGCCTTCTTATCACAAATCTATTACTGGTTTAAAACCAATGAATAGACAACCACAACTAAGTAGAAAACTGTCCACATTATCTACAAGAACGACAGTAGAACGCAAAGGTCGTAAAAAAGACCAACTTGAAAGATTCATAGAGTCACCACAAACAGTTATAGTATCGAGCTTAAATCAACTTCGATATACGATACTTTGTGAAGCACTTCCCAATCCCTGTCCGTACAGGGCATACATTTGGTCAATACTTTTACATGCAGAACCGATTGATGCAGACTACTATGTACATCTAATAAATCGAGGTGAATCAAATGTATATGATAAGATACGTAATGACGCGTTCAGGACGTTTCAGAATAACAAAGAATTTTGGGATAAAATTAATGAATCCATGCTGGTTAGAGTGCTCAATTCATATGCATTGGAAATTGAAGATTCTTTAGAACAAAAGCAAAGAAGAAAAGAGACTTTTTCTCCTTATGTGCAGGGTATGAATGTTTTACTAGCACCAATGTTGTTCGTATCAAGAAGTGAACCCGAAGCGTTTTCATTATTTTCAAGATTACTAGTACATAATGTGCCAAGGTATGTTCTACCAAATCTTCGTGGCGCATTGGATGGCGTTAAGTTGGTTGATATAATATTAGATATAGTGGATTCCAAATTAAACGAATATTTAAAACTAAAAATGTTGTCAGCCAAAATATATGCATTACCTTCCATTTTGACATTAAGTGCATGTACACCACAATTATCTGAGCTCCTGAAATTATGGGATTTTTTATTCAGTTATGGTGTTCACTTAAATGTCTTTTTTGTTGCTGCTCAAGTTATTTTATGTAGAAACGAATTATTGGAAAATAAAAACCCAATGAGTGTTCTAAGAAAGTTTCCTGATTTACAAGCTGATAAAATTATTAAATTATCTTTAAGCCTTGTTAAAAATACACCAGATGATTTATATGATTTAGTTGTTAGACATGCATTCGACGAAAGCGTTAGTGAACTAATAGATAACTATAAATATTTTACGCCATAATAAATAAATAAATTATATTCTATATAATACCGTTGGCGTAATCATAGTCCTCAAGATAAGTACCAATAACAATCCGATTGTAGAAATATCTGCCACATAGACCTTTTAGACATTGACGGGCATTATTTGGCGTATCAAATTTAACATAAATTTTACAATATTGTGGTTTCAGTTCATCAATATGTTGTTTGAACGTTGATGGAGGTTTCGGTATATCAAGTTTTTCAAACCCTTTGAAATTTGAACATTCATCCTTAAAAGACTCGTACCGGTCTTTATATTTTTTATCATCCAGTAGTTCTTCTAATGATAAACAATTAAAAAATTGAAGTATTGAAGTAATAGCATGCTTCGAAATTTCAACTGTATTACTATCAACAAGATCCATGATATTATTTGCAGTTAATTTAATTTTTTGAACATATTCACGTGAAAAGTTCCTACACGGCATAAAACATTTTAAATTTTCTTGATCTTCAATTGACTTTGTTATTTCTTCAGTTTTCTTATGATCTTCACTCAACTTTTGGAAATCGAAAAACACTACACCACTGGATTCATAAGTTAATTTGTCGATTAGCACTGTTAACGACCTCAGTTTACCATATTTACTTAAAATTGTAACCACTTCCTCTCTGGATGTACCTAAAGGTAAATTATTAATGCAACATAGTGAAGGACTTTCAATAATTTCATCTGCAATATCGTCATTTAAGCTAATATCAGTATCATCATCATCAAATTCGATATATTCTCTCGGCCTTTCTAATTTGAAAACGGTATTTAATTCGGGAATTTCTTTCCCACTAAAAGACATCAACGCTGAAGCAACAATTGAGGTATTTGCCTCAACAATCAATCCATTTTCTGTTAATTCTGTATTCAAAGAATGATCTTCGTAGGAAACATTGGGAATAATGGTTGAAACAAGAAAATTTTCTAGGATTTTTTGAACTGTCTGCTGAGCAATAGCACTAAAATCAACCCCAGATAAAATTAATGATCTTGAAATCCTTGAATGCAAAGGAGTTAATATTGATTGCTCAACACTTAATCCTCGAACGGTACGTTGTTTGTTTAAAATTCTTGTCACTTCGGCCTTATCTAATGTTTTCTTAGCATGATCACCTGGATGTGGAAATAATCCCGATGCTTTTGCACGAGCTGCTGAAGCTCCCTCGTAATCCACTGGTTCCTTGTCCCAAAATGAATCTTTTAATCGTAGCTCTTCCAATGAAGGCACTGAATTATGGGATTGACGTTCATTTCTCCCTCTGTTATAATAAGAGCCACGCTCTTGACGATAGTTGCTGCCTCCGGTATTAGAATTTCTGCCTTCATACCTACTATAGTTATTCTGCTGTCTGGGCTGATGGTGATCACGTTCTCTATATTTATTAATGTTTCTTGGTCTATTATCATGGTAAGTTCCTTCACGACTATGACCACGATCACGATCGCGATTCCTTTTATTAGCATTATCATAATCATAATGTCTATCTCTATTATAATTTTCTGGTCTTCTGTCTCTGTTATTATATCTATTTGAAGATTGATTATCTTGATTTTCCGGAGACCTAGATGGACCAGTTGTTTTTTGCCTTTCAGAATTGTTCTGTTCTTTTCTATTAGCGGCTCTTCTTTCGTCTATAATATGTATATGTTAGTAATTAGTAAACAAAATTAAATCATCAAATAATGCCAATACATACTAAACATTGCGCTGATATTAGTGCTTGGATAATCCAAAATATGGTTCATAAATTCAAACCTAAAAAAAATTCCAAAAAAACATGTCCAAAAAATGTTACGCTCTCCGTTTTTAAAATAATATTTCAATCTTGACACGTAGTACCAGTTTTCTTCTAACTACAACTGATATTTCCTTGCAAGTTAGCAATTTGAAGATGAATTTACAATCATTTATTGTAATTACTACATTTCTTATAACACAAGCATATGCTGCATTATTGGGTATTGATTTCGGTCAAGAATTCACCAAGGCAGTCTTAGTTGCACCTGGTGTTCCATTTGATATATTACTTACCGCAGATACAAAACGTAAAGATATTTCAGGTTTATCTATCCTTCCCGATTTTAAAACAAATGAAATATATCGCTCTTATGGTTCACAGGCTTTAGCTACATGTATTAGAAGACCTGAATCATGTATGATGTACTTGAAACCATTACTTGGCAAATCAGATCAAGATCCAGAATACAATGAATATTTTCTAAAATTTCCTGGAGTTGGCATGGGTAAAAAAGTTAGTAGAAATGCAATTGCATTAGGATTTGGTGATGTTGGCCAGAAATCAAATAGTACATTTTTAGTAGAAGAATTGGTTGGTATGAATTTTAAAGAGATCAAACAAAGAGCTTTAGAACATTGGAAGGCAGCATCACCGGAAACTGTTGGTGAAATTGATGAGGTTGTTATATCGGTTCCAAGGTACTTCAGTGAAGCACAAAGGATTGCCTTGACAGATGCTGCTGAAATTGCAGGATTACATGTTGTTGCATTGGTTGATGACGGTTTAGCGGTTGCTTTAGATTATTCCCAAAAAAAAGAATTTGATGAAGTTAAAAAATATCATCTAGTTTTTGATATAGGTGCTGGATCAATAAAAAGCACTTTAATTTCCATTGCAAATATTAATGATACTTTGACTTTTGAAATTGAGGGCTACGGTTATGATGAAACTTTTAATGGCCATTTATTGACATATACTGTTAGAAAATTAATTTTAGAAAAATTTTCGGAAGAAAGTGGCGTACTATTGGGAAAACTTTACATGGATCCAAGAACTATGAGAAAGGCATGGCAAGCAGCTGAAAAGGCAAAATTGGTTTTAAGCGCAAACACAGTAAGTAGAGTTTCAATTGAAAGTTTGTATGAAAATCATGATTTTAAGGGAGAAATTACCAGAGAAGAATTTGAAGAAAATATTAATCCATTATTAGGTTCAATTTCCAATTCTCTAGATGACTCTCTAAAAAATTTTGATATTGAAAAATTAGAATCTGTTATTTTATCCGGTGGTTCAGTTAGAGTTCCAATTATCCAACAAAAATTAACTGAATATTTCGACGGTGATGAATCAATTTTATCCAAAAATGTTAATGCTGATGAATCAGTTGTGTTTGGTACTACTATTCGTGGAGCTGCATTAAAACACTTGATGCGTAAGCATAGAATTGAAATTATTGATCCAACGACAATGACTTATGCAATCAAATATTCCAATAATACTGAATCTAATTTAAAGGATAGGCCATTCGGATTGATTTTCCCTCGTGGTACGCTACCAGGCCAAACTATGAAACAAAATTTAACTGATTTTGAAAATCAGTTTGTTCAAGAATTAAAAGTTGATATTTATGAAGATACTTTTCATGCACGTACCTATAATTTCACCATGCCAAAAAAATTTAATGAATCTTCATGTTTAGGTGGTTTACAATACACTGGCAGTTTTGGTTTAAGTAAATCAAATATTTTTATGTTGAATTCAATCAAAGTTACATGCTATCCTTTAGTTAATGGTACTGAAATTGGTAAACCAGTTTCAGGTACCATGCTTTCTAAAAGTGGATTCTTTGGTTTTCAACCATTAAATGCATCAATGAAAAATAAAGCTATCAAAAGACTAGAAAGTTTTGATAGTAAAGATGAACAGAGAAGATTGTTATCAGAAGCCAGGAATGTTTTAGAAAGTGGATTATATGGATTAAGAAGTTTTTTGGAGGATTATGATGAAGTTTTACCACGTGACATTGTAGATGAAACTAACACATTTATCACTGAAGAATTAGAATGGTTAGACTTTGAAAGTGATGGAGCGACTTTACCAGAAGTTTCAAGTAAGGTTAAAACATATAAGGATATAAAAGGTAAACTTGATCTTTATGTTATGTTTGAAGATAAAGAGAAGGCAATCGGAGAATTATATGCAATGGTCAACGAAGCTAAAGAATCAATCAAAAATGTTGAAGAATTTAAACTAAAATCTGCTCAAGAAGAAGAGAAATTAAGATCCCAGTATGAGGAGTTAGGAATGGACTATGATGAAACCAGAAATAAGCTGAATCCAGGTCAGTTGCCTGATGCAGAAAAAGTATCAGAAATATTTGATGAAATTTATGAGTTTATTCAACTAGTTGAAAGCATGGAAGCTAATACAGATGTTTATGATTTAATTAATAAAGAAGATTTACTTGAACAAATTAAGAAGATTAAATCGTACATCAAAGCCTTACCTGCTTTAAAAACCTCATATAAAGATGTTCATGCAACTAGAATCGATTTCCTAAATCAGCAACTGGCTGCACAGAAGAAGGTATTAAAGAAGGCAGAAAGGGCAAAGGCAAAAGCTGAAGCCAAGAAAGCCAAGAAGGCGGCCAAAGAAGCACAAGTAGAATCAGACACTGAAACTGAAATGGAGACAAAAAACACAACTGAAACCAAAACAGATACTGTTACTTCGATTGATAAAGATGACATCAAACATGATGAATTGTAGATAAATAGCTAGGAATACATAAAAGTTATAACAAATAAATTTCACTAATATTAACCTTAAGTAAATGGAAAATTTAATTTTTCGTCTTTCTTTTCATTCCCTTACAGAGTCTTTTTCCGTTACACAGGTTTTGAATTCGTTTAAAACTACCTCACTGTTATTGATTATCAACACAGTCAGTTTCGGACAGTTAAATTTTTATACGCGACGCTTTTAATTTCTTTCATATTTCTGGTTATCATAAATGATAAATAAGTGAAGCTAATTAAGTAATTGATTTGAAATATGCCACAGATAGAACCAGAACTATTACCTTCTTTAACTGCAATTACCGATATATTACTTAAAAGACCAGGACTTATTTCCATCAATTCGATTAAGAGATTATCTAATATTTATGGTTTTGAAACTTTTACAGATACCTTGAATAGTAATGGACAACCTATTACATCACCAGTTAATGATAGTTATATAACAGAAGATAACCAAAATAAAGGAATCATAAATAGACTATCTATATCCGGATTAATTTTATTAATTGACGTTGATTTTGAAGATGATTCCCGTATAAGTTCAATATCTATTTCATCTGCAATTACTCCTGATTCAATTGATGGTAAAAACTATAACTTTATCACGGGATTTGACGGTTTTGAAAGTGTTGGTCAAATATTATGGAAGAATTTACAAGGGAAGACTTTGGATTCTTTCAATAAGAATTTGAGAATTCTAATGTTAATCGATAGATTGAGTAAGAATAAACCAAATGATTTACTAACTTTATTCAGTAAATTATGTTATCAATTGAAAAATCAATATGAATTGGAGAAAAATAAATCTACTGGCAATTATAATAATGACAATGAGGATTGGGAAGATGGCGTTAAAAGTGTTGGTAGGTTAATGGTTAATCAAAAAGATAAAATTGGAGTATTTTTGAAATACTGGGTTGACGACAGATTTGTGAATAGATGGATCAAAAAAGAAAAAAAGATTCACTTTTCTGTCAGAGAATATTTCATTCATTTTAAGATTAAAGAAATTTTAAAATATGAAGAAAATAAAAAAGATATCACTAAGACTATTTCTGAAAACCAAGATAATGATGCTGTCAAGAAAGAAGTCGATATTATGGGCTTGAAAAATCCTGACACAAAAAATGAAAATACTACAGAGGAATTTGTTTTCGTTGATGGTGAATCTATATTTAATAAAACTGGTACAATACTCAAGGAGAATCTAAATCTACTAGTGTTAGAAATGTGTCCTAGTATCTGGGTTCCGGAAGATATTATGGTTTCAATGAATGTCGATTATGAGGTGATTAATGAAGAGAACCAGTTCTTTGCAGCTAATATGAATAATGAAATGAGAGAAGAGGATAAACAGATAGATCTGTTTTTCAAGATAATCAATGAGCATGGATCTGCTGTGCTACACGACAAAGGAGAAGGAAATCTTGTCGACATTGACATTGATTATTTGGTGGGTTGTAAGATGATAAGACTATTTAAAGTGCAATTGGGAGATATGAGAAAGCTTCATAGATTAGTTAACACTTTAAGAAGTTGGTGTAAGGTGAATAGTATTGTTCGTAAACTTGTAAAGAACTGCACCATCACTTTTGAGAATGAAAATCCAGGCAAAGAATTGACCGAAGTCGAATTGAACGATGTTTTCAAGGATGTGGCCACTGAGTTTAATACAAAAAACAAAGTCGTAACCATCAGTGGTTTGGAAACTGTCACTATAAATTACAACAATTTGATTACGATAATAGATGGACACTGCGACGAACCACTCTCAGAAGCCACAGAAACACTCTTGTAATAATTATCACTGAGGTTGAGTGCGATGCCAATAAGTTAGTTATTTTTTTCGTTAAATTACACTGAAGAAAAAAAACGTTGTCCTTTTTTTCACTGAGAAAATTATGTACATACTATCGATAGATTATCTAAAATTAATACATTTTCTGAAGGAAAACTAAACCATAGGATTATAGTGTAGTTTCCCAATTATGCCATCCTTTCACAATCAGTTTTCTTTTAAGCTGTCCAAACAACAGCAGGATGTTGAACAATTAGGGCAACCTCAACAGAGTACTGCTACGTCGGTTTTACCTGCAGCAAGTGATATATCTATTAATCAGCTTCAATCGACCCATTCGCCTCCGCATCCTTCTTCATATACAAAGAAAATATGGAAAATCAATAGATTTAAAACGGAAGACGTTGAAAAGCAATCAAAGTTAGTGCTAGATTCTCATAATAGCCTAATGTCGAATTCGAAGAATTCTACTACAAAGCATGGTTTTAGGAAAACTAATATCAAACCAAAGGTTACCAAAGATGGTATTCCACTGGAATTTTTATTTGTGGATTGTACACCAACCAATCAACCGACTGCTACAAATACAATCAATAAACACAAAATGACGAAATCTTTGTCTTCTAATTCATCGTCATCAATTTCAATATCTAATCATTCACTAAATAACGAAATTGAAGAAGATAAAAAATCCTCCTCTACTGGTAGAGTCTCAAGATTATTTAGATCTAGATCTTTGAAAAAAGTGTTGCTTGATGAAAATGCCGAAAATAATAAGAGAAATTTATTTGATGATGAGTTACAGAATATCAATAATAGTAATATCATATCAAACCAGTCTCCTGGTTACAAGTTAAAAATTCCCTTTGGTTTGAATTCTTCTCATGGTACTTCAAATGTTCAGTCTTCAAATAATAATATCCATTCTAGTAGTAATCAGAAACCCTCCAGTTTGAAAAAATTTTATTCCAGAAGATCGAAGCATCCAAAGGATAATTTAGAAGTTCCAATTAATTCAGATTTTTTTACTCCACCACCGTCATCTTCAGACGTAAATTTAGCCTCAGTTCAGTCATTAAATACAGCATCCAGTTCATTTTCAAGCGTCCCGATAACTCCAATAAATCAATCAACCCCTTATTTGGGAAATAATTCTAACGAATATTTCTTTTTAAACAAACAATTCAATGAATTGAATCCCTCAAATAGAAGCGGGTCGAACTCTAATAATTCAGTAAATTATTCAAACATAAGACAGTCACAATCACAGCCTCACAATATAAGCTCAGCCGAATCATCAAACCAGATTTTGGATTCTCCAATAGTGAACACCCCATTGGAAACATTTGATGAATTTGAAAATTATGTTCCAACTCCAACTAACACAAATGATGAGGATTATAATTTAGAAATTTGTTCAATCAATACTTCGTCAACTAAAAAGATTAAAACTTTAAGAAGATCAAATTCGATTGTTTCAATAAATTCATCATCATCAGTGTCACAATTCCCGCCTTCATCGCCATTAGTTTCATCCAACAATGGTTCAAATTTAACAAGAAATGGTTCAAGAAATAGAATTATGAGTGTTGGTGCTTCTTCAATTGCATCAAATGGATATGGTATAATGCCAACATCAAGTCAAACATCTTCTATAAGCGTAAATAAATCAAATCAACTGAGAAGTATTGTTCCAAATCAGCAAAAATTGCGAACGAATAGTCTTAATTCTCCGATTACATCTCAGAACAATCAAAACAGCCCAACTTATCAACAAAAGAAGATTATTTCAGACAATTCTGAATTAAATGACATTTTCAACACTAATCAACTTGAAATCTTGGAAAATAATATTACGAATAATAATAGCACACAGCAGCATGTTCAACAATTGTTTCAGGTAGAAAGGCAGAAGCAATTACAAGTTCAATTAAGATTACAAAAACAGCAAAAATTGAAATACAAAGACAATGAAGTTTTACAAATTCCAATCCAATATCAATTATTATCTCAAAAACAGGCAAATCATGTTAATCAACATAATGAGCCACAATCACATCAACAACAAAAACAACAATTACAAAATAGTGCTAACATCCAACAACAAAAAACTTTGTCAACTAAATCGCAGCCCCATGAAATTTTTAATTTTAATGAATTACAGGAAATGGAGGTTTCTAATTTTGCATATGATGAATTTATGCCAGTCAATGTATCAGACTCTACAAATGAGGGTGATACGCTGTCAACATCTTTTGTATCTTTTGATAATTCACAAATGAGACCGACCGCTGTGGAAAAACGGATATCCAGTTCCACTTTAGACTCAAATACTCTTAACGGCAAGGATAGAAAATCCTGTGATACGGCATTTACTATTTATACCACTGAGCCTGCCATTAAGCAAGAAGGACAAGAAGGACAAGAACAACTGCTATTAGAAGAAGAAGAAGGCGAAAACGAAACTGGTTTCGATTTACTCGCGTTCATTAATGGAATGTGAAAAATTTTTGTATATTTTTTTTATCTTTTACTAAAGAAATTTTTTTAACGTTTTAATGATACGTTGTTTACGTTATATATTTAGAGTTACCAATAATAAGATATCTAGAATTAGAAAAATGTCTACAAAAAAGCCTTCAGAGATTGATTTATCAAAGTATGATCTATTAAGTGAAGGAACAACAACAATTTTATTTCCAAAAAATAACGTTTTTTATAATCCTGTTCAACAATATAATAGAGATCTATCATCATTATGCATTAAAGCTTTCACGGAATTATATGCAGATGAAGGTAATGCTAAGAAAAGAAATAAACAACCAGTTGGAAGTGCTAAAATCCCACATCATGAAAATTCCAATACCAAACCTGAAACAATTGAAGATAAAAAAAATGAAACTGAGACCGAAGCAAAAGCTGAAACTGAGACCACTGAATTAAAACCATATGCACATTTATTAGAAGCATTATCAGCGTCGGGACTTCGTGCCATCCGTTACTCCAAAGAAATCCCGTTATTGCAGCATATAGTAGCAAATGATTTGTCATCATCTGCTGTTAAATCCATTGAGTTAAATATTAATCATAATAAAGCATCAAATAAAGTTAAAGCGCAGGAATCAAATGCAATTACGCATATGGCTACAAATCCATCTGCTTATCATATTATTGATTTAGATCCCTATGGTACAGTCAGTCCATTCATGGATAGCGCAATTAATGCTGTTAAAAATGGTGGATTATTATGTATCACATGTACAGATCTAGGTGTTTTAGCAGGTAATGGATATCCCGAAAAATGTTTCGCACTATATGGTGGTACCAATGTTTGGGGTGATGCTACCCATGAATCTGCATTAAGATTGGTTCTAGGTATGATTGCAAGAACTGCTGCAAAATATGGTGTTGCTATTGAACCTGTTTTATCGTTGAGTATAGATTTTTATGTTAGAGTTTTCGTAAGAGTTTGGGAAAAGCCAATTAAAGTTAAAGAATTAATGGCTTCGAATGAAATCATTATTAAATGCAGTGGGTGTCATGCAACCACAACCCAAAGTTTGGGTAAAATGGGTGAACCCGATGTTAAAGGTAGACGCAAATACGGATTGGCCAAAATTAATGCAAATGTTGGTGAAAACTGTTTTTACTGTGGTTATATTAACCATATGTGCGGTCCAATGTGGAGTGGTCCATTACATGACAATGCTTTCGTTGATAAAGTTTTAAAGCTGGTTGATGAACAAAAGGAAAATGAAGAGATATATGGTACTTTGAAAAGGGTCAAGGGTATGTTAACAGTTGTTAAAAATGAACTTGGTGATTCTAAAAGTGGACCAGAAATGATTCACGATTCACAATTTTATTTTAAAACTACTACAATCAGTAAAGTTTTAAAAATACCTGCACCTTCTATCGATACAATGTGTGCCGCATTAGGTAATTTAGGTTACGAGGCTTCATTAACTCACGCTTGTGTTAATTCAATTAAAACCAATGCATCTTGGGAAGTTATCTGGTTTATTGGTAAGAAATTGGCTGAAAAGGGTAAATTGAATATTGAAAAATTGAGCCCAACTACAGCAGGTCATAGGATTTTAAGCAATGAAAAAATTGGCAAGGACGTGGATTTGAAACAAGTCATGAAAGATAAAGGTGTTGAAGAGGGAACTGATGCGTTGGAATGGTTATTCAATGCAAACGAAGTCAGTAAAAGTGTTAATAGATTAAGAAAGATCAAAATTATCAGGTTTCAAGAAAACCCAACAAAGAATTGGGGTCCAAAGGCAAGGCCTAAATAGATAAACTATATATATCATGTATTATAGATTGTAGAAACATATATTAGAAAAGCAAAAAACTATAAAGAGCTACTTGAAAATAAAGAAAAAATAAAGGTAACAAACGGTTTGATTTTCTCGATATTAAAATAGTGTGATAATAATAATTTTCCAGTGTTGCCTATTCACTATTTATTTCGTAACACATACAACTGCAATGACATCTGGGTCTACCACTGAATTTTTGCACAAGGAGATAAGAATTTTAGAAGAACTTGTTGAGGTGTTGATGAAACCTAAAAGATACAATATTTCAGATAAAGATCTATTCACACTGCTTAACCGATCTTCCTCTTCAACTGATCAGTTACACCAAGGTGTGGCAATGGGTTTGAGTGCTTCGATCAGTTCAACTACTTCCGCTCTGAGAAGATCTGTTGCTAATGATGTTTCTACTAAAATGATTGATTTCAAGAATCTTGTTGCATTGGGTCAGTTATTAACCAAAAAAGAAACGGATTTAATGGCAATTGATACCTTAATGAAAACCTTATCTTCTCATGTTTATATCAATCATTTAAGTACGATGAAACAACCACAAAATATGGTTAGTATGAGTCATGATTATTTTCCTGATTTAAGACTGGTTCTAAAAAATGTTCTTGTTCTATTTATCAATTTTTTTAAAAGATTTGATGAATTACTTAAAAATGATAACGACGCTGACGTTGTCGATAAATTGCAAGATTTAATGTTGTTATTAAATGTTTCAATTTTAAACAAATTAATCATGATGTTCAAGGTATTAAATCCGGAAATAACTTTGAAAACTGAGAACGTTATTACCGGAGATTGGTAAATTATTTTAGTATTTATAGATTACAGTGTATATTTTATCAATATTGGTAGATTTAGTTGCAAGTGCACACTTATTATTTACATTGAAGATTCAATTTCAATTTTACATATCTGATTCATAATAAATCATAGTTGATATTTTGATAATTATAATTCTATACATATATACAACTTGCATAATTTTTTTATCTATTTCTTTCTATATATGATAGAAGCAATCCTACTCCAAATAAAATGCGCAAACTTACGCCCAAAGAATTTACCAGCTAATGGGATGGCAACAAATCCAACAAGCATTTCCAGTTGAAATATTAAGTTATTCCATTCTTCATCTTTATTACTGGAAACAATCTCGGATTCATAAGTATACTGAGAAGTATCGTCGCCTGTACCAATATCAGCATCTTCACTCCCTTCTTTGTTGTCTATATTTGCAGTGAGTTCAGCTTCCTTTTTAGCTCTTAGTTCAGATTCTCTCTTTGCGATTTTATCAGATTGTTGTTGTACTTTTGCCTTAATATCTTGTTCTGCCCTTATCTGTATTTGTTTCTTTTCTTCTTCTACTTTTTTTTCTTCAATTTGTGCTTGTCTTTCAGGTTCAGCTTCCTTCTCAGCTTTTTCTTCAGCTTCTTTCTCAGCCTTTTCTTCAGCTTCTTTCTTAGCCTTTTCCTCAGCAATCCTTGTCTTTTCTTCAGCTTCCTTCTTAGCCTTTTCTTCAGCAATTCTTGTTCTTTCTTCAGCTTCCTTCTTAGCCTTTTCTTCAGCTTCTTTCTTAGCCTTTTCCTCAGCAATCCTTGTCTTTTCTTCAGCTTCTTTCTTAGCCTTTTCCTCAGCAATCCTTGTCTTTTCTTCAGCTTCCTTCTTAGCCTTTTCTTCAGCAATTCTTGTTCTTTCTTCAGCTTCCTTCTTAGCCTTTTCTTCAGCTTCTTTCTTAGCCTTTTCTTCAGCTTCCTTCTTAGCTTTTTCTTCAGCTTCTTTCTTAGCCTTTTCTTCAGCTTCCTTCTTAGCCTTTTCTTCAGCTTCTTTCTTAGCTTTTTCTTCAGCAATTCTTGCCTTCTCTTCGGCTTCCTTCTTAGCTTTTTCTTCAGCTTCCTTCTTAGCTTTTTCTTCAGCAATTCTTGCCTTCTCTTCGGCTTCCTTCTTAGCTTTTTCTTCAGCTTCCTTCTTAGCCTTTTCTTCAGCTTCCTTCTTAGCTTTTTCTTCAGCTTCCTTCTTAGCTTTTTCTTCAGCTTCCTTCTTAGCTTTTTCTTCGGCAATTCTTACCTTCTCTTCAGCTTCCTTCTTAGCTTTTTCTTCAGCAATTCTTGCCTTTTCTTCAGCTTCCTTCTTAGCTTTTTCTTCAGCTTCCTTCTTAGCTTTTTCTTCAGCTTCCTTCTTAGCTTTTTCTTCGGCAATTCTTACCTTCTCTTCAGCTTCCTTCTTAGCCTTCTCCTTAGCTAATTCATTAGCTTTAAGTTCTACTTGTCTTGGAGATTCAAGCTTTGCATCTTGAGCTAATCTAGTGTTTTCCTCAATTTCACGTTTTATCTTTTCTTCGGCTTTCTGTTTCACCTTCAATTCTTCTTCCCTTTTATTTTTTAAATCTAGTTCAGCTTTTTCTTTCTTTTCTCTTATGGATCTTTCATGTTCTGCTTCTCTCATCAGCCTTTCTCTAGCTTGTTGCATTTCTCTCTCTTGTTCTTTCAATTCATAAACTTCTTCCTCCTCCTCCTCTTCTTCTTCTTCAAAGTCTGCCACTTTTTGCAATTTATCCAAATTACTCAATAGTTTTTTATCTAAGTCTTGTTCTAGATCCATCCTGCTGACTTGATGAATTAGAAGAAGCTGGAGATAATTAAAATTGATCAGCCAAAAATCGCGTTACTTTTCATTTTTTTCTTTCAAGGCCAATTTGAATGTCGGTGATCACACTTTATGCTTTCCTGGGGAGAAGACGGTACAAATTGTCTTGATTATAGTTTATAGAATTTATAGTATATAGTGTAATCAAACAATATGTTTGCAGAAAATAAATTTAGATAGACTGTTGTTGAATGTTACATTACATATCCGTGGGTGGACATTTGGCCAGTTAAACTTTGATACTATATAATATCAGAAATGTTGTGATTTTTTAGGTTTTTAAAGGTTTTATAGAATTATAAATCAAGAGAATGCGCACGTTTGTCGACTCAAATGTGCACTGAACACTATCACTGGTCACTGATGAATAATAGTAGACTTTTTTTTGCAAGACTAATTGGGATATCATCCTATAAATGTTTCGTAAAGTAGAGATACCTTTCAGGTTATATTGAATATTAAGTATTTAATAATAAGCAATTAATTAACGTTAAAATAAGCAATAAATACAAGGCCAGAGAAGATTAATACACGTATGGTTAACTATCTAGTTGTTTATCTATTTGTTCCATTTTTTCATCTCTAGCATGTCTTATTTGCTGTTCCTTTTTTATTCCTGTCATGACTCTTTCCTTTTGCATCCATTCTTTACCAGCATCATTACTAATTTCATCTTCGCTTATTTCATCATCTTCACCTTTACCACCCATGTCTGGCTTTCTCAGCATTTTTCTAACCAATTTTGATTTAACATACCATAAACTGAATTCAGATCCATAAACAAATTTCAAAGCATTCATCCTAACTATTGAAAACCAAGAGTTAACGCCAATATTTTTAGTCTTTGATAACGCAATTTTCTCTATTTCATCTAATTTTTGACCTTCAACTGTCCGTAAAACATCTTTAAAAATATTTTTTGGATCTTTACCCTTTTTACCAACCTTTTTGATCGATTCTTGACTTAATTCTTCCAATGTTTTTTTCAATAAATCTTCATCGTAATATATATCTTCAGGTTCATCATCATCATCCTCATCATCACCTTGTCCTTTATTATAAACTTCATAACAAACACCAATAACTATAGCCACAGTACTGGAAATTTCTCTGTCTTTAGTTTTATCTTCTAAAATCCAAGCTAATTTAGGTAAAAGTTCTTCAACAATTTGTCTAATTCTATTTTGGGAGCAATTTTCATAGCATAAGGTTAAAACAATCCCAATACCCATTAACGAACTTTTAATAACATCAACGTTATCTTCGTTGACATTTTCAACAATATCTAAAAACAGTTCAATATTTTTTTCTAATCCATGGCCGGCACTACCGAAAAAAATAAAAAGCAATAAACTATCAAATGACCATAAACATTCGGATCTGCCATATTTATCATTTTCGGTATCCATTACAATTCTTAGCAATTTATTAAAAAGTTCATCAACAACAATACTTGCGACATCGTCAACGCCGACACAACCATAAGATGTAATACATCTTACCCAAGCATCAAATTCAAATCCATCGCTTGGTCTAAAAGATATCAAGTCAGTAAAGTCTTCTTCATTTGGTCCTAAATCTTCGAAATAAACTTCATTTTTAACACTAACAATCATTTTATATAATTGGCCCAATAAAATTTCCCTTTCAACAGTACCAATTCTATTTCTAGTGCCTGACCTAGTCGCTGATTTCGCTAGAATAGTTATTAAATCATGAATTGTATATATTTTTAGTTTATTTGAATGTTGCTCTTCCTTACTAGCGAGACTGTCGTTTCTAAGATCACTATCATCAGCATCGCCCTGTGGATCAATTATTGCCGATAATATTGAATTTTGGCGTGATTCTTGTCTTGATAAAGGTGATTTAATTGAACTTGTTGATGGTGATCTTGATTCTGAAACATTTATTGACAATTGATTGAGTTTAGAACTTAGTATCGAATTGAAATCTTGTTGCTGTTCAAGTTTATGTATTGATTTATGTAATTTTGACATGATTATGTTTTTTGCACAAGTGGTATTTATTAAAGAATAAGTGGTTGGTTGGCAGATTGAGAAAGGAAAAAAAATCGTAGAAGAAAAAGGCCGAGTATTGCTCATCTGTTATTTAAATTATTTTATTTTTATTGTCTTATCATTTGATTTTCTTACTACTTTATCTATCCTCCTATTTACTAGTTAATTAATTATTATTTATTTATTAGTAATTCATCACTTATTTAATATACAAAAGTACATAGGAATATCTAACGATTGATATGGCTATGATCTAAAGAATCCATTGGACTTATACTTGTATTACTTTCAGCTTCATCACTACCAATTTTTTTCTTTAATCTCTCAATCTCTTCTATTAATTCACCGATATATTTGCTACCCAATTCAACAGTTGTAGCCTTACTAGGTACAATAACTTCCTTTTTTAATCTATCAGGCAACAATTTATCCAAATCTTGAATTGCAATATTCATTCTATTACGACGTCCTTGTTCTGCCAATTTATGATTTATTTTCTTATCAGGTTGTAAAGAAACTGATGCAGATTTTGATGACGATGTAGAATTAACTCTTGAAAGTGGTGTAAAATTTATTTTGTTCTCATCATCATTTTTACTCATTGTTGAAATTCTTTGTTGATCTTTTTTAGAAATTGTCGTTGTTGACGTATTGGATTGATAAAACATTGATGATGAATACATTGAACTGGACGGTAATATGACCGGCGAAGATTGAGCAGAATGATGATGATTTGGATTAATCAAAACATTATCTTTATTGCTGCTATTATTATTATTATTATTATTATTATTATTATTATTATTATTATTATTATTATTATTATTCGACATCGAATTAAATGACATTAAAGTTGCAGGAGTTGCAGCATTATTTGAAGAATTAGACCTATTTGATAAATCAAATTCTTGGATTGTATCAATTGAAAACTTTGAATTTGGAGACAATGAGTCTTCAGATTGATTTGATGGAGGAGGCGGTGGTAACATTAAATCATCAGGTAATAAATCTAAAAAATTTGCACTATTTGAAGTATTATTATTGTTAATATTTTGGCTGGTATTTGCATTACTACTATTCATTGAATTAGATATCTGCTTAAAAATAAAAGTTTGATATGGAGTAGTTTGAGTCGAAGTTGAAGTTGATTTTGGTTGGGAAGGTGAATTTATTGAAGAAGTCGAGGAAACTGAATTATTTATGTTATTAATTCTTGATTTTTGACTCGAGTCCTTATTATTAAAACGCCTACCATCTGAAGTAGTGATCTTTGGAGTTGAAACAGGAGTTTTTGATCTTTTGTAAGATCCTCCTCTATCATTATTTTGTAACTGCAACTGTAACTGTATCTCTTCATTATCATGATGCTCTTTCCTTTTCTGTCTTAAACTATTTGTATTGGTGTATTTTTGAAATTCCAAGGCTGGAGATGATAATGGTGAAAACCCTATTTTTTTATTACTATTATTATTCGTTGTTATGCTAGAATTTGAATTTATTTTTTCTAAGGGATTGAAAGCAGGTGATAACAAAGGAGTGTATTCTAAATTCTGTGGGCTAGTATTATTCGTTGAGAGTGAATTACTGTGGAAAGAAGGTGGATTTGGATTATCATTATTTTCTAAGGCAAAATCCAGTGCGGTTGGATCAATAACAGTGCCAAAATTGAATTTGGAATTCAGCTTGTCATTGATATTGACATTTCTTTCTCCGTTATTGCTATTAAGACTATTTGAATCATTACTAATATTATTGTTGTTGTTATTATCATTATTATTGTTGTTGGCGTGGTTGTTTTTTTCATCATCATTATTATTGCTATTATTATTATTATTTCCGTTTTCTTGTGTATCTATACTCTGAGAGATTTTATTATCTTTCGGCAACAGGTTAATGTAGCTTTGTAAATAATCATTCGGATGAAGGCTCATATTAATATTAATATTATTTTTCATGTCTTCTTCAAGGTTCTGAATATCAGACCAATGAATATCCAGACTGTCAAGATGATCAATATTATCAATATTGGGATTTTTCGTCATAGTAAATATGCGTATATCAAAATTGAAATATAAGAGTCTCTTTATAATAATATATGGGATAATGTATAATTTTTACAGTCACTGGACCAGCTAACAATATGAAAATGATTAACAACACTAGAATTTTTACGTTTTCATTGAAAGCATTTTTCTCTTTTCATTGAGAATTTGATAAGAAAATTTGAAGGGACCCACGTGGGTGGAGCGAAACATAAATTTGTTTCCCAATCGGGAAACAGGTAGTGTGTGTGGCTAAGTAATTCTAGTCGAATTTAGATCACGTGCGGATTTTCTACACTGCCTTCTTCATGTTACCTCTTTTAATTAAGATAGCGTTCATGTTAGCTCTAATAATACAATTAATGTTGATGTTACCTATTATAATAAAATTAACGTTCATATTAGCGGCCAACACAACTGTCCATACTATTAGTGTCAGTCCCTTACAAAAAAATAAATAAATTATCTACCAAGTCTGGAATTCATCGTAATAATCAATACTTTTGCTGCTAACAAGAACTTCTTTACTAACATAATGTCTTGTTTCATCCATCATGTCCGGTGGTCCACAAGCAATGATACTCAAATTATTACCTGGGCAAGTTTCAATTTCTTTAGGAATCAGTTCAGCCATATTAGGACGACCGTATTGAATCAAAACATTACCTTTATCATGAACGGTTTTCTCAATATCACTTAATTCTTTTGATGTTTCATCAGTACTTGCATTTTCGTTGCTATCGGAATCTATTTCGTCTAACAGCGATTTTAAGTCAACCTCTCTTT
Organism: Kregervanrija fluxuum; assembly: GCA_003707275.3. Classification (NCBI taxonomy): domain Eukaryota; kingdom Fungi; phylum Ascomycota; class Pichiomycetes; order Pichiales; family Pichiaceae; genus Kregervanrija; species Kregervanrija fluxuum. The sequence continues at coordinate 90,297 of PPNM03000021.1, forward strand.
CTTTACCCTGTTCTCTACTCACAAAAATATTGATGATAATCGTATCACTTAAAGCATTTAACAAAAAGGAATAAGGTTTAACATCTTTTAATTCTTTAACAATCCAAACAAGTTTACCCTTACCAGAACTAACAGCACAATCTAGAATACCGGGAGCACCAGTACCACCCGCAATCATTAACATTTCATCATATTTCTTGGCACAATAGGAATTTGAACCACTATATGGACCTTCAATACAGACTTTACAGGTGAGCATATTACCTTCAGCCTTCTCAAGCTTTTTATACATTCTTTTTGTAACACCTCTTTTGACAGTAACATGCATAACAATATTACCATTTTCTATCACAATGGTAAATGGATGGTTTTGCCAGAAAAACAAATCTGCAAAATAAATAAATCCATATTGACCAGGACTATGTATCCACCAAGCTGGCTTTTTAACTTCAATTCTAATTAGATTGGTACCAGCAATTGAAAGCTTTGCAGTTCTATATCCAAACCCAACCATTCTTGTAACTCTAATTAACCTATCAAAAAACCAAACACAACAAGCGGCAATAAACCATTCCCCAAAACCTTGGATATTAATGTGCCACCAAACCATCGCCAAAAAGCAAATAACCAAAACTATATGAGTGACCAGAAAAATTTCATAGAGATGTCTTCTAAAAACATGGAAGGTAGTCAACATAATCACACCTGCAAGTGTTGTTGCAGCAATACCACATGCAAAATATGTTTGAGACAATGACTCAACGTAATATCCCTTGTAGTTAGCAGTATATGCAGATGAATGAATCAATGCATCCAAGAACATCCATCTTGCAAAAATCTTATGATACTGAATAAATGTCATATATGACCAACCCGTTATCCAACATAAAAAGTTATTTCTACCCGCAAACAAAACAAGCAATGGCAGCTTGGCTAAACACATGATACCTGCTCTATCGGCTATTTCGGTTTGCCAGGCGTTTTCTGCACTGAGAAAAATAGTGTCATGTTTACGATAAGATGTTGAGTAATATGCAATTTGCATTATAAAAACTCCCGTCTCAGCTAAAAATTGCACTCTATTTGGGAATAAAAATGAGAACCATTTGATCCCACAGGCTTTGAGTATGAGCCATGTGGAAACAATGCAGGTAGAGTAATAAAACTTTGAAAATATTTGGCCAGTTTGCTTTTATTAATAGTTGATCCAATTCTTGTACATCTAGTGAAATGATAGATAGTGCCAATAACAACTAAAAGCAAAAAGTAACCGCAAAGACCAACACCAAACCAAGTACCTGAATCTTCATCATAAAAGTAATTTTTATCCTCTCTAAAATAATCAAGAACTTCTGTCATATTTAATGGCATTGTTGGGAAATTTATTGGGGCTGAAATATTTTTAATTTCAGATGGTGGAACGTAATAGTTTGTTGCATTAACATATTGGTCACGATAATATGTCCAATCAGGAGGATCAGTAACATAATATGAGCAAACTGTAGCGGTCCACACCATGATATTTTTTAAATGGTCAGGATTTGTCGTATTTCTAATATAAGCAGAACAAATGAATAAAGAACCGGTCATTGGGGGATACACACACCATTCTGGAAAGTATGATGTTGAATTGACAGTATAGTCCCAAACCATGTCATCAAGACCTTGAACACAAGCATTATATTCAGCTCTACCAGATGTGTAACGCAGTAAACTGTGAATATCATAATCGGTTGCTGAAGTACTTGACATAAGCCAAACCCATATTGGAAAGATAGCTTTAATTAAAAGCATTGTTATGTTTTCAGTCAGATTACTAGAATAAGAAATCTAATACAATACCAAGAGTCTAAAACATGATGATTTTGCTGATTATATATTAAATTTCTTGGACATCAAAATTTCATTATTAAAAAATCAAGCCAGATTATCAGATTATGATTTGTGAAGTCCATTGAATAGTTTAAGAGATATCAATTACATAAAATATTTTCACTTGAAAAAACTGAAATTATCGGTTTTTATTGTTCATAATTTTGATTTCAACTGATTGAAATAAAGCATTTAATGTCATTTACAAATCTTTCATGGATTGTCTGAAGAAGATTGGTTTAAAATAATCTTTGAATCGGAAAATCAGTACAGTCAAGGACTCCGGTGGCCATATGGTTAAAAAAAACTCGGATCACTTAAAAAATATTTAGCAAAATTATCAAAAAAATCACTGTTATTGATTAAAAACTATATTGTATCAGTACAATGACAGGCTAGCCAAGTGCCATCTTGGCTACGTCTCTATTCATGCAAAATATTCCATTTTTTTTCGGGGATAACGCTATTAACATGGTTAAAAATAACGATTGGCTGTTCAATATACGAGGCGTGGCTGTATGATGAAGATAAAGCCAATGGCTTAACGATCAGGGGTAATGGTGCTACATGTTTAATATGCCTACGCTATTGTGTCTACAATAGTGTGTCAAAAACTATCATGGAAATGATTTCAGATTTCGTCCAGCAATATTAAGATGAAGCGAAATGCGCACAAGTATTTTCATATCCGAACACATTAAGATGGCTGTTTTTGACATATTTTATTATACTCCCTGGTTATTTAGAACTACAGCCATTAAATGAAAGGATTTGCATTTCGGCGTAATTTAAATATAATAGGAAACTCACGGCAACTTTTTGCAAGAACTTTGAAAGTCTGTAGTTGAGATAATTTTTCTATTGTAATATAATTTTTCCATTGAGAACTAGAATTAATTCTTATTGTAGTAAACAACAATAATGTCATTAAATCGCTTACAAGACATACTTCACACTATTGTAGTGTTGACTGGCTAGCTTAAATTGAGAAATTTTGCAGATTTATGAAATGAACATAAAATGTTTCAGCGTTAATTAAGATATAAAATTTTTAATACATTCCTACAGTTACGGCTAGAGAGATTTGCAGAATACGATTATTTTCCTGCACATTATACTTGAATAATAAAAAATTAAGGCATCGATTTATGAGGTAAAAAATTTTGTTTTAGAGCAATATTCGACCAACAATATTGATCTCAATTTATAGCTAATTAAAAGGTGACAAGTTTTAGTCAGTCGATTCTATATAGTCACTTGTGTGATATATTAGAAGCAGAATATGAATCAGAAATTCTAATGTTTCTTATCTAGGAGGTCATAAAAGGGTTTATAAAATTTAACTATTGAAGTGAATTTCTTTGATTATTATTGGCTTATTCGTTTACTTGGTTTCTACATATAGCTCTCGGTTTCAAAACTCATTTTTAATTTTACTTGATAGTTAGGAAACAATTTTGCAAATAAGTCAACAGTATCTAATGTTGTTTAGCAAAATTATCCATCAAAATAAGGGTCCATTTGGATTCAGGATAAAGTTTTTATTTTGCAGCTAATATAAAAGGGCTGCTTTTTATTTTTTAAAACATAGCATCCAAGGTTAAATTATTGAACGTTATATGGCAAAAATTGTTTACTAAGGCAGTTAAAAACTAAAGTCATTAATTTAAGATTTTTGCCAACATAGATCGATATATGAAAACGGTTTCTGAAATTTCATAATATTAGAATTACCACTGCATTTGAAGCATGTCAGGTTTTGATTTCATTCTGTATAAACAAGCGATTACAACTTCATGGTTTATTTGGTCTCTTCTTTTACACTTTATTAAATTTAATATTGTCATTTAATAATGAAAAGCCGAGCAATTATCTAATGTTATTTTAATTTTCAATTCAATCCTCGTATACTTATTTAAAGTCAATTAGCACAACTTTGCTTTCCTTGTGACTCAGATTTGATGTTCAATTAATTTTTTCTTTTTACTAATTTCTTCCAATTAGTGGCATTAGGGAAGTAGTTAAATTAATTTGCAAACAAACACTGGAACAATGTAAGTAGCATTTTAATAAATACAAAATAATTAAACTTCAAATGAAGCAATTCAGAGCCTGACAAAATTAGGAAAGCAAGTAGCATAAAGTTTAGAGTCACACTAACCGATGCAATTTATCAAAAATAACTTTTTTATGTTATTTAATTTAGATTGTACTAAAAATAAATAAAATGTTTCAAGTTTTAAAGGCTTAGAATTGAAAATAATGCTCAACTACAAAAATAAAAGATTATATTTACATTAAGTAAAGCTGCGAATTAAACCTGTCTAGTCATCTTTGTCATAATTACTATAATTTCTACATTTAACTTACATCTCAAGAAGATCCATGAAGTTTCTATTGGAATGAGTTATTTAGTGGGTTTTAATTTTCAATTGCTGATTACCGTATATAATAGATTACAGGCGGCATCATTCCATCATGAATAAACAAAAGTATTGCAAGAGTCTGAAAAGAAAAAAAATATTTTAAAATTTACAGGATATAAATAAAATGGCTGAAGCATTGTTGAATTAACAATTTATGTAAAGATCAGCCCAGAGTTATTTTAGTATATAAATCTCAGTTGAATATCGTTAGCTCACTTATGAAGATATTTTAGTGATTGTGAAAATTTTCCCATACGGATTTAAATTTCTTAAAGTATCGGCTGACATTATATTTAAGTAATATTGGACAGATATTTATGATATAATAAAGTCGCCTTAAAGAGCTGATTATAGATAAAATTCAAGCTTGGCAAAAAAATGTTAGCTTCCAGATTTAATTGACTGAAAAAGAAACGACAGTGTCTCAAGAAGAAGAATAAGCGCATTAAACTTTCTATTGTTGTTGGATAAGTCACCTGCCAAGATAAAAAGATAACAAAAAAAAATCAATGCAGAATATTATTTTTTGTTATTACAAAATAACAAGTCAAGGGTTATTGCTTCAGAGATATTTGGAAACAAATAAAATATATTCCTGGACAGATAAACATGATCCAGCACTTTGCTGATGTAAATATTTACAGTATGCGAAGCAATTATTAATATTATTAAACGCATAAAAGCAAGAACTTTCAACAATAAGAGCAAAATCTTTTTTTCTGAAGTAACAATTGTGTGTCTAGAAGAGAGACAATCTTAGTTCTCCTTCGAATGAAAAGGCTCAATTTCTAAATTTGGAGCTAAAAAAGCTACAACGATTTTTCAGAGAGATTTTCAAATATATGAATGCATTACGTCTAAACAAGCTTAACAGAATATCTGACGACAATACTAAGTAAGAAAAATTGCTAAATGGAACCACAACTGGATAATGTGCGATTAAGATATCTAAGCAAATTACTGATAATGCTGTTGTACGCTTTTTTGTCATTGTTTTTTGTCAAACTAATCTTTTCTTCACATATTCTATAAAGTGGTCATCATTAATGCTTGTGATAATTTCACATATTGCCATATGAGATATTATACCTTATGAAGTGATATATTTTTACATAAAAAATTTTTCCCATTCACCTGCTAAACTTGAAAAACATGATCACAAACTTCGCATTGCTATTAGGAATCTCAACAAATATTTCAGCAAAAACTTTGAATATACGTGAAGTTCTATCATTTCTAAGCCTGTTTAGCGGTGGGACTGTTGTAAAAAGCTCTGAATTTATTGTTTTATTTTTTGGATTTATGCAAGAAGTAATATCGAGATTTAAATATTTACAAAACTTATTACAGCATTTATGTTAATTAACGCCTTATTTACTGTCATTCATTAAAAACTTTAGTGACTTTATTGTGGAGAAAATAAAATTAATAAAATTTTTGTTCCTTAATTTTCAAAACTCGATGAAACTAATCCAATCTCATTTATGTTTCATTATTCAAAATAAGTCTCCCTAAGGTTATCCATATTGAATAATCTTAAATATAAAATTAAAATATCCTTTTTGCTTTACTATTATACAAACTTTAGTTTCATTAGCAAATCTAGATTTATTTTTGACTGCAAAAAAGAAAGAAAAAAAAAAAAAATTAAGGCTTTTATACCAGATACATTTTTTATAACCAAAATATTTCGATTCGGCAAACTAGGGCTATAAAAAACCACATTTTATTAAGGGGACATTTTGGAAATACAGAAATGCTGAATTTTTGAAATTTTTGAAATTTTTTAAAGTTTTTAAAGTTTTCAAAAGCTTTGTTGTTTGAGCAGCTATAAATGTTTTTTCAGTGGCTTTTTTATTTGAAAAAACTAATAATCCCTAAAAACACAAATAGCTGACATTCGCAATCACAAATAACAGGTTCTGTATGATTTTATTCAAGTATGCTTAGTAGCTAGGGCGACAAAATCATTAAAAATTTAAATACTGATCTGAACAGAACGAGTATTGAAAAAGTTCAAGATATAAAGTTTAAAGACAGGTGTATTTTGAAACATAAAAATAAATCCAGCAATAAAATAACCAACCAAAATATGGTTATATTTGCTTTATCTAACCTCACAGAAGGCAGTGATTTAATTTATACAGCTTGCAATAATCATGGAATGGGAGTTATAGTGCTTCAAAATTATCAATATTACTGGAAAGACAATCACTTGTTTCCTCAATAATTACACCTATGCATATCAGATAGAATGTCTTGCTGCAAATATATTTTTGCAATAAATCGTCTCGGAATGACTTAAAACCCTCAGCATTACGTTAATCCATTTTCAAGTTTTTTAACTGATGATTAGAAAAAAGAAAGGTATTACAATCAAGGTAATGTGGTTTTTTCTTCGATATTAAAAACGCTAAATTAAAAACTTTAACAATTATATACTCATTAAGATGGGTATTCCACTTTTTTTTTCTTTGACTTGATAGTTTAAACTGAATGATTATTCATGCAGCAAACGCATCTTATCAGTGGTCGAGCTAGTGTCATTAAACAAATAAAGCTTTCATTTTCAATTTAGTTTTCTTATTGTTCATGGTGCAATGGTCGCTTTCTTGCTTATAAACTTGGATTTATCATATCTGTTAATAACAAATCAGCTCATATATCATATGTGTTTATTGGTTAGGCATTCAGCATTTCCTATTGCTTTTACGCAGTCAAGGTTCTTACTCAATTTCTTCAGTATATCATTGTATATTGTAACTATTATCACCACTATATTGTTTCATTTCTTCATATACCAGATATTCGAGCCAAAGCTTGTTTTTAAATAAAGAGATATAAATTTTGATAGTTGAAAGAAATTTACAAGTAGTTTCAATAAAGCTTACAACTCTTACAACTCGAAGAAGCAGTTTAGGTCCAATATTTTAGTTTTAGATAACTGATTTTCAGTATTGGTCAATCTCTATTGATTTAGGTCTGGTTTATTTTTTTTGGTCTTGCATGCGTCAACAGATATTTAATTCCGTGTAGAATAACTACGGATTTTATAACCAATTCCGTTACGCTTATTACTATATATGTGGTTGCACTTGCGCCAAACAAAAATGCAAGAATTTCTGAATACTCGTCATCTACTAAATAACTGCTAGTTAGGAATGTATAAATTCTGCTAGTCCCTCTAATTTAGTTGGTCATATAAAAATAAAACCTTTTTTTGGTCGCTTTAGTACCGGTAACTATATTATCGAAGTTCAACTTGAATTTGAAGCAACATTTTATTTTATAGCCTCCAGGTGCATGTTAAGTGCATATATAGTGACCGCTATTTCCATCTTGATCCTGTGTTTAATAAGTTTCACAAATTTCATTTGTCGTATACAAGACAAGAGTAAGAAAACAGATTAAAATTTTCAATATTCAGCTTTTGAAGCCACTAAAACGTTGTTCGGGATATCAGTGATGAAGAAAATCCGGCCTTTAGGTACATTTTATGAACAAAAAGATTTTCAGAGAAATTTTTATGAAATTTTTTTTCTTCCTTAAAAAATAGATGACAGTGTTATATCTTCCACTTTTTGCCGCCAGGTGGCATGACAAAGGCAAGAAGGGGAAACACATATGTTAACATCTCTATACTATATTATATACACTGATTTTTTGTTGTATCATTTTTGTATGTTAATTAATAGCGACGCTACAAGAATTAGGGGTATAATTCTTCTTCTGAATATGTAGCTTCATGGTAAACCTACAATAGTTTACTATTCAGAATAAGGTATATTGAGGATGAGCCACTTAAAGCATGGAATACATTTTTGTCTCGTGTATCACGTTTGGAACATTCAATGCGTCAATCTTTTGTTTACAAAAAATCACTGCATTAAAATGAAATTTCCAAAACATGGCCTGAGTATTGTGAAAATCAGGTATAATTTTACGAAAGTATAGTAATCAGAAAATGTTGGTAATATTGACTGGTTGAGGTTGAGGAAAATTAGTTCTTCCTGATTGGGAATTGCGACAACTAATTTGTCGAATCTCAAGCGACCATGAAAATTCTATGAGAATTTTCAAATAAATATAAATAGTTTATATATTTTTAAATATCAGTTACAATATAGATTAGCTGAGTAATAACTATGAGTATAAACCCAATTTGATATATTAAATTATATTAAACGCATACAGTTAGATCTTAGAATAAAACGCTAGTCGAAACAAGTACTTCAGGTTAAATTTAACCGCTGAAGTGATAAATAAAAATTAAAGTATATCATTAAGAACATCTATTTTCTGGATCGAATGTTAAAAATGCACCACTATGGAGTGCTCGCAATTGTTGCCAAATTAAAGACCAAAAATTATGTGCTTCTTTAGGAAGTAATTTTTCTTAATGATTGAGTTATCTTCAGTTTAAGAGTATATTTTATTTTGGGGCAATAGCTTCTTAGCAATGATACAGTTTTGGAGAGAAAGAAGTCTGAAAATATATTAACTAATATAAGTAAAGCGACACATTGGAAACATCAACTGTGTTGGGATATTCCAATAAAGTTTCGGACATCTTTCCAATCGAACAGTAACATTTTCTCTAGCTACTCTGGTTGTGCAATCATATTCCAATTTAAAATAGATAATAATTCCATAATTTGTATTTAAAATGCTAGTCTCATGTTACAAAATCCGAGATTTTAGAAATAATGAAAGTTACGATGAAAATCAAGATTATTTTGGATATCAGTCTATTCAACAAGTCATTTACGCTTAAAAGAGTATTGGAGGAATTCTCGTTGTTAAGTAATAATTGATGTGTCGAATAGTGCAAGCAAAGAAGCTTCGGTAATTTTAAACCAGTTCTTTTGAGGAAGCTCCGACACTGAGCTGTAAGAGATATCATAGTCTCTGTCACTTTCAGCAATTTTTCTCATATATTACCCCATATAAATTTCGGGGCACAATGATTTCATAAGTAAATAGATTATTATAATTGTCCGTATTATAATGCCTCTGTTTTCCATATACAAAAGTCTTTTCTAAGTTCATTTAGTACACAAGAAAATGCATTGTATCGCAGTCTTTTTCATTTCGACTATAAGATATTGAAATAATCATTATAGATGATAGAGAGTTAATAACTACGTATGATTGATTATTTTTAAAAACTTCCTTCATGTTAAAATTCCAATCAAAATTTACAAATAGATAAGTTTTTAAATTGTGACTTACCTAATTTTTTATTACGTGTCAAAAACTTAATAAAAGATAAACGAGGTACGCCAAAAGTCGAATATAAAAGTCAACCAATTTTTCCTCTTCCAATCCCTCTTGTATCTAAACAAATTAAACACCAACATTATGAGCGAAGAACAGAATGTTTATTTACAAATGGGCAGATTGATTAGGGAACAAAATGCCGACAAAATGCCGACAAAGATGAGTTGCAGGAAATGAATCAATAAAAAATGCAAAGATTATTTGAAAGTCAAAAAAAATCAATTGAAGCAATGAAGGATTACGTATCGACTTTCGAGACCAATCGCATCTCTTAGTTTCTTTTCTGAATTGATCGGTTCGTTCTTACCAAAAGAGATTCCATTGCCCATCAAAGATTAACGACACTGATCTCTTGTTAATTCATTGATATCGGAGACCGTTTTGAGTTATAACTCTTTGGCCAAGTACCATCCAAAAATGATACTGCTTTCCGTCTTCTCCTTCTTGGTTTATGTTTTTTAGCTGCACTAGTTGTAGTTTCAATTGAACAAAATTTCGATCCACCTTCCAATCCAAATCACCAAACTTCCTTTCAAACTGCATATCCAGCTGAACAAACTTCCTATCTAAATAAACTTAAATCCCTAAAAGAGTCAAGAAAGGGAGTTGTTGAATTAATGGCTGTATTTTCTAAAGCCAATAAGTGATTTGAAGTTTCAGACATTCGGTTCAAAATGGGTTCAATAGTAGAGAGGTGATCGTTCATTGCTTGAATTTTACTTCTGTCACACTCCGCTAATTTTCGCAACTGTAATTGATTCTCTTCCTGCAGCTCATCTTTGTTCGCATTCTGCTCTCTCATCAATCTTCCCATTTGTAAATAGACATTCTGTTCTTCGCTCATACGGTTGGTATTTACTTTGTTTAGATCAAGAGGGAAAAGGAAAAGATGAAATTAATCTCTTCAACGTTCTGCCCATGTTTCGATTTTCAATCGCCCCAGTTTCTCTTCTGGACAAATAATTAATCTGCATATAAATAAACGTTTTAATCATTAACATTATGTGGTACACCAAAATCAAAAGATTTTGCATTTCGCTAGTAATAAATTTAGTATGATTGTTACTAACAGTATTTGTATGTGAAAATTTAAAAATACTAAAACTCTCAGTCAGTAGCTTCATAATAAAATTCCTTATTTTCGACAAACCTAACAGGAACTCTGATATGGTAGTTCAAAATTTTTACCAATGTTTATTGCAACCAATGTTGGTGGAACACAACGAGGAGTTTAATCTTCATCTTCTTGAATTTGGTTATTACTATTCTACTATTATGATTATTATTTCCACACTAAACCCCCTAAGTCACGTCCAGATATTTTTTGACTCTCATCTTTATTTTCGTCAGCAACGTTCATCAACAAATTTTAATCTTTTTACACATACTTTTACCAATATACTCAATTTATTTACTCTGACTTTGAAATATTTTGCTTTTTTATTCTAATGTTTTTCTTCAAACCCACCTAATGTACAAATGTTGAACATAAATATTTCAGACAAAATATTCCGAATATTCTGTAGACTGAACTGACTAATATAAGTAAAGCAGTAACCATCACATGCAATCATCAACTATATTGTGTACCTTCGAATAAATCTGCAGAAAGCCTCAATTGTTTCATTAATATTATTCTCCAAGTACTTCAAAAATATATCCCAAATTAGAGCGGCTAATATTCTGCATCTATAATGCTAGTTTCGTTTGACAAAGCCTGACATTTTTCAAATAATTTAAGTTATCATGAAAATAAAAATATTTTCCCTATCAATCCATGCAACAGATAAATCAGGCTCATAAATGTATCAGAATATATTCTGTAGCTATCTAGCAGCAAATCCGTTGATAACTGAATGGAAAAAATCTTCGTCAAACATAAACCAGTTATGTTTAAGGATATCGCTTCTACTACAGCTGTAAGAAAACCAGATTTTGTGTCAATTTCAGTAATTTTTTTCATAGAGTGCCTCATATACGTTCCTGGAGGAATGATTCCATAAGAAAATGTGGTAGTGCTATATCAACCCTTCGTTTTCAATATGTGCAAGAGCTTTTGTTAAACTAATTGTATCGTTTCATCTTATTCCTTTCAACCACAAGATGTCAAAAAATTCATTACATCAACTAAAAACTAGGACCAGTTTTTGCATGAGTTATTTTTAAGAAACTCCTTCATGTTAAAATTCCAATCAAATTTTACAAAATGATAAGTTTTCAAATTGTGAGTGACCTGGTTTTTTATTACACGTCAAAAAGTTGATCAAAGACAAAAGGGCAACTCCAAAAGTGTAATATAAAAGTCAACTAATTTGTTCTTATTCCTATTCCTGTTTTTTGTAGATAAATTAAATACGAACATGATGAGTGATGACCAGAATGTTTACCAACAAATAGGCAAATTAATTAGAAAACAGATTGCAGACAAAGAAAAGTTGAATGAGCTGACGCAAGTGAAAAGGCGGAAATTGGCAGAATGTGAGAGACAAACAGTTGAAGCCATGAAGGATTACTTATCCAGTTCTGAGCCGATTTGGAATAGAATGTATCAGGATTCTAATAAATTGTTGGCATTAGAAAATTCATCCATCAACTCAGCAACCCCAATTCTTGACGCCTTTAAGGATTTAAAGGTTTATCTAGATTTGAAGTTTTCGGAGATGGATAGGAAGTTTACTGATTTGGATAGGAAGTTGGATAGCAAGTTTGCCAATTTGTATAGTATGTTGGATAGCAGTTTTGCTGATTTGGATAAGAAGTTGGATCGAAATTTTTCTGAGATGAAGTTACAACTATTTCAATTGAGAAATATGAATTTAAATAAGCAGGGAGAATATGTAATAGCGATACCATTTTTGGATAGTACTTGGCCAGAGGAGCATAACTTGCCGGAAATCAAAACAGCCTCCGATATTGATGCCTTAACAAGGGATCACTGTCGTGAATACTTGACTGGCTATGGAATTTCTTTTAGAGAGGACGAAACGATCAGTTTAAAAGAGAAGTTAAGAGATATGATTGGCTTCCTTTTCGTGAAAGATATGGTGTATACTTTTCATGGTTTTGGTACTGAGTAGAGAAATATAATTATTCTTCATGGGTGCAAAGAACCCTTCGAATTTATATATATTTGTATATAAGTATTTAGGAAAAAAAAATCCGGTGAAAGTAATTTTGCTATAGTTATGGCTTTTTTTTTCAGGATTTAATTTTATGGTATTAAGTGCATTAAAAATGTAGTTGACCTGTTCAACAATAAAAAACAAGAAGAAACTATTCTTTACGTATATATGATATTTTACACAACTAAAACATTGTCATGTACAGTCCAATAATTTAATCAGTTACTTTTTATCTTCTAATTATAACTAACTATCTGTTAGTCATGTTAACAATTTTATTACGGGCTATTATAATGATTAATAACTGAATTATTTTTCATTGTGGTGTGGGATTGAGATATTTCCTATCGTTCAATCACTTTCAAAAATTATATCTAATTTTCGTGATCTTAATTCAATTTCTCAAAGTAACCATCAGTGTAGCGGGTTGAACCAAAATATTAGTGGCCCATCATAGTAATATATAATTAGTATATATTAAATAAGCATTTTCATCATCACCAGGTTAATAATATTACATGGTAAATCAACAAAATTTTTTTCTTTGAGTAGTGAACACATTCTTCTTTAGACTTACCCAAAGTTTCAGAAGGACAACTATTCCAAGTACTGTTTAGATTGGGTTATTCAGTCAAGATAGAAAACCTTACACATTGCAATTGTAATGTTTGAAGGTATTTAAAAATCTGTTTTTGAAAATTCAAAATAAATTAAAACGCAATCCCGTAAGGGATATTGAGTTTATAAGTAAACATTAGCTCACTAGGATCATCCAACAGTGATTACACCACATTCGAGTTCTTAAATAATGGCCCAAAACACGTCAACTGCAAAAAAAAAAAATTAGATTCTTGGTCAAAGAATCTGCATTCCTAAATATTTATGGCCCAACTGCTTTAATCATGTGCTTTTTCTACTTAAAAGCATGCTTGGAAAATACTAAAATGGAATTTCAGAATAATTCATGCAAAAGAAATGGACATTAAGTTGATATATTTTGGCTGTCGATTGTTTGATACTGACATCAATGGAATTTTCTTGGGTAAGGCAAAATAACAGTCATTGCTTATGATTCAGTATCAGAAAATGCCGGATACCATCATGCGAAGGATTGATAATTTTTATTGAATTATTGTCGATCGTTTGTTGGTGATAGCCGATAATTAACAATTACGGGGATGGATACGAAGAAAATGAAATTTTCGTGTCAAATATTTCTCATCAAGTATTTCGGGTGATAGGCTTTGCTGCAAGTGCAATTTTAACTCCTACTTAACATCAAACAGCAATATTTTAGATCACTGCAATTTGGAAGAAAATGGAATAATTATTATCCCCCTGAAAGCCATCGAATGAAATCAAGAATGAAGATATAAATTCAGCTGTAATTCACTCTATTGTTCATTGCATGCACAGAGCTCCCGGTTACTGCTAGATAATTTTCATAATGTGAATGGTGGTCGATCAAAAATTAGGCGTGGGAGTTTGAGTTCACAGACACAAGTTATACACCCAAGGCCTCTTATATAATGATGCATAATCTCATAGATTTTCAATCCTATCTTGATTTCTCTTACAGTCAACGAGCTCAGTTATTTATGATAGTTATATGAAAAAAATGTCAGTTTTGGTCTGGGAATGAATCAGGATTGCCTATAGTTATGGCCGGCAAATCTTTTTAAAGCCTTGCTTTCTCCTATATAAAGTGGAAACATATTAATATCAGAAAATAAATATTCTTTTATAGTTTTGTTCGCCTGATGTAAGTTTGTACCTGCGCTAATTTGACTACTACCTATCCAACCTTCCAACTTTACAAGTTAACAAGTTTAGCACTTCTTGCACCAGTTTTCACCACAACCAAATTGATTATTTTTTTGAAAAAAAATAATTAATATCTTTCAATCTTCTTCCAGCGCTATTAAAACCACTAATTAAGTTATTTTGTTTACCCTTTCAGCTGAACCTTTATGGATAAATAAGATATTTCACTTATCATGATTATCATCATATATGGCAGATCTGTTTGATGAAATAATTTGAAATGACGTGAACAAATTTGGTTATATCATTGATTCACAATCTATGTTTTATCTTTATTATCAAAGTTGATACAGATTTTGATATCAACTGAAACGGAACCCAGGAATGGCGGCCCGTATTCGCCGGTAACATGAATTAAAATATTTGCATATCTTTTATCCAGAGCAATCGCAGTGGCTGTATCAAATATACTGCGTATCTTTTACAATTTCTTCGCAGAAGTCCATCTAAAATATGCAGCAGCTAGATCATTCATTTACTTTCATGGTAGATAATTACTGATAAAAAGCGTTGTAAAAAGCTAATATTACCAATAAGTCATCTCAGGCGAGTATTTTACAGATCGGGAAGTAAATGCGACCACATGAAAGTTTGGGATTTTCGCAAAACTAGCAAAAATCGCGTTTTTCTTATCGTTTTGGCTCCTACTGAATATGGGTAGGAGAGTATTGGTTGATAAGCAGTAGTGTTAATTTGGTTCTCTTATTATACACGGTTCAATTTTTTGTGAAGTAAATAAGTTGCGATAAAGATTAAGAATAAAATGAGATCTGTGCAATTTATTATCTTATATATATGCACTTGCTTTTGTTCAAGCGAACTGGGAGGTGAAGTAAAACTTTCCCTTTTAGAAAGCTTTTGCCAGGCATATATTAGAAACCCAGATTATATCGCAGAAATAAAATGCAAGGAAAAGGCATACCGCTATGATGACTAGAAAAGTTCTACTAGGATAAAAGTCATCTTAGTCACCGTTACCGTATTACCACAGTTAAAATATATGATATTTTTGTATCATTTACTCGTTCTATTGTTTAATTGATGCTTAGATATGCTTTTTTGGTTTTCTTGTTTTCAGTTTGTTTTCTGGCATCTATGTTGTGCAAGGTCAATAAGAAAGGTTTAAAGGTGATAATAAATGTAAATACACAATTAGTAAATGAAAATTATAGTTTGAATAGACACATTAGTTAATAAAAGTTATACACCGAATAAACAAAAGTGTGTTCAGTCAATATTTAATGTTTTAAATCAAAATTAGTAAATGAATCAACTGGAAAAATGGTGTAATATATATTATGAGCACCGTTGGGCTATGTAAAGAGGAATGAACTGCATGTTTACCACTGGAGATTCGACAAATCACAACATAACAGCATAATGAGCCAAATATATGCAAATGTTATTTGAAATACCGTAATATATATCTCAATATTAATTAAAATTATAGTTCGTGTTTTTTATTAATTCTAGCAAACCTCTCTTTTGACTGAGTAATAGTATTCATAAATTCGCTTTCTGTTTATCACTTAATATTCTTGTAAAGTTCAATACCCCCAACATTTATAAAACTCATTTCCTAATATAACATGGTTTTTAAAGTTCTTATGTCTTTTTTTCAAAAAAAATAATAAATATGTAGCTAATAAATAATAATATAACTAAATAAAAGAGTGATTTATAATTGTTGCGCTTTCCCAATCATAAGCTTTTTGCTTGGGAAACGTGGATGAGTTAGTTTGAATATTTGTCTACCTTCTTTGAAACGTCTCTACCGGAATCATTCGATGTCTGTCTTGCCAATTTCAACCTGGTGAAAACACAATCATTTAATAAATGTTCTGTTTTTCTACAATTTTATTCCCGTATTTGAATAGTTTAAACATTTGTAGCGCAATTCAAATTCTTCAGCACAATGAGCATTTAAATCTTTTAAAATATTCGAAGCATGCCTGGTTACTTTACGATCTTCTTTTAGGCAATTAACTGGGTCATCGACACTATCTCATTTTGACACAGCGTAAAATAATTGTTGAAATCTTGACATCTTGCACCAATAAAGTAAGACTTGTTTAAAGCATATTCCAACTTAAAGCAGCCAAAGAATCATGGTTTATATTTAAAATGCTGGTCGCATTTCAAAGAATTCCAAATTTTAGAAGTAAAGTTATCATGAAAATCAGTTTACGCAACAAATTATTCACACTTAAAAGAGTAGCAGAACATTTCTTGTTGTTATGTAATCACATTCCCGTTGATGAGTGCAAGTAACTAGACTTCCGTAGACTTTAACCAGTTGTATTTGCGGAGGCTCCTGCACTCCAGGTGTAAAAGATATCATATTTTGTGTCACTTTAAGTAATTTTCTTCATATAGTACCTGAATGAGGTTCTGGGGGAAATTCTTTCACAAGAAGATATATTATTATAATTGTTACTATTATAATCTTTCTATTCAATATATACAAAAGTCTTTTCTAAGTTCACACAGTATCACAAGAAAATGCGTTGTATCGGAGTCCTTTTTATTTCGACTATAAGATATTAAAAGAACCATTATAGATGATAGAGAGTTAATAACTACGTATGATTGGTTATTTTTAAAAACCTCCTTCATGTTAAAATTCCAATCAAATTTTACAAATAGATAAGTTTGCAAATTGTGAGTGACCTGATTTTTTATTACACGTCAAAAAGTGGATCAAAGACAAAAGGGCAACTCCAAAAGTCGACTATAAAAGTCAACCAATTTGTCCTCTTGCAATCCCTCTTGTATCTAAACAAATTAAATACCAACATTATGAGCGAAGAACAGAATGTCTATTTACAAATGGGAAGATTGATGAGAGAGCAGAATGCGAACAAAGACGAGCTGCAGGAAGTTAATCAATTACAGTTGCGAAAATTAGCGGAGTGTGACAGAAGTAAAATTCAAGCAATGAACGATCACCTCTCTACTATTGAACCCATTTTGAACCGAATGTCTGAAACTTCAAATCACTTATTGGCTTTAGAAAATACAGCCATTAATTCAACCACTCCCTTTCTTGACTCTTTTAGGGATTTAAGAGTTTACTTAGATGAGAAGTTTGTTAGCCTGGATAGGAAGTTTGTTAATATGGATCAAAAATTTGCTCAGTTGAGCCTACAACTAGTGCAGTTGAAAAACATGAACTTGAATAAGGATGGCGAAGATGTGATGCCAGTGCCATTTTTGGATGGTACTTGGCCAGAGCAGCATAACTTGCCGGAAATCAGGACAGTCTCCGACATTGATGCCTAAACAAGGGATCAGTGTCGTGAATACTTGACGGGCTATGGAATCTCTTTTAGAGAGAACGAGACGGTCAATTTGAAAAGGAAGGTAAGAGACGTTATTGGCTTTAGTTTGGGAAAAGAGTTGAAATATTCGTTCGGTGGTTTTGATGCAGAGTGAATATATATGAAGCTATGGATGTCAGGCAAAACAGAGAACCTATATATTGGTATATAAGCGTCTAGTAAAGAAAATTGTAATAAAAATGAGCTATCGAATTACTTTAACTGCTGTAATTTTGCTATAATTCTAGCTTTGCGTGGGATTTAATTTTATGGTGATAAAAGTATTGAATATGTATTTTTGCTTGTTCTATGCTATGATTATGCCTTTATATGAGTTATTCGCTTACCAATAAACAAAGGGAGACTACTCTCTATTTCAGAGATATTAGACAGATAATTGACCTACAGATAAATAAAGATTTTAATCATTAACACATTAAAAATTGTGATAGGCCAATGTCAAACATTTTGTATTTCACATACAATTCAGTGTGGATTAACCACAATCCTATGTGAAAAGTAAAATAAATTAAAACCCAATAAATTTAATAGCGGAAGCTTAGTAGTTGATTCTTTATTTTCACCAATGCCTACAAAGGTACTTCGCCATGATAGAGGTCTAAATATTTCTTTTGGCGTCAATTGTTACAAATCTTCGTGAAACACAACGAAACTTTTAATTTTATAGTCACCGCCATCCATCTTTACTATTATTGTTATTATTATTATTATCATCATCATAGTAAAGCTGCTGACTCCTGTCTTGGTCTCCTCCCATTTTCAACATTAAGTTCATGAACACACTCACTCTTTTTCTTTGACCCTTCTCCACATGTTTTCGTAACGGCTCATTTAACCTTGTATTTAAGTGATTTTGCTTTCTTTTCAAATATTCTTCCTTAAACTTACCTAATTTACAGTTGCCGGACATAAAAGACAAGTATTTCCAATACTGTTTAGATTGACAGGATCGGATTCAATTATTTTCTAAATTTATAAGCTTGCTTGTAATACGTCTTATCTTTTTTATTAAGTCTGATACATATTTCTACATCAACAAGGGTGGAATCCAGGAATTACGACTCGTATCTTTCTGTAACATGAATCAAAATATTTACATACCTTGTATCTAAAGCATTTGCAGTCGCTTTATCACAAATATCTGCGAATTTATTACAACCCCATTTTTGAAATCCGACTTAAACATGCAATCGCTAAGCTATTCAATTATTGATAATAAAAGTCTTATAGATTTTATACTATTAATAAATCACGCCATGCGAGTATTTAGAGATAGGGAAATGAATGCGACAACATGAAAGTCTGAGATAGACGCGAACTGGTAAAAATCCCTTTTTTATTATTGTTCTGTCCGCCGTGGGATAGGAAACAGCAACAGAGATAAGATAAAAAAAAATCTTATAATCGAATGATTCAATAAATAATTCATTTGCCAGTAATGTTATTCTATTATAATTATACTCAGGTTATGATTTCATGTAGGTCTGTTGCCTACATCGATAACTCGATTGTGACAAATGAAAAGTTAGTGAAATATAAAGCCCATTTAACTAACATTTTATTCAAGGAAAATTTAAATGAAGTGTATTACGTTTTCCAATATGGCCCAGTTATCATAATCTAATGTTAGGTTCTTAAAAATAAGAGAAAAGTCTTGTTTGAAGCTTCATCTTGGTATCATGATGGGTTTTCAGTTTTCCCAGTTTATACCACTGCTGGAAGATTAATGATAGGCATACATGAATCAAAGACATACGACTGTATTTTTAAATTATATCCTTAAACTCATTTACGCTCAGTGGCGTTTTTGAAGTGTAATTATCAAGAAAAATCAGCTTCATTATTATGGTTTATAGTGTGCAAAAAAACATTTAAACCAATTGAAGGTAAACACTTTAAAGTAAACTTGGTACGTAAGTATCAACATTTTACTATAAAATGACCAATAGACCGAATGAATTATAATTACCAGAACGCAAATTGCGTGCTTAAAAAGCTTGATAGAGATTAGTAGAAGATCTGAAAAACATTAGATTGAGAGAACTGCATGAGTTACTCAATTGCACGCTTTTGGAATGAATTGTAATATGATTAACGCTTATAAAATATTAGTAATCCTATAACTAATTTATTTATCAATTATTTGTGTAATTAAACCAAGAGAACTTACAACCTCAGACTTATTCTATTCCAATGGCAGATTCGCAAAATTAACTCAAGCAATTTTTTGATGTATATATATACGATGCTACAAAAATTAAAACTTCTGGAAAACAACTACATCAAATCACAACTTTGAAACTGGTTGTGTTCTGATGATACCCTTAATCTCTTGTGGTTCACCTTCCATTCTTGGTGCACTACCATTATCAGCAGCGTTTTCTAACTTCTCAGCATATGACCACAGGCTTGCAAGAACAGGGTCAAGTTTACCAGTCATAAAATCAACAACCTTATCACCGATGAGGAAAACAAACTTCCAAGCATGAGCAGAACCACCTGTAGCCAAAATAACGTTTTCAAGATCAGGATGATAGTCAATTAAGAAATTGGCAGATGGTGTTTGTGTCAACCAACATAACTTTGTTCTTTCAAATGGTCTGTTGGCTAGTGATGGCATGATTTCCTTCATATTTTCCCTCAATGCGACTTCTGCATCCTTTGGAATCCAGTCAAATGGATGTTTGGCGGTTGTTCTTGGATAAGAGATATGGATTTTTTCTTTAGTTAAAGGATCTGGATTTGAAATTTCAATGGTATTTTTATAACCAGCAGATCTTCTTAAAATTTTGATTTCTCCATTATAAGGTGGGAACATGTTAATACCTGTTGATAAGTTACCGCTAATCGACATATTTTTCCATTTTTCTTCCTCTTTTTTTGTGATTTTGAACCAAGCAACTTCAATAGCTGATGATTTGCAGATATTTCTCAAATCAACCAGCTTTCCACTCCAAGCACCCGCTGCCACAATAACAACATCGGACATAGCAGAAGTACCATCAACGAACAAAACACCTTTGGCTTTTCTTGTTCCCGGGTAGTAGTCAATCTTTTCAACTTCTTTGAAAGTAAATCTGATATTTGAGTAGGTCTTTGCACGCTCGTAAAACACTTTCATACTCTTACGAGCATCAATAAAACCGTTACCGAGATTACAGTATCCCTTATTCCACCAGCCTTTTCTACCAAGCTCTACTTCAGTCTTTGGAACAGCATTAGCACCGTGTATTCTCTTAAAAACTTCCTCACGTGTATTAGAACAGACTGTCATCTCTGGGTGATCAGCGTTGGCTTCCTCTGCGCATTTTTTCTCGCTGTTTAAAACGTCCTCCCACTTGCCTGGTTTACCATCATAAAATGTAGCCATACCACATTGATGGAAGAAATGTGAGATTTCTGGATCCGCTTTGATTAATTCCAATCCTTCAGAAGCTAGCTTGAAGTAAGTTGGGTCATTGTAATCTATTCTGATACATCTTGACCAATCAACACTAGTTGAATCCTCAACAGGTGGCTCAAAACGATCAATAACATGGATGTTAACTTCGGGGTATCTTTTGGCAAGTGCAATGGCAGTAGATATACCAAATACACCAGTTCCAATTATAATAACGTTTTTGGCAATTTCCATTTTCTTTGAACTATTCAAAGAATACATAAAAAATTTATTAATCTAAGAATAAACGCCAAAACTATTATAGCTGGACCATTTGTTGGCGATCTATACATCTTTTATAACCCTAATAAGGTCATGAGTTTCTTTTCTAAACTTTCTGGATTGTGGTCCGATCTTGAATCTGGTTGCTGCTGTTTTACCTGAATTGAATAACCTGGCATTTCAGAATATCCAACAAGTATATGCTTAGGCAATACCAAAGAGGAAAATTTCAGCGAAAAGTCGCATTTTCTTAAATCATTAGAATTTTTGACGTATTACACCTAGGAACTCGATAAGGACGTCGGGAGCTTCGCAATATTGTGCTGGCTAATTTTAATAGAGTGAAAGCTTCATGTGTTAAGGTCTTGGATGTGCTGGTGGTATAGTGGTTTTATCTAATTTTATTTTATTTTTTTTGATATCGACTGAATAATAGGAAACCAGGCGTTATAGGGGAAATGCCCAATTATCGAACCAAATATTTTAATCTTAGTTTTAGATTTCTTATCTCTTTTGTGCCACTCAAATTCTTATATTCTACATAATTTTTCATCAAAAAGTTTATTGGATTAGATGTGCGTCTAGCTTCATAAGCTAATATCTTTTAATTTCTAATGTATTAAAACCTCGTCACCTTGAACTCTTTAGTCCTTCTATCAACTATATAGAATATAAGCATGTATTAACGTTCTACCTTCAAAGCTTGATCCATGGCTAGGAGCGTATTGAAACTATCGTTCCCATCCATTACACTCAAAAGAAATTTTTGTTAGATGGTTTCAACTGTCGCAAAGATATAGCTGTTTTCGGCAGTTACAGAATATTTGTGATCAATGGAAGATCCTGGATTGAATATGTTTCCATCGCATTTTGAAGATTTAGGGTCCGGATAAATAAAAATATAATTGTCGCAAGTTATTGCTTTATTGGGCTAGTGTTTTGCCGTATTGCGAACATTGGTCTTGGCTCAGCGAAGAAGGCGAGGCCCTATATCCGTCTAAATAGGCAACTTTTGCGCTGATTATCGCTGACACGATTTTGTGGATCTTATCTAACTTGTCGAGCGTATAAAAAAATTTTACTAACAGATTCGGTTGTAAATGAAGGTTCAGACCTCGATTAAACTTTGGGCTTTCACTGAAAAACAAAAAAGAAATAGAATCAAAAAGAGTTATATAAATAAGGTCCCGTATCGTGTTCTGTTTGCTCGAACCGTTCTTAGAATCTTTTAAATTAAATCATTAAGTTTAAATTATTCAGCATGCAGAACGTTGATTCCAATAGCATGAATAAAGTGACGGAAATTGAAACAGAAGTGAGACCTGTTATGTCGTCCAAGGAACTTGCAGAATTGGATGAAGGATTTGAATTAGCCATGGACACTGAAGGTATTACCTTGGATCCAAAAAAGGAGAAGAAGTTGGTGCGTAAGTTTGATTGGTTCATCTTACCAATGATGTGCATGCTTATGTCCTGTCAGCTTATGGATAAATCCACCGCGTCTTATGCTTCGATTATGGGTTTGCTAGAAGATTTGAATATGGACACCAAGAAATATGCCTGGGTTGGAAGCTCGTTCTACTTGGGTTATTTGTTCTTTTTGTATCCAGCTAGTATGCTTCTACAAAGATTTCCTCTTGGAAAAACTCTTGGATTTGCTGTTATCTCTTGGAGTGTTATTATATGCTGTCATGCTGCCACTCACTCAACTGCTACCTTCTTGTTATGTCGTACTTTACTTGGTATCTTTGAATCATTTATGGATCCGGCGTACATGTTGATGACAAGTCAGTACTATAAGACCGATGAACAATATGTCAGGTGCGCTTACTGGTTAGGTTTTCAAGGTATCGGTACTATGCTTGGTTCTGGTATCGCATATGGTTTCTACACTCATGAGGGTTCATATTCATTCACCGCATGGAGATTGATGTATATTGTTACCGGTGTTATCACACTTTTTTTTGGTCTTGTTTCACTGGTTCATGTTCCAGACATTCCAACCAAAGCTTGGTTCTTAAGCGAAGAGGAAAAGGTGTACACGGTTGAGAGAATCCGTAAGAATAGAACAGGTTTCGGTAGTAAAACTTACAAACCCCACCAATTAAAAGAGGCCATCTTAGATCCAACTTTTTACTTGTTTTTCTTGTACATGTTTGGTTATGGTATCAGTAATGGTGCTTTAGGTAACTTTGGATCCATTTTATTGGAAGACCAGTTTGGCTTTGATACTGGACAATCATTATTGATGAATATGGTGGGTTCTGGTATTGACATGGTCTTTCCTTTAGCTTTTGCATACGTCAACAGGTATTTGATTCCGAGTAGATTACTCACTGGTTTTATAATTAATTCAATTGTGTTTATTGGGTTATGCATGCTTGCTTTTGCTCCAAACAACAATGCCAAAATTTTTGGATACTTTGCTACTTACTTACAAACCGCAAGTTGGGCATGTATGAGCTCTGTTATTTCTTCTAATGTTGTTGGTCATACCAAAAAAATCACCATGAATACCGCGTTTTTGATTGGTTTTTGTGTTGGTAATTTGATTGGTCCTCAGACTTTTCTTGAATCTGAAGCTCCAGTTTATTTTACAGCTGCTAGGGCTATGGTTGGTACATATGTGGGAACCGCCATTTCTCCCTTGCTCATGTATTATATTTATTACACAAGAAACAAGAAAAAGGATGAACAATCTAAACAGGCGCCTGAGTTAGACGACGCTAAACTTTCCTTTGGAGATATGACTGATAAGGAAAATCCAGCCTTCAGATACATTCTGTAAACAAATTGGTTTCTAGATGAATATTTAGAGTATATTGAGAATTAGATATAGTTTGAGAAATTATCGTAATTAAAGAATTTAATATAAGTTGAGTAATCGTAGAATGACGAAAAGAATTTTTTAAAGAATAAGTCAATATTATTAAAAGTAGGAAGATTTAGTAAGGCTGGTAATAATGTGTAATTCTGTAAGCCAAATAACGTACATCTGGCTAAATTGTTTTGTCTTATTTGTGAGTTACAACGTTTATACGAAGTTATCAATTAAATAGGATGGTCAAATAACCAGATTGTCTATTTTACACTTATGCAAATTTCTGTACAATAATCTTTCTTGCAGAATAGCAACTAATGAATATGACCGTCTTTCTGCAATATACTTGTATTTGGGGGATATAATTCAACTTAAATTTGCAGCACATAGCAGTAGATAGGATAAATTAGTTAAGCTGAAATATGTGAACCGTAAAACCAGTACCAGTCTTGCGTATAAAACATTTGATGGAAAATGAGACATAAACAATACTTATTTTTACCGACTCAATAAACTATATAAAAAGATAGGGATATGTGGTACTTTTTGGGTCTAAAAACTGCAAGACAAGCTGATCACGTTTTGAATTGAGAATGTGTATCAATAACTTTAACTTTTATAATACTAAATACCTCAGGTTCCCACGATGGCGTTCATTAATTTACTGTACATTTATTAAATTTTATAAAACATTAAATACTAGACCTGTAGCTTCTTTACTCAGCTTCATAAACCGATAAAAACATAATGATTCTTACAAAACCGTTTCCAGTCGATATATCTTGACCCGTCTTCATTCATATTCCAAATTTCGTCGAGCACATAGATACAGGTCTTTAGCATTTCCTTTCTGCAGTTCATATGCAACTTGATGAGTTCCCGCCTGTACCATTCTCTTTTATCTTTTGAAAATAAATCCACGCCCAAAAGAAATAATGGCAATATAAAAACTAGCGTGTTGGGGGCTTCTTTAGGAGATAAATTTCCTAAATACTGGAATATATCTTCAACTTGACATAACAATTCCTTAACAACTACTACAGTCTTCGGAGAAATAGAAGTTTGGCAGTAAACCGATTGATATAAGTATAGCTTTGACGATATAAGTGCAAACCGTAACTGTGTTCTGTATATTTCAGGCAAATTTTCGGATAGCTTTTCGATCGTTTCATCAATATTTTTCTCCAAGTACTCCGATTTCTCCAAAACATATTCCAAATTAGAGGTACTAACAGAATCATAGTTCCCGTCCGAAATGAAAAATGGGTCGTTTCCTCCACGGTTAGCATCATATGAAATTCCAACTAAATTATTTAATTGAGTAATGTGTCCATATATCAGGACTGCTGGTTTCATTTCACGAAGACCAAAACCTGAGAAATAATTGAAGTTATCATAAAAATCGAGTTCATTTTGATTGTCAATGATATTAAAAAAATCCTTTAAGCTTAAAGGAGTATCAGACTTCTCATTGCTAAGCAATGACATACCTGTTGATAGATGGATTCCGAGAAGCTTCAACAAACATAATCCAGTTACATTTGAGGACAGTTTCTCTACCCCACCTCTAAGAGATATCATATTCTGACCCAATTTCAACACTTTTCCCCATAGCGATCCTCTACCACCTTTTATAACCTCTATGTTGAGTAACAATAAAACACATAGCAATGAATGATCACAAGAAACGGAACATATATATGAAAGCCTGTCCTTAAGTTCAGTTAGCACCTCGAGATGAATTAAATGCATGGTAGGCCTCCTTCCTTCCAAGTACAAAATATTGGAAGAATCGTTATTAAGCATATGGTAGTACGAGACTAAAAAGACGCACTTTAAAACCAGGGCGCTTCCAAATATCAAAGGAAGACAGACCTTAAGAAAGTTGACCTTAGGAGGAACAACGATAGATGTCTGTTGGATTCCTTGGCACACATTACAATAATACTTGAATAAATCATCTGCAAACTCACAGCTTATCTTGTTGGGCAAATTAACAAAGTTTTTGGATCCATCTTCTATAGATATAGCAGCCTTTTCGCAAAAAAATACATTTTGTAAGTTATCAAAATCAATTTCTAGGTCAGCATCATCCAAAGACTCGAAGTTTGATGGATATTGAGTTTCGGTGAGTACAGAAGCCAGGGATAGTTTTGTTTCTATTTCAGGGAGAATTTCATTACGTTGCGTCCTTCTACCCAATTGGACAATATTTGTTCGATCCATTTCAATGTTGCAATCTGTTAATGTTCCCAACTGCTCGACCCTCATGCCAGATAATTTAAAATCAAACAGTGAAAACCCTTTACCAATTGTAGACTTATCATCAAGGGCTGCAACCAAGTCCGTATCGTCATGAACTGTCGGCGTGTCAGAATTTTGAATTACCTTGCGTATCGGTATATGAACCGTGGGTATTCCAATATCAGATATCTTGCTGCTCGTCTCTTCCAGAGACAAGCTTTTAGGCGCCTGTGTCGATTTTACCTGTTGTGTGGCTTTAAAGCTAACCTTTTTTCTTGCTATTTTTTTTTCAGAATAGTGAACAAGATGGACATTATCAAAAACACATTGGATGTTTTTTTTTTGGCAGTAATCACATCGTGGACCGTTTCCTTCACACCGTTTCTTTCTTCTTTTACATTCATTACATCTTTTCCTCTTCAATTTATAGGTAGGTTGTACAGTAGTGATATTTTGAAATTGACTCATTTGTAAGAATGCTATGGCAGGTTAACCTAGAGTATTGGTCAATAACCAGAAGTTTTAATTTGATTCATTTACGATTCACGGTTCAAATTTTTGTCAAGTAAGTAAATCGCGATAAAGATTAGGA
Source organism: Kregervanrija fluxuum (assembly GCA_003707275.3). Classification (NCBI taxonomy): domain Eukaryota; kingdom Fungi; phylum Ascomycota; class Pichiomycetes; order Pichiales; family Pichiaceae; genus Kregervanrija; species Kregervanrija fluxuum. The sequence continues at coordinate 117,480 of PPNM03000021.1, forward strand.
ATATAACATGAGATCTATGACATATTTCATCTCATCTGTGGTCATTACATTTGTTTAAGCATATTGGGAGGTGAAGTACACTTTTACTTTCCTAATTTACCAGTCATATATTGAAAAGTATTAGCCCAATTTAGCCTCCCCCCAAAAAGCAAGAATAAGGCATACGTCTTGGATGACTAAAAGAGTTACTAAAACAGAATTCAACTTGATTGTTATATTCTCATAGCTCAGGTATATGGTAATTTTGTATCATTTGCTTGCTGTATTGTATTAATTGAGATTTTTAGTTTGTCTGGGTTGCAATAATGTTGAAGGAACCATTGTAGGTCTAGATAACCATTTTAGTGAATAAAAATTTTACACTGAATACATGAAGGTTTCGTAGGTTAATATTCAATGTTTTAGATCGTAATTAGGTAAATGGCGTAACATGTATAATGTGAACTGATAGGTTATATAGTGAGGAAAAATCTAGAGGTTTACTTATCGAGATTCAACAACTCACATCATAATAGCATAATGAGCCAAAATATATGCAAATGTTAATTGAATTACCGTAATACCCAATATTAATTAAAATTATTAATTCATATTTGGTATCAATTCCAGTTAAACTCTCTCTTGACTACATAATAGTATTCAAAAAATCACTTTTCGGATTAAAATTTAATATTCTGCTTCAGTTAAATACCCTTAACATTTATTAAATTCATTTCGTAATAGAGTATAGTCTTTAAAGTTTGTATGTTTTTTTTTTTTTGAAAAAAAAATAATAAATATATAGTTAATAAATAATAATATAATAGATAAAATAGTAATTTATAAATTATGCGCTTTCCTTTTGCTTTAAGTCATAAGCTTTTTCACTTGGGAAATGTGGATGAATTGGTTTGAATATTTGTTTACCCTCTTTGAAGATTTCTCTACCAGAATCATTTGGTATTTGTTTCGCCAATTTCAAACTGGTGAAAACACAGTCATTTAATAAATGCTCTGCTTTTCTACAATTCTTAAATTCCATATTTGAATAATTTAAACATTTATAATGCAATTCAAATTCTTTAGCACAATGAGCATTTAAATCTTTTAGAACACTTGAAGCACATCTTGTAACTTTACGACCTTCCTTTAGACAATTAACCGGGCCGTTGGCACCATTTTCCTTCTGACATAGCATAAAATCATCGTTAAAATCTTGACATCTTGCACCAATAAAGTAAGACGCACTTAACAATGGACCAGTTGTTGCACCAATTTCCTTAACATGTGGGATTTCTTTTGGTAATTTAGCATTTTCAAAAACCATTTCAGTACCCTTCTTGGCATCTGTCATGTGTGATGTTGAGATAGTGTCATATGTGTTAGAAGTAGACATTGTTGTTTATACTGATAATGGTTTGAATATGATATATCTATACCGGTAAGCAAAAGTATTAGTGTTTTCAATATTTTATTTCAATTCCCCTCACTTTAATTGGGAAAATCAAATTTTACAGGTTCTTTGCACCGGGTAACATATTAGGTCACGTGAATGCAGTTATAGCGAAAGCGGAAATTTTATATTTTCTTCAACATTAAAATAGATTTGACATTGTATTTGTTTGGTGAATATTTTGATTATTGTTGAAGTCACGTCATGTTTGAATTTACCACATTGTCACCTAATGGTACACCCACCATTAATCAGGCTCGGATTTTATCATTTGATAATCAAATTACAATTTTAGCGGATCCAGGTTGGGATGGTTTATCAGACTTATCATATTTGGATTCAATTATCCCGAAAGTGGATTTAATTATTTTATCCCAGACGACGATTGAATATTTGGGTGCATTTTCCTTTTTGCTACATAAATATCCATTGTTGAGGCAAATTAAAACTTACGCAACTTTACCAATTGCAAAATTAGGTAGATTATCAACGTTTGAACTTTACAGATCGATGGGATTAATTGGACCGGTTGAAAATTCAATTTTCGATTCAAACGATATTGAAAAATTTTTTAATAACATTATAACGGTTAATTACTTGCAGACTATCCCATTACAAGGTAAATTAAGTGGAATTTCAATTACAGCATACAATTCTGGCCATACGTTAGGTGGTTCAATTTGGTCATTAACGAAAGATACAGAAAAAATTATTTATGCACCTGCTTGGAATCATTCAAAAGATTTATTTTTAAATCCATGTCGTTTTGGGAATCAATCGAATTTGTTAAGACCAACAACATTGATTACAGGTACAGATTTAGGTTCAAATTTAAACCATAAAAAAAGAATTGATAAGTTTTTGCAAATTATTGACTTAACAATTTTAAACGGAACCTCAGTTTTATTGCCAACTTCAATAACAGGTAGATTTTTTGAACTGTTAACATTATTAGATCAGAAATTATCAAATGATGTACCGTTTTATTTAATTTCATACACCGGAATTCAATCATTACAATTTTCCTCAAATATGTTAGAATGGATGGCACCTGATATAACAAAAAATTGGGAAAAGCAGAATCAAAATCAAACTATTTTTGATTCTACCAGAATTCAATTAATTAGAGTTGAAGAATTAAAAAATTTGGATCACTCATCGCCCAAGATAATTTTTGTCGAAAATCTAGATTTTACTGAAGGTTCATTATCCAGAAACTGTTTTATTGAATTATGTTCAAAACAAAATATGGCATTAATTATAACAGAAAGACCGAACGATAAAACTGAAATGTCTGAAATTTATAATTCATGGGAAAAATCCGTTACGGAAAATGCAAATTTAGAAGATGGCTCATTAATTATTTTTGAAAAACAATTCAATTTAAATATCATTAACGAGGAACCTTTAAGAGGTAAAGATTTGAAAACGTACTTGAAAAAAGTTGAAGAAAGAAGAGAAAAAGAACGCTTATTAGAAGTTGAGGAACGTAAAAATGATGATATACTGGATGAGATGATTGGCGATGACGAAAATGATAATGATGATGAAAACGAAAGCGAAGAATTGGATTTAGAATCAGAGTTAGACAGAATTGATAATGATCAGGATGGTGAAAATGAAGATAATAATAAACTAAATGATAAAAAAACTTCAGTTGAAAAAATTGAAGATAATGACCATGACGAAAATGGCAACCTGACGACAAGTGCCTATGCAAAACTGTTTTATAACCATAAAAATGACGAAAATATTAAAATCTCTTTAAATGAAATAATTTCTTTGCCTATGGATTTTGATGTTAGACAACTAAAGGGCAAGAATAAAATGTTCCCATATTTGCATAATAAAGTTTCAACTGATGATTACGGTGTAATTATAAATCATGATGATTTTATAAGAGAAGAAGAGAAATTCCCTATTAACAAACCAGGCGGCGATGAGGATTTGGAAGAATATGAGGATTATGATGAAGAAGATGAAAATAATGATATGATTGAATATGATTCAAATGATGAGGACGATTTTGAAGATAATTCAGGTAAAAGAAAGAGAAAACCGATTAATAAAAGTCGGAAAAGGCAACAGCGTAGAAGAATTAAGAAAAAAAGTGCAATTCAATTATCAAACGTTAAAAATAATAAATCTTCACTATATAATTTAGAATCAACAATGGATCCTATTTCAAGAATAAAAAAATCAGTTTCAGTTTCTATTAGATGTGGATTAACATTCATTGACCTAAGTGGATTATGCGATTTAAGGTCTTTGAAATTTAATTCCAACTTAATTAAACCCAGAAAAGTTATTTTATTACCAACAATTACAAAAAGTTCATATTTGGGTGATTCATTAACTATTATGGAATCTTTACTAAAACAGCAAACAAAGGATTTAAAGAATGTTAATAATAATGAGTTAACAAATGGTCTAGGTACGGATTATCTAAATTGTAAATTAAATGAGACAATTAATTTAGGTAATGTTATTACATCATATAATCTAGCCATTGATGAATCATTGGATAAAGAATTAAAATGGCAGGTTATAACGGATGGCTATTCATTATCGCATATTACAGGTGAGATTATTAAAATTAAAAAGGAAGATGATAGTAATAAGTTTAATTATAAATTAATTCCGTCAAATAAACAAATTAAAAACGATAATAGTTCAATTAGTATTGGTGATATTAAATTAAATCAATTACGTAAAATTTTAAGCGACAAAAATCATTCAGTTGAATTTACAGGTGATGGTACTTTGGTTGTTGATAATCAATTAGCAGTTAGAAAAATTAGTGATGGTAATTTAATAATTGACGGTCTAACATCTAAACTTTTTTATGAGGTAAAAAATGTAATTGCAAGAATGCTTGCTAATTTGTAATTAGATTAAACAATAATATACTTTTTTAATTAAAAAAAGAATCTATACAATATAAACAAAAAAATTAAAGCAACAATTGAAATTGGAGCATATTGTTTGAGTAATAATTGCCAGTTGATTTTTTCAGCATATTTTTTATATTTAAGACTTTGATCTTTCAATGAACTTGATAAATCATGTAATTTATCTAGTGAATCACCTCTATATAGTAACTCTTCAATATTTTTATTCATAATTCTTTTCACATCTCCCAATTCATTATTCAATTTATCCAAATTACCTCTGGCTCTATCATCACCGTAAACTTTTTTAGTTTTGTTAATAAAAGAATCAAAACTAACAAACTGATATGGCCTTAATTCGTTACTAAATTTTTGCATTTCGTTTCCATAAACGTGAACAAATTCTGTATTTATTTCAGATAAATAGCTCAACGCTAATTTACTTGGAAATTCTTTATCTGTTATAACAAGGCAAACTGTATCACTCTTCGGATCTAAATAATAATGAATTGCATGCGATCCGTCAATTATAGTACCAATAGATTCTGAATTGTTTGATAACTTTGAAACAACTTTTTTCGTCTGCTTTTTCAAATTCAGCAATTGCGCTGTATTTTCATCATCTGATGAAGCTGATAATGGCAGTCCCGTGGACAGTTGATATATAGTAGTTGATTCCATTGCTCTCTGTTTTATCTTTTAAGATAATCCAAATTTGTTGTTTTGTTGAGATTTTTAAATGATAAAAAAAATTCGTTTAAAACGCGAAAAGTCTCGTAATTTTTCAATTTCATTAACTTTATAGTCTCTGCATTTTGGTTTTACTTTTTATTAAAATCTATATTTTATACAAAAATTATACTAATCACAATAATTTTGACATTGATTTACAATCTTCATCTAGCATTTCATACAAATATTGAATTCCTTGTTGTTGTTTGGATAAAATTTTAATTAACTTATTAATAACTGCATCATTTGAATTTGATTCCAGTTTATTATCATTTTCCTTATCAATACTATTACCATTAATATTATCTTTATTACTACCACCATTATTACTAACATTATTGCTATTAATACTATTCAATTGTTCTAAACCAATATTTAAGTTTTCCATTTTTTGTTTTAGGTTACTTAATCTTGCCCATAGCTCATTAACACGATTTAGACCAATTGGATCATCAATTTTATCTAGTAATTCTTTAAACTTCATAACCAGATGTTCTTCATCATTTGTTAATGGATAACCTTTATATTTCAAAATTGATAAATTAATTGCGATTCTCAACAGCTTTAAATTTAATTGTTTTTGCCTTAACTTACACTTTAATAAAATACTTGTCGAATGCAAATCATGTTTATCGCTTAATTTAATTAAATTCTCATTAATGTCATTTAAAATCAATCTGCTTTGTTTAATATGTTCAATCTGAGTATTAGACCTCGTAAATAAGTCTTCAAATCCTTTACATTTAATTGGAATTGAGTTATAATTTTTTGGCCTATTTTTCATTGCTTCTTCCCACTCTTCTGGTGACTCATCAGCTGGCCTCTCAAAATTAATAAATTCATTACCAATTTTATTATAAAAATGTGTCAACATTAAACATTGCGGTGAATTCGCATCCCATGAACTTTTAACTTTAGATAACTTATCATTAATTGTTGGTGTGTAATCAGCATTTGGCTGTTGTTGCTGTGATTGATTTATGGAATTATTGGATAAAATTATCGATGGTTGCGGTTGTTGCTGCTGATTTAATGTATTATTATTTGACCAAGCAAAGGAAGGTTGAGAACTAAACATTGGTTTAGGCGCCTGGACTGTATTGCTGTACATATTAGAATTTGTATTATTATTACCGAATAATCCCCCTGTAGATGCACCTAAATTTGAATTACCTAACGAAAAGCCTGTCGAACCTGCTGGTTTATTACCAAATAATCCACCAGAGGTACTATTAGTAGTATTATTGTTAGCAGTATTACCAAATGAAAATACATTGGATCCTGAAGTTGCAGCTGGACCTGACGGTTTAGCACCAAATAATCCACCAGTCATAGCATTTGAGGTTCCACTTGCACTGTTGTTACCGAAGGAGAATCCTGTTGAACCTGTGGTTGCCGTCGGCTTTGTACCAAACAACCCTCCCGTAGCCCCAGAACTCGAGGATAAATTATTATTAGTATTATTACTATTGTTGCCAAATAAACCTGCAGCTGTACTATTTCCTGTTGCAGTATTCGAAGCACCAAAACCAAATGAAGGTTTTGGAGCTGACGTGGATTGGGTACTGTTATTGTTGCCAAAACTAAACCCAGTGGAATTACTAGCTCCATTAGCAACTGGAGTGGTTGACTTATTGCCAAAATTGAATCCGCCAGTACCTGTTCCGGATGCATTATTATTCGAACCGAAACTGAAATTAGAAGTGTTGTTGTTGGTACTAGCGTTGGTGTTGCTGGCTCCACCAAAAGAAAAGCCAGTTGAGTTTCCAGCTGGAGCACTCGGTCTTGCACCAAATGATGAATTCCCTCCAAACATAGTACTCTATATATATACAATAACTTGAATTGAATGTGTGCAAGAAACAAAGAAAAGTAGAATTAAAGTACAAAACAAAATTAAAAAACAAAATCGAAAATTTTTTGTTGCGAGGAATTTCAACTTCAAAATCTATTTCCATGTCCACCTCTTAATGACAACACTAAGTGCAAATCAGATCCAGCAACAACACCACACTCGGCAAGCGTCTTATCGTCGTCTCTATAGAGAGTTAGTATGTTTGTTAGCTGTGAGGGAAGAAAGAATTATACAGAATTAAAAAAAAATAAAAAATAATACTTACAATTGTCTACCTGCAAATAAGAATTTCTGCTGGAATGGTGGAATACCTTCCTTAACTTCGATAATTTCTTTCAAATTAATAACCTAAATAATGTTAATTGATTTAACTCAAAGTACTGGATGTTAGTAATCAAGCCACTGAAATCGGCGATTGTAGAAAAACCTATGCTTACCTTATCTGATAATTCTACTTCGATTGGAATCTGTAAAATATCATATAATAAACTAGTTAGTATCAAATTCTCATGTTTTAGATATTTATCTTTCTGTACATTTTTTCAATTCTTTGTTTCATTGAACTCGTTATTTTCTCCATACATACAATTCTTCCTGTCAAACTCTGTTAGAAACGCCATCATTTATGTCAGTAATTAAAATTAAACTCAAGTTTCCATATACATCCATATACGTACTCTAATCTTGATTTCAACCATTGTGTCTAATAATAACGATTAATCTTCTATTCTTAGGAAAAGGAAGAACATGCTAAAGACTCTGGATTTTCCCTTTTCCGCATTCTTTACAATTTTTCATCATGTTTTTCTTGATTTTAATTCAATTTTTCTTCTGGTTTATTTACCTAATAATGCTATCTACACCTTTAATACCCAATCCTGATTATTCTCGTATATATGAACCGGCTGAAGATTCATTTTTATTATTGGATTTATTTGAAGAATTAACTGCATACTTTCAAACCAAAAAATTCTTACACCGAACACCTTTAGTGGTAGAAATTGGTACTGGATCAGGTATTGTATCAACTTTTATTAATCAACATATTTTACCCAATGCAATATATATAGCTACAGATATTAATCCATATGGTTGCTCTACCTCGATTAAAACAAATAAATATAATACAAAATCCTATAATTTTGACTCTGTGCGATGCGATTTGACATCTTCGTTACTGGATAAACAAATTGATCTATTGATTTTTAATCCACCTTACGTTCCAGCAGAAAATGTTCCTAAAATCCCAAATTCAAAAGAAAATGACGATATTTGGGTGGATATTGCATTAAATGGCGGTCCGACAGGTATGGATGTTACCAATAGAGTTTTAGAACATTTGAATCAAATTCTCTCCTTAAACGGTGAAGCTTATATTTTGTTTTGTGCTAGAAATAAACCAGCTGAAGTTGTTGAAAACTTTTTAAACAGGAATAAAAATTATGAAGTTGAAAAAATGATTTTCCGTAAAGCTGGTTGGGAAGAATTAAGTATTTATAAATTTGTTAAATTACACTAATCCAATTGTAGAAAACATGCAGGAACTTTCATTCTTAAATGAATTTTTGAAATATTAAAAACATAGCGTTTAAAATGTCTAGGGATATCAATCAATCATTATTTAAGTGCTATTTAATTATAAAAAGTGCACGCGTCACCCTTTTATAACTGATTTTTTAATTTCTGAGAACATTATAATTAATTTAAAAAATATTGCCTAATCTTCATAAAATAAATCATTATATATGTCTTTCTCAATCATTTGCTTATCGGCAGGCTTCATCGAATAATCATTTTCATATTTATAAATCGCTAATCTGTCAAAAAATTGTCTCAATTCAAAGATTTGATTAATATGTTGCACCGAAAATAATAATGGTTCCTTTCTATCAATATGTAAACTTGTAGATGAATTATTTAATGCAGATTTAACTTCAACAATCTTTAAATTCTTCAAGCTACTTATTTTATCAATTAATCCAACCATAAATGGTTCATTATTACCATTCCCGAAAATTGCATCCAATGTGTTATTAACAAATAACCATTCAGATAATTGAAATTCTTCTAATTCCAAAACTAATAAGACATCCAAAAATTTACATGCTTGTAAAATTAGTTGATTATTAATTTCACCGATATCTATGGATTTAGTATCAACACCTAATGCATCATCTTCATACTTCAAATTGGTTAATTTACTTAAAACTTCTTGAAAAACAATTTCCAATTCTGTATATATTAACGTCCAAAAATTAACCAAATGAGTTTCCGAAAATTTGGAAATGATTACTCTCAATAATAAAAACAAATATGATTTCATATTGGATTCGGCACTTAATTGCTTAAATAATTCATAAATTTTATTTTGTAACTCAGGTAAACTGTTAATAAATGTATCATTTGGACAAATCAATAGTAAGTATGCAATTTTTTTCAATGTTAATATACCACCGGTACTTGCCTCTGAATCACTCCAGTTAAATAAGGTAGAATTGTTGGCCGTATAAGTTGATAATTTAACAATAAAATCATCCATTTTTCCAATATCACCAGTAATCCATTTCGCCAAAACTTCATTCCAATCATTCAGTGGTCCATTAATATTTAATTTGAAGAAATCACTGTCCGTCAAAATATCATTACATAAACTTTTCCAAACTTTTAAATTTTTACAAGTTTCATTTTTACTTAAAGATTTGAATAACCCTAAAACATAGTATGGAATATTATCAATACCCTTCCTCTTTCCAATTGATGATGTAACACCATTCACAATACTAATGAAACAATTTTGTAATCTATCAGGATCTGGAATAATAGTACTAATATGCGGTATACTAAAAATTAATGCTTGACATAATTCGTCCCTGAAAATTCCTTTCTCGTTCGGAGTACTAAGTCCAATTGATAGATCTTTAACACTTGCTCCTTCAACATTTTTATTCAATATTGTATTGGTTTCTGAGGTTGGTAGCATATTCATTGGATTTAATATGGATGTTAAACTTGATTCATCAGCAGACGTGTATGGACCAACTTTAACAGTAACTGACAAATTCAAGATTTTTGTAAATGACTCAACCATTTCTCTCTTAATTTTCTTTTGCTCACCAAAACTAGTTTGTGAAATTTTCATGCCTATTAAAACTGTAAACTTTAAGATATCAGGGTAGATGAGTTTATAATATGTTGGATTAGAAAATCCATCTTTTAAGAATTGAGAAATTTGTGGCCAGATATCTTCAATAATATCGCTACCTAAAGTCTGAACATAGTCAACCAGAAATCTGGAAATATCTCGATCTGTTAACTCTGTTAACATTGATGATCTTTTCGCTTCTTCTAAGCTAGAGTAATTAACTCTTGAAATTAATGCATTAATAATATATGGTAACGCTGTTTGGGATCTTGAATCGTCTAAAACATGAATAATCTTAAAGGTGGAATATAACGCATCATTATCCCCAGTAGACTTTTGGGATTTATGGCAACCAATTAAAGCCTCTAAAGTTTCAAGAGGTTCAATTGAAAATATACTTTCTAATAATTTCTTAGATCTAAATTTTAATTTAGTTGCATTGTATTTAACAGATTTTGAAAAAGATAGAAATGGAGCCTTATTATCCTGATCACCTAAGAAGCCATTTTGCTTTCCCAAAGAGGATTTTGTTAAGCCTGAAGATATATTTATCTTAGCATTTAATAAAAAGTCAGACTTAAAAGTCGAATTTTTTTCTGACCATAGCCAAATTTGATAAACTGTTATCACTGACTTTTTCAATGCTTGGGAAATAATTGATTTTCGTCTACTGATTTCATCTTTTTCGTTAGGCGATTCAACTTGAAAAACACCTTGGATAACAGAACCAAAAAACCCTGATTCTTTAGTTGATGAAGCTGCTGCTGCATTTCCCTTAAAGTTCCCATAACCGAAATTACTGCCTGAGGAAATGTAACCTAAGTACTTATAAGAATTGTGTAAAATATGTTGTAAGCCATTAATTAATTCGCACATTGATTCATCAACATCGATCGGATGTGCATCGGGAAATTCTTCGTCTTTTTTGCTATGTTCAGTATTAAAAGAAAATAATTTAACGATTTTATCACAAATGCAGTCGGTCAAACCAATAGTCATTCTAAAAATTAATTCAGAATAATAATTGGAGGTATTTAAGATTAAATTTATCCAAGAATTCAATTCAACTGGAGAGTTTGATGCTAAAATTCCTTTTTGAACGAATTCTAAAAGGTTAATCGGAGAGTTTGAAGATTTAGGAAGATCAAATAATGTGATGTGCAATTGTTTTTGACTTGATATTTTCATTAATTTACTTAAAGTATTCAAATAACATGATATTAGGATATGATCTTTATCTTTTGATATGTTATAATTCTGACATATTTGAGTTAAAATTGTTGGAAATTCATCGAAATTGGATTCAGAACCATCAATTAACAACTCAAAAGTACCTAAAGATAATTTAACACAGCTTGAATATACTTTAAAATCTTCTGTAGTTAAATCTTTTGGTGGATCACTAGACAAGAAATTAAAGATTATAATTATTAACAATGATTTATAAGTGGAAATACTCCAATTATTGGATTGAACCATCTGCATTGTTCTATCGTTATCGACAACACAAAGCTCCAAATTAAAAATTGGTATCAAGGATTCAGTTTCAACTGTTAACAAATTTTGAATTGTCTTCAGCTGATATGCAAAAAGTCCAAAATCATCTTCTTCATTATTATTAAACTTAGCAGTACCAACAAATTTATTTTTAAAAAATTCATTACAGCAAATTTTAAAGATACGATTCAAAGTGCCTGAACTAACTGTTGATTTAATCCATTTTGTAACTAATAATGAAAATGCTTCATCGTCTGTATCTAAATCATCTAAAATCAAATAAAGCGGTCTAACCAAAATAGAATCAGATTCATTCTCACTATTAGAGTGAATCCACAAAATATTAAATGCTCTAACTCGAGTAGAATAATCTGATTCAATAAACAATTGACAGAGAGCAGCTTCAACAAAGTGAGATCCAACAATCATTTCTAAATCCCAAATCTTTCGAACAGTTTCAACTTGATATTTACCATTTGGATGAATTAAACATTTCCAAAATAAATTCATCAAAATTTTCAACATATGTAAGACCTCTAATTTCGATATATTTTCAGTAATATTTTTGAAAATCAAAGAAATACCAAAAGCAATTGAAACATTTTTATTATCAAAAGCAGCATATGAAAACTCTATAATTGCATTCTTAATAATCGAATTATCCCAATTTTTTTCGCACGAAGGAATTATTTGAAATAAACTATTTATAAGTTCACATGAGTAATAAAAGACGGTCGAACTACCAGTTTGCAATGAGTTAGTACAAATATTTGTCATTATTCCCAAATATAGTGCACTTAAGTCTGCAGTTGAATAAGGTCTATCTTCAGAGCTTGGGTTTTTGGTGCTGTTCACTTGACTATACATATCGTCGTCACTCAAAGAATAAAATTCTGAAAGTTTACTCATAATATCTTTGCATAGTTGATCAGTAGTAATATATGTGGAAGATAAAATATATTGAGAGTGTGCATGGTCGATAGGTTGCAATGCTCTTTGAGGTATTAAATCAACCAAAGATTGAATTAAATTAATGGATTCTAAATCTTCTTCTTTAATTTTGAAAGATGATAAGAGGGAAAGTAAAATCAATGGTATGTGAATTATAATCATATCCTCATCTTCAACATTAAAATTTTTTAGAACAAAAGAAACCAAGCCGATTTCATTATTTTTAATCAACTTAAAAATATCAGACCAAATAACATGAGTTTCAACACCATCAAAAAAATCGTTTGCAGTTTTAATGATATTTTCAAAATCTTTAGTCGAGCCGTTATAGAAAGTCTCTTCAGTGCATTTTAGAATTGAGATAAATATTTTAGGTATGATTGACTGACCAATTTCCCACTTATCCATTATGGCAATTGATATTTTACAAGCATCTATCCTTTGTTCACATATGGGTTTTTCATTTGCTGCTCCATCAATCAAAGAAATCAAAGCATTTAAAAAATGTTTATGACTGAATTTCTCAAAATAATCAACCCTTGAAATTCTATTGGTTGTATTCGTGTTTTTATTTATCGTTGATAAGGAATTTGAAGAATTTGAAACATGAACCCTAGTGGAGGATGTATTTGAAGTTTCTAGATTTTCAGGGCCTAGTAGCCAATTCCATAATCTTCTATTTAATGACATATCCCTTCTTAACACCGTAGTTGCAGCATTTAATATCAAGCATTCCTTATCTTCATCATTAAGCAAATATTGACAAACCAGTGAGTTCAAAGGTAATCTTGAAAGTAAAAGATCAAAGAAGCCTCTTTGGACAAACAAATTTTCATCTTTTAAAGATTCAGAAAATGCTCTAACTAATAAACCGGGTTCTGGAGTAACGCAAGATTTCGCTTCTTTTGGCAAATATGAGAGTAAAGTCTCTTTCGTTAATTTTTGATCTTCAGTACTAATGTCAATATCATTTTTTACCAAAGTTGAAAAATCAGGTAATCTTTTATTACAGAATTCCATTGCACCAGATCTTTTATCTGGTGATGTAATAATTGACAAAAACAAGCATTGCCAAAAATGATCATCATCGTTTAATTGATTTTTAAATGAATCTATGAGCTCCAAAGTTGGGTTGAAAAATTCCGATGTTGTGTCATCCAACGCAGGTAGTAAACTTAACAATATTGGCTTAAAACAAATTCTTAAAGTTTTTGAATTTATTTTGCATAAATAATGATTATAAAGATCTAGTAACTCCGATTTGACGCTCATACTTGCAAAAGACATCAATGGTAATAGTCCTGGTAACCATAAATTGACAGATCTGCTTAAATTATCAGATTGTAAGATATTAAATATAACTGAATAGACTTCGATAGTTTTCCTGTGAACACCACTTGGTAAGTTTGGTGATATACATTTTGATAAAGTTTTGGATACTTCAAAATCACACGGAATCCAATTTGTAGTTTCAGGATCTGGATTTGATTGTAATGCTTTTTGTAATTTACCTAGGAATGAAATGTAATCTGCCCATTCATCAACCGATTCAAAAGTCTGCAGTGATTTTTCAACGTTTGATTGGTATCTTTTTTCTTTTGAAGACAATTGCTGTGAATTTGATCGAAGAGTCTGATATTTTCCATTAAACAGTGGTAAGGGGGCCATAATTCTATTCATATTTGACAAATAAGCAACTAGAAGATTAGAGTGAACAGAATAAAAAATATATAAATTGAAAGAGAAAAATCGCTGTGGCTAAATTCAGTATTAGCCTCCAGAAGGCTCTAATTGTTCTTTATGATTGTTGTCCTGCTGCTAATATGACTGTTGTGTTGGTGGCAATGTATCCTCTTAGAGTATTATTACCATTTATAAATGTATTGTAATTGAGCTTTATACTAATTGTGTTTTCTTTTTAGGGAATATATTACTTTATAACTCATTCACTGTGTTGGTCCACATTTTTTTATCATCTTGGTCCCTTACTTATAGTTACAACTTCTGTTTACTTCTTTACAATATCGATATATATGATTCTTTTAATATTATCGGGTGGCATTTTTTCGTTTCTTGGTTCTAGTGTTTTGCAAAGTTGTGGATTTATTATTAACTTTATTAACAAGAATATTTTGTTACCAGACACATTAAAAGAATTATTTGACAATATTATCAACGAAGAAATGAGTTTAGGTTATAACAAACTACCAAGAGGTGTTTTAAAGAATCATTTGACTGGATATTATGGTGAAACTTTCTTTGGTAAAATAGTTAGAAATTTTAAGAGATTATGTCATCCTCTGTCTCGGATAATTATAATTCTGTTCTTGTTTTTAATTAATATGATCCCAATTCTTGGACCAATTTTAGTTATATTAATTAAAGCTCCTCGGGTAGGCTTTAAGAGGCATCAGCGTTATTTCCAATTAAAGGGTTATACAAATGCACAAATTCATTATATTTGGTGTAACAAAAGACAGTTTTATTTTACTTTTGGTGTTATTTCTTTGTTATTAGAATCCATACCATTTTTAAATTTATTTTTTGTCTTCACAAATACTGTGGGAATTGCATTGTGGACAGTTGATATCGAAATAGAACTCAACAAACATTTTTTAAAAAATAATGTTAACAAAAGTCAAAGCCAAATAATTGAGATAATTAATTAATGAATAGTTATTCTAAAAGGTAATGATATAATGATATATGAATATTTATATATATTATCATGTTGTTATATTTAAACTTGTGGGATAGTATCCTCGATAAATTGCTTAATATCTTTAATTTCATCATTACAAGTTGAATGTGTCATTCCATGATATTCATGTAAATTATAATTTTTAAATCCTAAGTCTTTAAAATATTGTGCTGTTAATCTAGCATATTCAATATTAATCATTGGATCCATATCACCATGACCATGAAAGATTGGTGTTTCTTTATTTATGTCTTTTAATTTATCTGCAATTGTATTTTTCATGCCAAAAAAGCCCGACATACAAATAATTCCTCCTAATTTAACATTGGACGTAGCAACTGTACCTAAACTAATAGCACCACCTTGTGAAAACCCACCGACCATAATTCTCTCTGATGGTATACCACTTTCAATTTCCTTTTGAACTAACTTTTTGACTTCTTCAACGGATTTCCAATAACCTTCGTCATCTTGTTTTCCATTTGGATTACCGAATTCATAGATGTCAAACCATTGGGAAACCAACTGACCTCCTCCGACAGATAATGGTTTAATTGGTGCATTAGGAAAAATGAAATGAATATGTTTAAAATTATCCTGTTGATGTAACATATCACTGAAGAATGACCAACCATTGGCCGAATCACCCAATCCATGGACAATGATGATTGACGCAGAAGGTTTAAGAGGAGCTGCAACTCTGAGAACAGACAAGGACATTATGGGTTCTTGGATTCTATAATTAGAATTGTAATTATAATATATAATTGAAACTAATATAAATAATAAGGGATATAAAACAGATCTCAACGACATTAACTAGCTACAGATAAAAAGCCATCCCCCCTACACGATATCGAGAACGAAAAAAAAAAGGCTATTCTAGTAGGAAATTATCATATCTCTCTAATGCATTTCATTAATATTATACTGACATGCTTCCCCAATTACCTGCTAAGCCATATGAGTTGGGTAATTATAAGAATGCTGTTCAACAGCAAACAATAAACCACAATAATTTGGAATATCCACTAATACCACAAAATGTTGCAGTCGAATACGTTTCTGGAATTTCAGATGAGATTCAGATACCTCAATATTTTCATGATTTAACCACTAATAAATTGCAAGAATTGTTGGATAATAAAGAATTGCTAAGAGGTTATATATTGTCTAGACACGGTAAAAGGTATGAAGATTTAAAAGAAGATATAATAAAAAACTTACAAAAACAAATTGATTATCTAGAAGGTTTGAAGATCAAGTATACTGATAAAGATAATGGAATAATTCAACAAATAAAAAAACTATCTTCTGAGTTAAAAGCATATAAGGACAAGATGGATACTTTTGATAAAATGCAGGTGGAGATGTTTGATAAATTTAATAAATTATCTAAAGATAAAATTGCGCAATTATTTGAAAACGACATGTTACAACAAGAAAAAAAATGTGATGATTTGCTGAATGAGACTTTGAACACTGATGGACAGCTGGATGATGATCAGTTACAAATTTTCATTGAAACTTATGAGGTGGAAAGAGAAGAATTTTATCTCAAACGTGAAAAATTGGCCCGAATAAAAGAAGATAGGGTTGTAGGACTGGAATAATAAAACTAATTAAATAGTATCCGTATTGTAAAACATTTACTTACATAAAAAATCAAATAAAATAAAATATATATAATAAAGTTAAGAAAAAAACGAAAAGAAAAAGAAAGGAGAAAGAACTTAAACTTAAAATTCAAAATTTAAACGTAAAATAAAACAGTTTTTCAAAAATAGAAACATCATCACGCAGCATCCAATAAGTAGTTACTGGCGTCATCAATATTCCAGTTATTTTGCATCAAGGCATCGACGGCTTCATTTTCTTCAAATCCCATACCTTTTAATTCTTCAATGGCCATAGATTGCGATTGATTATACTTGGAATTAATTTCTTCCTTTGCTTTATTAATATCTTTCTGAATTTGATTATTTAATCCACCATTATTCTGTTGATCATATTCTGCACTGAAACCATAAACAGCCGGTTGATCAAAGTGATGAGTTGATGCCTGACTTTGTTCATTCTCAATTGACGCCGGTTGTAAATTTGGGTCATTACCAAATCCAGCAAACACTTGTTCCCAATCGTCACCATCTGCACTATTTTGTTGATTAGATAAGTCAACATTAGAATTATCAATAACATCATTATTAGCAAATGAAAATCCAGTACTACTAAATCCACTATTTACATTATCAAACGCATCGCCCGCTTGTTCGACTGGTGCTTCTTCAAGCCCTAAATCATCAAACATACTTGGGCCACTGTGTGATTGAGTGTTAGTGTTACCAGAATGGATATCATCTCTATCATCGGTAGTTTTTCCTGAAAATGGATTCTTTGAAGCAGCTTCAGCATCTTCTGGTTGAGCTGGTTCTAGATCATCAGTAAACGTTGCATCTTGAAATTGCTCGTCATCACTACTATCGTCATCATCATCTTCTTCATTTCTGGCATTTGCGCCATCATCAATTTGTAACTCAGCGGCTGGGGAAAAATCAGAGTTAGTTTGACTATTCTGTGGCTCATCTGGCAAAGTCTCAACAACTGAACTATCAACTGAATCATTTATTGATAAAGCCTCTGATGGTAAAACGCTATCAGGTGTCTGAGCTGTTAATGGCTTGCTAACTTCAGTAGTTGATTGGTTTTCTGATGTTACATTATTTGTAAAATTTTCAGCATCGGTATGATTGACCATTTCAAAGGATTCACCATTTTCATTTGATGATGATGATGATGGTCCAACATCGCCACCTTCTGGTAAAATTTGTGAACTTAATGGTACGTTTTCTTCAATTGTAGAAGCTGGAGATTCTGTTGCGTCAATATCGCCTCTAACTGATTGTGATGGATTGTTTTGAGTCGATGAAGTTTCAGAATGTGGAATTGAAAATGGTAGACTAAATTGTTGTTGTGGAGCATTGGATTCAGAAGCATCCGTAGTTTGAGTTGTTGGTGGAGTTTCAGGTTGTAATGACTTCGATGTAATGGTGTTTGAGTCTGTGTTTGTATTTGTGGGTGTCGCAGGAACGGTTCCAGCTGATGTTTTAGTTGGTGTTGTAACCGCTGGATCATCAGATTTTGCTGCTGCTGAACTGAATTCTTCATCATCAAAATCATCCAATGAAGAAGTTGGAACTTCTTCATCATTATTGTCATCATCAGATATATCACCTGTGCCAGATGAAGCTTTATCTGCTAAAGTTTCATTGTAGGCAATATTTTTTTCTGCATGATCAACAGATAATTCAGTGTATTTTTGGTGTAATTCTAAATCCTGTTCCTTCAATGCTTCAGAGCCTTCAATTAATTTCGAATGTTTTAAATTAATTGTATAGATTGAATTTTTTAACTCTTCAATTTTTGATAACAAGTTTTGATTCTCAAGTTCTTGAGACGCGTATTGTTGTTGGCTAACTGCTAAAATATTACTTGCTTGT
This sequence comes from Kregervanrija fluxuum, assembly GCA_003707275.3. Classification (NCBI taxonomy): domain Eukaryota; kingdom Fungi; phylum Ascomycota; class Pichiomycetes; order Pichiales; family Pichiaceae; genus Kregervanrija; species Kregervanrija fluxuum. The sequence goes on from PPNM03000021.1 coordinate 136,178, forward strand.
TTCGCTTTCGAACCAAATTCTTCAATTTGTTGATTTAAATCAATTACTTCAGCATTTAAAGTACCTAATTTCTCTTTGATTGATTGATTCATTTTTTGGGATTCTTCATATTCATTTTGTAATTGACTTAATTTTGCTTGTTCTGCATGATAACTTGCCTCAGCTAGAGATAATTCTTGTTGTAAGTTATTTGATTCCTCTTTTGACTTGAGCATTAAATTCTGAACTTCTTCAACTTGAGATGATTCTCTTTCATGTAATGTTCTCATTTGAACTAGCTTTTCCTGCATATTTTCTTTTGTTTTCAAAATCTTATTTAATTCTTGTTGTGTTTTATCCTTTTTACCACTAATAGCAGACGTTTGCTTGGATAATGAATTAATTTGATTTGAGTAATTTGCAATATCAACACTCGCTTGAGTTAGCTGATTTGAAACATCAGGCTGATTATTATTACCTGCATTGTTTGAAACACTGAAACCAGTCATCGCAGCTGAAGCCAAATTTGATGCCAAATTTGTAAAGCCACCAATCGGAAGTGAATTGGTAAATGTAACATTAACTGGTTGGTTACTGAATCCAGGAGTCACAGACTTTTGAGTTTGGATATTTTCAGAAGGAGAATCAATATTTTTTAAAGCATCATATTTCGTTGATGTTAAATTTGAATTTGAATTTAATAATGCATCATTCGAGTCAAAATGTGGTTTATTTGCCCTGCCCGGAATGCTTGGTGCAGAACTTCTCGTTCTCGGAATGTCCAAATTCTCTGGACCATCATCGTCATCAGAAGATTCGTTTTCTTCAACTTGTCTTTGTAATTCTTTACCAAAACTTGAAGAAGGATTAAAGGATCCAGTAATTGTATTTGATTGTCTTGGAGCTGGCGCTGGAGGAGGAATATGGTTTCTTTGAGAAGGAGGTGAAGTTTGAATTTGATTTGTTTGAAAAATATCCAGTAAGTCATCCATATGAGAGGCTGATCTTTGTGGAGCAGTTCGGGATGCTGTTGCAAACGATTGTTGTTGATGTAATTGAGGTGGTTGTTGAAATTGTCCGTGATTGGGAGGAACTTGCTGAGTCTGTTGTGGTAGCGGAATACCAAAGGAACTGCTATCAATTAATTCTTTCGGAGTCTCATTTGGTAGATTGTAACCCGCTAATTTCTTTTGAACTAAATACATTGCAATTGAAAATTCTTGCTTATCAAAAACGTCGGTGTCATTTAAATTTGCCAGTTCCCAGATTGAAGCTAAAACATCATTTGGTAATTTAGAAGTCATTAAAAAATTTGCCACTTCCCCACTGGTAATTTGACTCGAATTTGATTTATCTAAGTTATCAAAAATTGAGCCATATTGTTGTTTTTGTTGATTTGACATAATCCAGGTATTTAAATTTGTTAAATTTGAAGATTGAGGATTATTTAAACTCTTCTGCTTTAAAGGAGATTGAGCTGGAATATTTGAAGGGTTTTTTGTTGGTGATGGAATTGAAACTGAAGTTGAACGCAGAGGAGATTTAATTACATTTTCGTTTGAATTATCAGAATCCAAATTTGAAGCAGAATTCCATAATTGGTCAGATAAAATTGCTGGTAAGATAGTCATTGATTTATTCATAAAGCATTGGATTAAATGCATTGCAACAATAAATTGTGGTTTGCTTAATTGGCCAGTTTTTGATTGATCAACCAAATTCCAAATTTTTTCTAAAATGGGAATTGGTAATCTTGCTTTTAGGAAAATGTCTTTTGCTTGATCGCCAGGTAATAAATTATTGATTGCAACTTTATCAAACATTTTACCAAAACTATTTGCTTGAACTTTTGACAAAATCGGAACTAATAATTGTTGATTTAAATTTGAAGATTGAGAGTTATTTGAATTAATAGATGAGACTCTAGAATTAATTGGATTGGATAAATTACTATTTAAAATGCCGCTACCAGTATTATTAACTGAAATCGTACCAAATTTAGCTAATGGAGCAACTTTTTGAACACTATTAATATCAATTAAACCGGTTTGCTGTGTATGAGCAATCAATCTCATGGCGACGCAAAATCCAAATTGATTTAAAGCACCATTGTTTTCAGGATCAGATAAATTCCAAATTTCCCCTAATGAATTCAAAGGTAAACCAGAAGCTTCTAAAAGAGGTTTTGCAGCTTTACCTGAAATCAATCCAGTGTTTTTCGGATCCAGAGTCTTAAAAATTGAGCCATAGAATTTTTTTTCCTGAGGAGTAAGAGGTTCTTTTAAATTTCCACTAACTTTATAATAAACGAAAATAAAACATATTTGATTCTATTGTTAGTAAATGATGAGGTGGGTTTCCAGCAAATTAGAATTTTGCAAGATATGATTGATTATTAAAGAATACATACTTGCTGCCATTTTAGTGTAAAAGCAAAAGTAAAAGTTACGTTGGGTAAACGAATAAAGGAAATACTAAATGATTTGTAGGTAATATTAACTTGAGATTGAAATTCGCCAATAAATTGAGAACTTTGAGAAATTTGAGAAATTAAAAAAATCACGAAAGGTGGAGCTTTATAGTTTTAACTAAGTATAATCGATTGAAATTCAAGTATATTATGATATAGATTACTACAAACTACTTTAAATTAATATTAAGCTATTCGTCGCCATAATCCTCATCTTCTTCTTCTTCTTCAACGGCTTCTAACATAATCAAGGAATTCATTAATTTGCAATCTTTGATAGTTTTGTCCACATTATCAAATAAATTGGTTCTCTGCATTTTTAGAGTAAATAGTTTACTATTAATTGAGTCTTTAAAATAAAACTTAACAAATTGAAAAATTTTAATTACCTTATCGTCAACTAAAAATTTTTTAATTACTCTTTTACCATCAATAAACGATTTAATTTGAATTCTCGTAACTAAATTTTGATCAATATCTGGTGATGGATCGGGTAAATCAATTGGTTCAATTAAATTAATTTTGTCAGAATAAGTCAATTCTTTAATTAGTTGTGGAGGAGGAGTACTTGGTTTATCCTTTTCTTTAGAACTTTGAATTTCACTTTCATATTCATCTTCGCTTTCATTCAGAATAATTGGGGCATCCCTCGATCCATCATCGTTAACATGGTTAAAATTATTATTATTAGTAATCGAGTTTTTGCTCAAAAATTGATTAACTTCCGTAATAAACTTGTCAATATCAGGTATCTTATCCCAAATTAATAATCTTTCACCAGTTATTGGATCTAGAATTGAAATATGCGGAAAATCATCAATTGGATATAAGTTTAAATATAATTCACCATTTTTTGAATCATTATGATATTGCAAGAAAATAAAATTCCTTTTAATTAAATCTTTGATCTTCGAGGAACTGAAAAAATCTCTATTTAAGCACTGACATCTAAAATCCTTTACATCCTGAATATTAATTAAAATCCATTTATTTTCAAGTTTTGCCTTCATTTTGGCATCATTTAGATCAAGTTTTGAAATAATTTCCCATGGAGGTCTGAAAATATTAGCTAGCTTTCTTTGAGTATTTGTAATTCTATTCTTTGATGTGCTACTGTTATTACTATTCGATTGGAAATTATAATGACCAGCTAAGTCATCAATTTCTGTAATATCGTGATCACTGTCATTATTACTGCTACTGTCATAATGATTCGAGATTCCATTTTCATTCGTTTGATTAAATATACCAAATTCAGCACTACCAAACATGTTTCTCTCGGGATTATTGTTTAGCTGGTTTTGAAAATTATAATTGAATTCTTGTGGTAATAAAATATCATGGGTTGGTTCTATGGGTCTTCTAATATTATCATCGTTATGCTGTTCTTGGTACATTTCCTGTTGCAACTTATTTGCCAACTCGGCATCGGTGTCTGTGTCTCCATGAGATTCTGAGTCAATATTAGTATTAAGATCAGTGCTGGAATTAGTATTGTTTTCAATAATGCCTGTACCATGTTCAAAATATAATCCAACAGCAGTTTCTAGATTATTATTGGACATTTCTAAGAAACTAGAAGCGATGTTTGGATCATTTGTCGATGTTATATCCATAAATAAGGAGATATTTTCACTCATTGTTGGCAAATTAAAGATGGCAAATGTTCTTACTAAAAGTTGAAAAAATGCAAAACTCATGTAGGTTTTAAATTTTTCATAGCGAAATTAATCTAGAAAAGGTTTATTATAGAAAAGAGAGTTTATACACCAGTTTAATCGTTAGTCTGAAAAGTCCGAAAAGTCTGAAGAATCTGAAGAATCGGAAGAATCTGAAGAGTCTGTAGAATTTGTAGAATCTGCAGTATCGGAAGAGTCTGAAGAGTCTGAGTCGCTTGCAGCATTCAATAATGCTAAACTTGCAAAACTTCTTAAACTATCGTTGGTATCATTAATGTTACCAGTAATCAAATTCGTTAAATCAGTATCTAGGCTTTTAATTTCATTGATTAGAAACAGCTTAGTTGAATTTCTATTCTCAATAATGGAGTTCTTATATTGGGTTTTATAGTTCCAGCTGTTTAAATTAAAGTTGAATTTATTTAACTTTGAAAGATACTTTAAATTTAAATTTTCGTATTTAAATTGCTTAAATCTGTATCTGAATAACTTTTTAAAGAATTTTTTGAAAAATATTGGATTCAATTGGAATGATTTAACTAAATTTAGGCTTGAACTGGAACGCTTTCTTCTTGCTTTATCATGAATTTTAGACTTAAATCTACCAAAATCCTTTTTAATTTTTAAAATTTCTATATTGATTTTAACAATTAAATTATTAATTTTATTAAAATTCATATGTAAATTTTTTTTCAATACAGCTTCATAATTTTTGATTAATTTTGATTTTAACATTAAATTATTATTATCAATTTCATTACTATGATTACTATTAATGTGGCTATGGCCATTACTCTGGCTATACCCATGATTAGGGCTAGGACTATTACCATGACTATTGCCATGGCTATGACTGATTTCATTATTATCATTTGTACTTGTTGAATCATAACTGTAATTATTAACCTCAGAGTTGGAAAAGAGTTTAAATTTATCATTCAAGTCTTTTTTGACTAAATTTTCAATAAATAATTTATCCAAATCATTGTTGGCATCATCGCTAGAATCGTCATTGCCAGAACTTGATGAATTGACATAATATTTTAGTGTCGGATTTGTATTGTTTATTTCAACCTTGTTTATGATCTTGGTTTCCATTGAATTTGATTTTTTGATCAGTTTATTTTCATTATAATTGATTTTCGGTTTCTTTCTCATAATTCTTTTGTTATCATTACCATTGGTTAGTAAATTTCTTTTATTGATTTCAGAATTTAACTCGTTTATTTTTTCTTCATTGTGATGTTTTTCTTTTTCTCTTTTTTTCTTATAATGTATTGTAATTGAAAACTGTTTTTGACTGCTACTGGTTTTATTGTTAAAGTCGATCATTATTCAATGGATATCACAAAAAAAGTGCCTCAATAAATAATAATACTAATAATAGTACCAAAAATAAGAGATTTATTTTTCTCACGAAATATTTCTCACCATGGAAGTAAATCTACTTTCCTTTATTGAACAACAAACAAACGCACAAGATGGGCATTAATTACATAATTTTACTATCCAAACAAGGCAAAATTAGATTAAGCAAATGGTATAATTTAATCAGTGAAAATGAAAAGAAAAGAATTATAAAAGAAGTGTCATCAATAATTCAATTAAGAAAACCAAAAATGTGTAATGTAATTGAGTATAAAGAAAATAAACTAATTTACAAAAGATATGCTTCCTTATTCTTCCTAGTTAACATTGATAACAACGACAACGAGTTGATCACTTTAGATTTAATCCAAAGATTTGTTGAAATCTTAGATAAATGTTACGGAAATGTGTGTGAATTAGATATTGTTTTCAATTTTCAATTATCGTATTATATATTGGATGAGTTGATTATTAATGGAGAATTACAGGAGAGTTCCACCAATGAAATTTTGAAGAAGATTAAGTTCCAAGATGAATTAGAAAAGAGCAATTTAGTTGAGAAGTAAGTATATACACCCTACATCCGGCATCTACTAGAATTATTGATTACTAACAATACTTTCCCATAGTAACCTTACTGTAAATTATAAATAAACTGGTATATAGCAAAGAATATAATATAATATAATATGGAATCTTGTCACGTGGATATGAGTCACGTGAAAAACATTGATTACGTCACGTGCATTTCTGTCACGTGAAAATGTATGGTTATGAAGCCCCTTGTCTCTGCTAGTAAAATTAATTTTAATTTCTCATTGGCGCTCTGCGGAAACAAGAAAGTTGCCCTTTTTTCGATGCCCTTTTCCGTTTCCTTTTACAATTTCAGTAGGAATTATTTCGCTCAAACAAACATTTCTCTACTTTGATTTGTTATTCATTATTTATATTGACAAAGTATACACAAGTAAATATGTTGGCTACAAAATTATCAGTTAGAGGTATGTTGATCAAGTAATTCATGCAGACTAGTCAAATACGGATATGGGGATTGTTTATACTAACATCAAATTCTAGCAACAAAATCAATTAACATTGGTTTAAGATCTTTTAACTCAATTGGTATTAGAAATTTATCAACCAATGTTGAGCCAAAGGAAAAGGCAAGTTCAATTATTGATTCTTTACCTGGTAACTCTATTCTTTCCAAAACTGGTATTTTAGCAACCACATTTGCTGCATCAATCTATGCTATTTCAAGTGAATTATACGTTGTTAACGATGAAACAATCTTATTAGTTACATTCATGGGTTTTGTTGGATTAATTTCAAAAGTTGTTGCACCAATGTACGGTGAAATGGCCAAGGACAGAACATCATTTGTTACAAAATTATTGAATGATGCCAGAGCCAACCATGTTAACGCAGTTAAAGACAGAATTAGCGAAGTTTCCAACTTGAAGGATATCGTCGCAACCACCAAGGCTTTATTTGAAATCTCAAAGGAAACAGCTGCTTTAGAAGCCGAATCTTTCCAATTAAAACAAACCGTTGGTGTTGCCTCTGAAGCTAAGAGCGTCTTGGACTCCTGGGTTAGATACGAAAACCAAGTTAAACAATTAGAACAAGAACAATTATCTACAAGTGTTATTTCAAAGGTTAAATCTGAATTACAAGATTCTAAATTCCAAGACAAAGTCTTATCTCAAGCTGTTAGTGACGTTGAAAAATTGTTTGCAAAGAAATAATTTGATTAGATGTCAACTCACCTAGCCAAGTAGTTTTATTTGCCTTATCTATTTAAATTATTTACTTTATTTATTTAACTTATTTAACTTATTTTATTCTATTTATTTATTTATCTATTTTTTTATTAAATATAGAAATTTATATGATGTCTTATGTTTATCATTACTTACTTATTAACACTGTAACTATAACTATCCTGAACGCCTTTAATTTTGTAGAACAATGGTTTATCTTTGACCGGTGGATTGACTTTATAATTGTTATCTAGGTTGCTTTTAAACGGCAGCCGTTTTTTGCTTTTATTTATGTATTCATTTCTAATATTATCAAACGGTTGTTTACCTAATGGGTTTAGTTCTGGGTCATAAAAAACCGACTTTTCATTTAAATTAACCACTTTAATGTCACTATTATTACTAATATTATTACCATCTCCTTCGTCTCCCTTCTCTCCACCATTTAACTCATGTTTTTTTAAAATTTTATATTTAATCTCAAAATTTTCCAAATCTTTAATATCGATTGCAGATTTTATTGGTTTTTTTTTAATTTTATTAATTATTTTTAAAATACCGTTACTGTCTTCATATCTTTCAATTAATAAATTAACTCTCTGTTTTAGTTTTAGTTTTTGTAATTTTCTTCTTTGTTTCCTTTTTGACTCCATCATTCAATAGGAAGAGAGAAAAAAAAACATTAATGATAGTAAGTATATAGGGAAATAACGTGTAGGATTATTATTTTTTCTCAATATTTTTTTATGTTTTCCTTATATCAATAATGAATAAGCAATCTATAGTATCGACTCCAACGACAACGTCCAATTCGACAACATCTTCAACATCGAATACCCTGAATTTCAATGATATACCAATTCAAATATTAGAACAACTAAGAACGAGATTAAATCAGTTAAATAGCTCATTAATTAAATTAGAAGATTTATTGAAACTTAATCTTAACTCAAATTTTCTAAACTCAAATTCTATTGGTTTAATTAAAATTCAATTTAATATAATCATCTCACAGATTTTTTCAATTTCAAAAGTAATTGAATCAAATAAATTAACATTAAAAAATTTAAACGTTTTCCCAAATACAGAATTTGATACCACAAAATTTCAAAACTTACTAATTACGTTGTTAAGGAAAAAAAATATACCCGAAGTAGACATTTTCTTAAATAACTTTTTAAAGAACAATGAAAAAGAAGATGTATTATTAATGGATGAAAAAATTTCAAAAAAATATCATAACTTAATTAAGGATTTGATAAATAATTTTAACTTCAGTGGCTACTTGACCGAATTAGAAATTAATAATGGTTTAAAAATTGACAATTTCTTAAATGATAAAAACGAAACGAAAAATGAAATCAAAACTGAAGCTGGATTAGATAATAATGAAATTTTGAAATTTATTTATCAAGGTTTGGACTCAAATATTAATTTATAATCTTATCAGCTATATATATAATTATTGTTTAATATTTTTACATTTATTTACAGAATTTTATTCAACCATTACCACTTTTACCTAAAATTTCGATAAAATTGTAGTAAAAATTTCCCAAGTACCAAACATAATCATACTATTTGGAACTGTTCTCATTAAATGCGGTGTTAGACCACCATACATTGAAATGAAACCTTCCTCCTTTAAAATTATCTTAAACGTATTGATTAATCCATGATATTTTAATTCGCCATCTTTCATCGGCGCTTGTCTTAGCCTTGTTCTAATAACTTCATGTGGATAGGTTATTAAAGAAGCAACTAATTTAGCAAAACCTGCTCCACCGGATCTGGCAAACCAATCAAAGATTTCATCGATTTTTGAATTCTTTATACCATTCAATTCTTTCAGATCTGATTTTTTATTGATTAGAGATTTAATCTGTTCATACAAAATCCATTGTAATGTTGATTCAATTGATCCTAGATATGAGGCGGATAAACCTTTATATAATGAGAAAATACCTTCATTTTTAATTATTTTATAGATACAATCAATCGAATTTTTATATTGATTTTTAGTTGATTTATCTAACTGCAATCTGGTCTTAATTAACCAGATAGGATTTGTAACAGTACTGGTTATAATTCCAGCATTAATACCGGCTAATAAATGTAAAAATGATGTTTCTTGCTTATCCTTGAAAACTTCAAAATTTTTTAAGATACCCTTTGTATAACCATAAGTGAAAAAATTAATTGATCTTGCCGGTATAACACCAATTAAATTTGGTCCCAAACCTTTAAATAATGCTTTTGTACCTTCAATTTTATAAACATTTTTCAAAATTAAAATTGTTTCACTAAAATTTATGAAAATTCCTTTGAAAATTGATCCAGTATTTGTAACTCTAAATTTTGATTTATATGCATCTCTATAAACTGATGATTGCAATCTTGTTTTAACAACATCAAAAGGACATGTAAATAATGCACCACACATACCACCTAATCCACCAGAAACAAAATGAACCCAAGGTTTAATTACTTTTTGTCCCTCAGTTGATCGCACATCAGCATTCCTTATTTCTGTAAATGGTTCTCTTAACGTTGATGATTTTTCATCTGATGTTAAATACGGTAAAGATTTTTCAAATTTATTTTCAAATTCTTCAAACTTTTCAATTTTTTCAATATTTTTATCACTGATTGCCATTATTATATATTATTTATTAATTTTTATTTATTAGTTATTATTTATTACCAATAAACATCTATTATTTAGAAATTAAAACTAATATCTATTGATGCTTTGTATTTCTGTTCAGTTATTTTTATATAAAAATTATAGTTTTCTAATTTAATTATGCACTAAAACGTTTCACATTTTCATTTTTTTGAGAATTTTGTGATTGCAGAAAAACTTTTATTATTCTAATTTTTTAACTGAAAAATTTTACGTTAGTTCTGTTCTAAATTTAAAAGATTTAACCTCAGATAACTAATGTCAAAATTATTTAAAACAAAAGACTATATTAATATAGTATATTATAATATAAAAATAATATTTAAATATATATATATATAAACTTGACACTACAACATCATAAAAATTACACCAAAATTATGAGAATTATTTAAATATAAGTTTCATAAGAAGCTGGTGATAAGGTAGTTGGAATACCAGATAAAATCTTTGATGGTCTTGGACCAGCTGGTTGTCTCTTTAATAAAACTTTTTCACCTGAAACCTTAGCAGCAGATTTTTTAGCAGAGTTTTCCTTAACTCTGTTTAAAAATTCTTGTCTACATTTGGAGTGTTTGATATGTTCAATTTTAATATTAACTCTTTTTTCAATATATCTGTGACCAACAACTTTGTTAACAATAACACCAACAGCTGATTTGGTAACATTGTAAACAATACCAGTTCTACCATGGTAAAATTTAAATGGCATACCTTTATGAATAGAACCATTAACTTTGATGTCAACGATATCACCAACTTTATAGGTTTTTAAGTAAGTTGATAATGGAACTGCACCATGTTTCTTGAAATCACGACTAAATGCGTAACGTGTTCTAGATCTTAAACCATGACTATATTAAATTAATTATTTGTTAGTATTATGTTGGTAAAAATGAATTTTATGATTAATAGTGGTTATGTGAATCTGGTCATAAAGTTGGTTACAACATTCATTAATCTATTGGTTTAGTTTTTCCTTTGACAATTGCAATCCAATCTTATTTGTATTTCCATTTTCATAATTCTATAAATCATTGTCTACCTTATTTGTATTTCAAGATCCATTTGTCTCTACCACAATTTCTCCCTTTGACCAAATTCAAACAAGCAATAAGTGTTTTATTATAATGCATACCTTTTACCCATTTTGAAATAATTTAATTAGTTATTTGTTGATTATAGTCGTAAACAAAAATCTATAAAAAAGATTAAATTAATGAATATATTTAACAAATGAGGAAAAATTGTTTTTTGAAAAACCAAAATTTGTTAGTTAATTTTCTCGCACAATTTCCTTGAAATATTTTTAACAGTCACAAAGTGGAAAAAAGGTGTTTTACATCTCTACACCAAATAATTAAAAATATGGCTTTCAATATTTTATAACCCTTTGCTTTGACACGTGATTAAAAATGTATCTCATTTTTCTTCATCTTTATTTATTAATTTTACTCTCGTTTGAACTATTATAACATAAAAATAATAACATTAACAAATATAAAGAAAAGCAAACCGAAGCAGTAAAATGAATTGAAAGTGAAACACTTTTTTTTTATAATTTATTATATAAACAAGCAAAACATTATATTTACCTTATTTAAAATAAATTATCCAAAAAAAAGTCAAAAGAGATTAAAAAAGTTAATAATGAATATAAAATTTTAATTAAGTTAAATTAAATTAATAATCTATTCTTCATCAGCAGCTTCATCACCACCTTGAGCAGCTTGAGATCTTCTCTTAACTCTACCGGCTCTACCACCACCGTATGGGGAAGTTGGGGCGAAATCGATGTGTTTTTGAGAGTCTAATCTAACCATGAAAGATGGGATTGAAACAATTTGTTTACCAACAGCGATATGTCTTTGAGAAATCAAAACTCTAGCATGATGGACGGATTTAGCTAAACCTAATTTGAAAACTTGGGTTTGTAATCTTCTTTCTAAGAAATCTTCGATTTTTAATGACAAAACATAATCTAATTTCATTTTGTCTTCAGATAAAATACCAACTCTGACTAATCTTCTAATTAAAGCATTACCTTCGAATAATCTCTTTGGATCTTTTTCGTCTCTGGTTAATAAATCTCTAGCAGCTCTTCTCAATTTAGATAATTGGAAACCAATTCTATAAATTTCATGCTTGTTCTTCAAACCGTATTCACCAGCTAACTTTAATTCAGCATCTAATCTGGCGATTTCGAAAGGTCTCTTTGGAACAGAGTAAGTCTTGGAATAGTTTCTTGGAGCTCCTGTAACAATTACGTTTAATTTCATGTTAGAATATGTTTTCAAATAAGGGAAGACTGTTTAATTCTACTCGAGTTTTAAATATTACAAATCAAAATTACAAAGATAAAAAAGATGAATCCTAAGTGAACATACTTTAACAATAAAATAAATAAATACTTCATCAAAATAATTTGTCCAAGTTTTGAATAATACTGAAGTGTCGGGTGTTCAGATTATTCAAGGTAGATTCATCCAATTTTTTCTTTAAAAAAATTGATTGAACTGTAATAGTTAAAACCCGAATAATAATTTTAATTTTAAAAACTTTTAAATAAATAGAAGTCTTTAAAATTAAAATTAAAATTTATCATTAACATCGTTTAAACTGAATAAGTTAATTTAGACAAATAACTCAATCAGGGATGGTAAGATATATGATATTTATTAAACATAAATATAAATATAGTATACATACTTGGCATTTTGATTTATTGACTTCGATTTGTTGAACAGAACAAGAGAAGAGAGAGTATGAATATGAAGATAAATTGAAATTACTTTATATGTAGCGAATCTTTAAAAAAAAAAAAAAAAATTTGAAAAATTAAATCAAATTTTTCAGTGGTTTGAGGGTTTATAACCCTTCAGGGTTTATACGCGCACGTGATACATTTTTTTTTTGGAAACATAATAATTAGAAATATTTTATTCTAAGCAAAATAAATAGATAAAGAAATAAAGGAAGAAAAAGAGAATAATATATAATATAATACCGTTAAATTTAGAACTAATTTAGTAAAAACACAAAAGCGATCGAATTAGTGTTTAAGTGAAAATAAACTGTAATGAAATAGCTTTAATCGTTCCTTTGTCTTTTGGTGCTTGGTTCCTCGACATCAGCAGGCACCGCTTCTTTAGAGTGATAATCTTTGATAATTGAATCAACATCTTCAATACCTAAAGGTCTAACATCACCCATTTTTTTAATTTGTCTTGTAACTTCCTTAATTTGCTCATCTGTTAAATCTAAATTTAATTGTTCGACTCTACCTTTAATTGCATTCCAACCTGTCAATCTATTTGCAAAATGAATATATCTTTTTAAACCAAAGTCTGTAGGATCTAGAATTTCATAAGTTGAAGGATTTGCCAAAATTGCTTTTGCGTGAATACCTGCTTTGTGAGTGAAAGCACAAAAACCGGTAATTGGATTATTAAATGGTATGTTAACTTGAACAATTTCGGCAACAAGATTTTCCAAATCTCTAATTTTATGTAACTTATATTTAGATTTAACAAATTCTGGTGCTGAGACAACCATTCTGGCTATAAACCCTCCTAATGGCACAATACCATTTCTTTCACCAATACCTAAAACACATGTGTCAATGAATTTTGCACCTGCTTCCAAAGCAGTATAAGCATTTGCAATTGCACATCCTGTATCATTATGGAAATGGGTTTCAATTTCACACGAAACTGATGATTTAATCGTTCTAATTAATTCATAAACTTGTCTTGGATTGGCACCACCAACGGTATCTGCAATTCCAATTCTATTAACACCAATCTTATCAACTGTTGTATAAATATTTAGTAAATCAACAATATCCGATCTAAATGAATCTTCTGTAGAAAATCTAATTTCCAGACCTTTGGATTTAACAAATTCAATCACCTCAATCGCACTTTTGGTGATGAATGACATGTCTTTACCATGCGAATGTTGTCTTAGAAAATTCGATGTTCCAATGAAAACATTAACACCATCGACACCTGTTTCAACTGCAACTCTGGCATCATGCATATGACATCTGATGTGTGTTAGAATTTTAGACTTTTTCAAGCCTAATTTACAGATAGTTTCAACTTCTGCCTTGGCTTGTTCAGATGCGACTGGTGACGTTAGTTCGATATAATCAACTCCAAAATCGTCCAAAGCCCTTGCAATTTTGACTTTCATTTCTAATGTGAAAAATGAGTTTGCAAATTGTTCTCCTTCTCTTAATGTTGAGTCAATGATTTCAAATTTGTTGACATTTGACAAAAAATTGCTTGGATCTGGTGCATACGGATTCGTTTGTGGCATATTTGATAGAGTGTTGTGTAATTTTATTTAACTATATAAGTAGAGAAAAGAACGGATAAATTTCAATAGTGAAACAAATTTGTTCATATATGGCTTTCCTATTGTTAGTCATATGGTGTAAAGTTTTCACTTTTTTCATTTTTTCACATTTCTCATGTGGTGAATGACCGCGAGTATTTTTTTTCCTTGTAATTTCTTGCCTGTATTACTCATAATAGTAACTTTGTACCATTACTGTTGTTTACTACTTACATGTTAACAATTCTATGCTCGTGCTGAATATAGATTATATACATATATAAGTGTGCCTCTTTAGATTTCAATGACTATTCCCATTTTTTATCTGAATCTTCTCACTCAACACCAATTAGTACTGGTTTTTATATTCCCCCTGTGGTTCCTGGAACGGACCGCTATTGCGCTAAAAGTGATCCGATGTCCCCAGTTTCCTATTTAGTATTCTTGATTAGCTAATCAGCTCAATATTCTTAACGCTATATCGATGCCTTGGCTCTACAATGATCCCATTGAATTCATTGCAAAATAGTCTCTATATAATATTCTCAACGTTGTAAATAATTAGAAAACCGTAAAAATCTAGAAGTAATTAACAGCATAATTGAAGATCTAAAAAATATCTAAAGGGTTTAATTTTTATCGTTGTTTTATAGATCCACCTTAGCCAAAACATTGGAATTTAAAATAATAATAAAAAATTTTTAAGGTTTTATTTTTCTGTACTTCCTATCTAACACACTGTTTTTAAGATATGTTCAACTTGATAACAAAAAAACCAACCCAGCAACTTTGTCGTGATACAACAAACATAGCTTGGAATAAAACAGGTGCACGGAAGTAATTGATTGACGTGGAGATCGAGATACTTTAACTTAACAAATACATTGTTTTGTGTACAACTAGAGAGTATTGGTTGATAATTTATAATCAAAGTAGTATCACTTACAAATGCAGCCAAGGAAATACAAGTGGTAGGGAAATGTATGATATTATCTCTCCATGAGCAAGGCAAAAATATTCCACAAAAGTTGATGGATATCGGACAGTTGAATAATTAATTAGAATATACGACAACTAAATAATTTTTAAAATATGAGTCGATTCTATCTGGTAAGCTGTTTGATAAGACAATGGGATTTAAAGAATTTGAAAAGTTTTGAAAAGTTTTACACTTGATCAGTTACTAGACTTTTTTATATATTTCAAGAGTGTAAAATATGTAACCGTTGTCATCAAGAGTTTATTTAGGAAATATAATAATGCGTGCTGTCTTTGAAATAATATTTTACTCTTAACAGACGTATATTACTATAAAATGTTTACGATAAAATCATAATACATTATCTTAGGTAATATTTAGCTAAAAAACAAAATTATCAATCCTAAAACTTTTAAATATTGATGAGCTAATTTTTCAAATAGGAGTACAAGATGTCGGGGAGTTGTTAGGATATGACCCATGCTAATTTTCATTGCAACATACAAATTTCAACTTTACCTATGAACCTAACATGAAATGTTTCATCAGGTGAAAAGTAGAATTTGTTAGCGATGGTAATAAATCAGGCGCTGAAGAAAATTGAAAAAATCATGATAAGAATTTTCTGGGATCAACATGATTCGAATTTATTTTCTGGTCTACCTTTTTTCCATTACTATATAGCATTAGGTCACGAAATTAATTAATTAAAGAACACAATAATAGTATAACTGTTTACTGCATCAGAATGTTTTTGTTGGACCATTTTTTACTCTTACATCAAATACAGTTATGCTCGAGTAAATTTCAGGCTCATTTGATTTAATGGAATCAATTTAAGGCAAACTATTTCTGCATATTTCTTGACAACTTGCATTCATCATGTTGTAATTGGTCACGTAATTTTTTTGCTAATGATGTCTTTTTTTGTTCAACCATAATTAGGTACTCTATTTATTTAGTTATCCAATTAATAAATTTTATTTCATGCAGGGTTCAATAAAGTCTGGGCATGATTTCCCTATTCAATTAATTAACACTTGGTCAATGGACTGTCATGTTTTATAGAAAATTAGTCGTAGCTGATTTTCTGCAATTCATTCGAAAGCTATTTAAGTGAACTCTATTGCCAGCTTTTCATTTTGATATATTTGAAACGCTCTGACATTCAAACACTTTGACATCTACTTCATTAAAAATATGACAGGTTCTATCCTTGATAATATGTTTTCAAACATTAATGAAATTAACATTGTTGACACAACGGGTGATCTAAAGGAATCGGAGGGCTCCATTGATGACATTTCATTTATTTCTAGTGTCGATGATTTCATCAAAAAAGACATGCAATCGGTTTCAAATGAAAATTATTTTACAAGTGCCTTAGAAAATCCAGAAAATTGTTCTAATGTTGTTAGAAGTGAACAAAGTTCTGAAAATATAGGATTTCCTAGAAATCAAATTTATTGTTCAAACAATATTATCTCTGGTATTTTAAAGGATGCAAGTAAAGCTTTTGAACAGTTAATTGTTGAAAACTCATTGGCTTCTAATTCAAACTCGAGAATCAGTTGTAATACAGATATGACCTACTCTGAAGAATATAAATTGAGACTTCCAAAATATGTTGAAAAAATCAAATTGTTTGGCTTAGTTAGCCAGATCCAAGCTCATTTTAAATACTTGGCGGTCAAAAAAAATATTGATATTATTCCATTTGAAGGTTTTGCTGATAAATTTTATTCTTACTGTTTAACCAATAATAAAAATGCTAAGTTTTTCAAGTCTTTAAATCTTAAGGATAGTTGGATTTATGGCGGCAATAATCAACAACCACTAAAAAAATTGCCAATGCGTCATTGTGGGCAGGCTGCAAATTTCTATGAACCATTAGTTATTAGGTATCATATTAATAATCATGGCAAAAAAGTTCATGTTCAAGGTTTATGTCCTTACTGTCCAGCTGAATTAAAAAATGGTGCATTTGATCATGTTTTTCATAATAGGGGTGATTCATCGTATGTTCACCATGTTACAAAAATTCATGGTGTTTATTCTGATGGATCGGAACTGCCAATTCCAGGGTTTGTGGGTCGTAACTCAAAGTCTCGTACACATGCCGTTGGTTGTAGTAAATGTGGTCATATTGTCAATACAAAGAAATTAAACGTTGGTACAGGTAATAAATTCTTAGGCTATTTTAGACACTGTTTAGAACATAATAAAATGAAAAATGGTGGTTTAGCAATGAGAAACCAGCGTAAAAAAGAATTAGAAACCGCATTGATTGTCAATGACTATTACTATGAAGATGACTTTGAGTATGATTATCATTCCCAAGAGACAACTTTTGACGATGAAAATTATTTCTCTGAAATTGAAGCTAATCTTATGAACTCTGACGAAGCTAAGGAAATCAAGAATATTGATGCAATTTTCAATTTTGGCAACTTGAAAAATGAATTAAATGTCCCGCAAGCTGCATCTTATAGTGGTGATCCACTTATGGAAACAAATGTTATCAATACAGTTGAGGGAGATCACGATCTTAGAAATTATGTTAAGTTCTACGATTGTAATGATTATAATGATAATAATGATGATAATGATGATAATGATGATAATGATGAATATAAAAATAACAATGAATCATTACAATTTGATATGATGCTGAATTCTTTGGACGTTGATGGATCCAATGCCTCGTTTGATTCGCATATTGATTTTTAAAACCACTGGTTTGTTTTTATCTTTTAGTTAATTTTAACTCTTTTGTTCAAAAAAAGTTCTTTAATTTGATTGTTTACTACTTAGTTATATATCTGTCCATATCACAATAAAAGTATTACCGGAAGGATACTATATTATATTACCAGAATTTAGTGAAGTATGCCGGCTGAAAAAATGGTTAAAATTTTTATATAGCATATTTAATTCATAAATGGACAAAGAAAACAAAGTCCTATTATATCAGCTAAATTAATTATACAGTCAGTAATTAATAACATTTACTGTTTTACTGATGCTTGTTATGTTATTAAAAGTTACCGATTATTAAATCTTTATAAAATGTGTGTTGTTGCTCATACTATGTCGCTTTACTACAAGATTCAGGAAATAATAAATTATCTCTTGCTCAGAAATTTTATTGAGCAACAATTTTTAAACAAACTTTACGTGCTGAATTGAAAGGATAACTGACTTTTAAACTTCCGTTAGAATGGCCAATGGAGGATTATTTTGCAGAAATGTTTAAATCTGATGAGCATAGAAAAATTAAAGGGCAAGCTGGTTCAAGAAGCCACGTAAAAGAGAGCTAGAGATGAAGCCAGAAGACAAAGACAATTAATAAAATTTTAATTCCCATTTTCTTTATTTCTCTAGCTTTTTGTGTTATTAGTTACATTGTGTCTTTGTACAACCTATAGGAGGGAATTAAAATTCTGATAACGACATAATTTTAAACATCGTATTTAACGATGATATCAAGAAGTAGATAACAAAGACATTCGTTTTATCCATTTTTTTGCCCTCGATATCTGTCACTTGAAGTAAAACAAGGTATAAAACAATACAACTAATAAAACGATTGATCCCTAATCAGGCATATTGATGATTGCTTTTCACAGATTCGACAGAACATGTCTTACTTCATTTCTAACTATAGGTGTTTCCTCTGAAGTTCTTATGTTAGACTTGTAGTACTAACTGGTAGGAAAAGGAAATTAAAGAGACCATAAATTGCACGTATTTTATTAAAATTTTTATACTAATTAAAGCATTGCTATGGGCAAAAAAGGGTAGAGCTTGTTTAATGAGGTGCCTATGATTTGATTCACAGTTTTAGGGAATCCACTAACTATCACACAGAGTAATCAGATCGACAATATTTTTTAATCAGTTTTCACTTTCCATTAGAGAACAGTACTTAGAACCATACTCTATTAATATCTGATAACTTTGATCACAGATTAATGGAAGAAGTTATTTTAGAGCTTTCCAATAACTTCGGATTTCAGAGCCTAACTCATGTGGCCATGTGAGAAGCCAATCACAACGAACAGAAGTCATCATTTCTTCTATTCTGATTTTGATTGATACGGTTGGTGGCATATAGGTTGATCACTAAATTAGTATTAGTGGCTTGTTAGCCTTGGCGTGTCAATATGGTGCCAAAGAAGCCACAAATGATGTTTCTGTTGCCTACAAATACTTTAGACAGTTCTCAAATCTCTATTTATGAACATTAAATCTGCGTATTATAAAGGATCAATAATAAAGTGAACATCGAAAATTTCTGGTGGAAATTAGACTGGGTCTTCCTTGAAAAGTTGGAATGAAGTGTGGTCTGGTATGCGGGCATCATTCTGATAGGAAAAAACAAGTAAATAAGAAAGATATGAAGAACGTAAGGCTAAGGATACATAAAAGCAATTAACAATTAGATAATAAGAGTAAAGTTAAAAAGACAATGAAGAGAGTAGCAAGAGACAGCAAAAATGAGAAATAGAGGAAGGAAAAAAAACGGAGGGAATGGAAAAGAAGAGTCAACAAAGTATAAGAGAAATATGATAAAGACATAGCCGTGATGTGTATTAGATTTAGTATTGGTATTAGAGAAAAGTATAGCTTTTCAGAAGAACAGGAAATCCTATAAATATTTCGGAGAACCACAATAAGAAACACAGTCACGTGAAATTAATAATGAACAGGACGATAAGAAAATACAAGCTTATCCAAAATTTTAAAGAAATGGCTATTACGGTTTCAACAACTTTTTCAAAAGTTTGAATATTTTTTTTAATACGAACGTCTATAAACTGTGGCATCATGCCTACTACAAAATTATATATTATCCAACCGGTTTGAGTTTATTCCACGGTATCATATATACAACATTTTTGGAGGCCATATTATAGCCATCTACATAATTGATCCATGTTCGGAGATTATAGTGGATTAACCAAGGAACCCGGGGAAAGAATCAACGTTCGAAACAGCTATGTTTCCATACATAGGAAGAATTTCTATATTACGAATCATCATCCGTTTTCTTTGATGAGCTACGTAAGGAAAGACAAGTTTTTGCGTGTTCTTGGAGGCCGCTTGGCTAAGGACAAACGGAAGCAAAACATGTTTCCAAATGACTTGGGATCATTGAAGAAAAAAAGAACGGTAATTGAAATGGAAGAAGAATTGATTGTCTCCTACACGGAAAACGAAAACTCTCCAGGATCATTGAAAAAAAGAAAAATTGAAAAAGTGTTGAACTATTTGATGCTCCAAGATGAAGGTATTACAGATGCTCAACCGTATAAAAAATCTAAAAAAGCATTGTATTCACAGCTTTATAAAAATAAAGATGTAAACCAGCTGAGTTCGAAATGCTTATTGGAACCATACAATATAGAGATCGAGCTAATAGGACTAATAAAAGAGCATATGCCTCCGTTAGATTTGATAGATGCATATTTAGAATTTTTTTTTGATTATCTATACCCTTTTATGCCCTTTGTTAATAGGGAAGTATTTCTTACTCAAATAAAATCAATCGTCAAAAATCAAAAATCAATTGAAATAGTTAGAAAATTAGATTTTGCCATAGTGGGTACATTGTTTGTTATACTTAGACTTGTTCATGTTTCAATTCGTACAGTTAAAGATAAACAATATTTAGTCAATATGGGAAAATATGCCGATTATGATGACAATAATATCTCTCCAAACCTAATGCAGATTATTCGCCTATTAATGCACCAATTTGATAATATACGAAGAGGTAATATATCAACATTCATATTTTTCTTGTATGTTAGGATTTACAGCATTTATGCACCTGAATTGGGGGAGACTATGGATGGAGGTGATTTTAATATTAAATATACCGAGCTTGTCTCCTTTGCCACTTTAATAGGGATAAATCAAGATGGTGATTATTCAAATGAAATGATTAATGGCGTTGAGAAAAACTTGTTTAGAAAAATATGGTATAAGCTTATAGACACAGATACCCTACAATCTGTCAGATTTGGATGTTATCCTCTAATAAATGGTGAATCATACAACACAAAGCTTCCAGAGGATGACAATGAAATTCTAATAAGTCAAATGATACAATTAGAGTACGATGTTGATTGCCATATATTGAGAATTGTACGTCTTTTACTCAATTTGAAAGATCCAAATGTTGAAATTGATAATTTAATTAAATTGGTTGTTGACTTAGAAAAATTTGCAATATCAAATAAGCTAATTGATTTTGAAGATCTTTTATTATCAGAATTATCTATCGAGGAAAATATTTATAAGTTTAAAAATCATTTAAAGATTAGAAATATTTTAGTTCAAATATATTACGAGCTTATGCTTCATTTTGAAAAAACAGGAAATAGAGAAAGCTCCTCCAAATTGATTCTCATATTAGCTAATTATTTACTTCCTAGTATAATCAAAATCATACCATATTTAGAAAATATTTTTTCTACTCCAGTGGCGAGAACTATCTTATTACCAGATATATTGGTAGTTTACACTAAGTTAAATTTTATCGAAGAGGGTCTATTGTTACGATTAATTCAAGCAAGGAACTTATTTCGAAAATTGAAGCAATGGGGGAAGCTTTCACTGACCGACCGATTAATATCTTTTATTCTTTCAAAAATGAACGAAATATTAAAGGACTTGAGTTTTTTTGTTACCAAGCCGAACCAGCTATCTTTTATTGGATGGAAAATTTACAATTCTCAGAAATACATTATGAGAATGTTTAACACATCAAGTCATGAAATATTTGCTTACCTAGATCCCGAAGTTTCGTCATCATTGCCAATATTATTTGATAATAACTTCATGAATGAGGTTGATATTCCAGATAAAAATGTCTTGAGCAATTTTTCTGAGAGTCAGTTTGAACAATTGTTTTTTCAACTCAGTAAAAATGCATTAAAACTTAATAATATTATTCAGAATAACTTTTCTAAAAACGAAGACGAATTGATATGTTCTGAAAGTAGTTTGAAAGATATCAGCGGGTTTTTTCAGGTTTCTTCAAGCGAAAATTTTGATTTCATTGATTACCAACAATTAGACGAATTATTAGGGGAATTCAAATATTGAGATATGTGGTACAAGTTCAGAGGATTGAATAACAGTGGTCAATGCAAACTCTTTTCGTTATTTTTCATTTGTTACTTTTGAGTTACATTAATGAAATATTTTGGCAAATTGCTTACAGTTTACTATGTATCTAATTGTCTAACTCTCATGGCTATCTTTTCTTAACATTATATTTTTATATTACTTAGATTAGTGTTTTCGCCCAAATAATCTATAATGAAATAAATTATTTTTGTTTTTTCGTTTCTCGTTTGTAACTTGTAAATAAAATAAAAGCAAAAACATGACTGGCATTTATTATAGTATCTCATTTATACATGCTATTCGAAAAGCCAGTTAACCAACAAAAAAAAGAAAAGGAACATGTAACGAATTCGCTATACAGGCAATCGGAACATCAGTTGAAGAGTATTAACCGAGAATAAAAGAAATCTTAACACTATTTCCTAGCTTGAACTTTGATCAGAAGAGTACTCCAGCTGCTTTGGGTTGTCATGAATTTCGACCATCTCTCTATGAGTTTCTATCGTGTAGTCTGAGAATTCCGCTTCATCAATATTGTAATTGCGGAACTGCCTAATTGGAACCTTTTTATTAAACATAAAGTCAATCTCTGCTAGTGTTCTACCGCTACATTCTGGGATGCAAAATTCGACAAATACGGCAGCTGCAACCGAGAACGAACCGTATATAAAGCCAACTTTTGATTGAAGATTTGCATAACCATCGTTTAAAAGATATGGTAATGTGAATGCAACTATAAAAGCAAAGAGGATATTAAAGAAAAACCCAACTCTCTGGGTTTTGTCCCTTAGTTTTAAAGCTGGGATTTCTGTAATCACCACATAAGTTAATGGAGCCCAACCAAGGGAAAATGCGGCAGTAAATATGAACATACATGCAACTATTCCATTTTTCATTGGATCCGTAACCTTATCGGCGGTACCTAAACCACCCATAGCCATTAAAGAACCGATTTGAAGCCACGAACCCAGTCTGAAGAACCACTTTCTTCCTATTTGATCAGCAAAAATTAAGCTGATTAACACAGATCCGATACCGACCACCGATGTCCCAATACTCATCTTGAATGCATTAACAGTTCCCAAACTTTTGATATACACTGTACCATATTGTGAAGCAAATGATTGGCCTGTTACCTGTTGAAATATATTTATTCCTATGCAAATAAGGGTTCTTTTGAAATTGACACCTTTGAATAAATCAGCATAGGTGTGATTATTGAGGGATTCGTGGACGATGGTTTTTTTAATCAAATCAAATTCTTGATTAATATTTTCTTCAGAATATTTGCCTTGCCTGTATGCCCTTAATGATTTCAATGCTTCTTCATCTTTACCCTTGACAGCTAACCAAATTGGGGATTCATTCACCAAAAGAATTCCAGTCCCAACAAGAACAGGAAAGATAAAGAATAGACCCACTGGTATCTTCCAAGCTTTCTCATTATCTATGGTAGAAGTGGCATTGGTAATAATATGAATAATTAAACCACCACTATTAATGGCTAGTTGAAACGCCCCAACTATAAATCCTCTAGCCTTATAAGGAGTAATTTCAGATTGTAATAGGGGGATACTTGATGCTTCCATACCAATATAAATATAGTTTAACACTCTACCACAAAGCATCTGTTCCTTGTGCTTAGATGTGATCGTTATAATACCCGTTATAACAGCAATGCAGCTCATGGTAAAAATGCAAACTTTTCTACCGAACTTATCACTAACGTAACTTCCGAAAATTAAACCGGCGGCAAAACCTAGATATTGAAAACTATTCAAGTAAGATAAATAAGCTGTAGTCAACGAATAGGCATGTGTCTTCGAATTATACTCACCAAAAGATTCTTGAAAAGAATTCATGGCTTGGATTGTAGCAAATCCCTGGTTGTCAAACCCCCAAGTAAAAGATGAACAGATCAGAAGGAAACAAGTGTAAGAAAGTCTCCAATTGAAGCATTTTTTAAAAGTTGTAAATAAACTAACTCTTGTAGGTAGTTTAAACTTTTCAAATGGCATTTTATGAAAATATGTTATTAATATTACTGGCCTATTTGGTTATTCAAACATATATTACTAGAAGTTGTGCCCCGTTATATATGTAGTTTTGTTGAGCTATCTGGGATATCCTTGAAGTCATCTAAAAGCCACTTAACAGAATGCCACAATGGTATGCTAAACTACAATACTCTCTTTCTCTATTAGATAGAGAAACTAATCAAAAATTTCTTTTCTAAGGGGGGCAATCTTTCTAAAACATGATGTGATTGTCTCCTCCAATCACTTTCGCCACAGTGTCATCTTTTATAGTTGGTAATATGAAAAATCTAAAAATTACTTTGCCATTTAGACCTTTGTGGTTTCAAGTAACATCAAATAAGGAAGATAATAGACCTGCATAACTTTACGACTCTCGAGCCTCCGTTTGGAAGAA
Organism: Kregervanrija fluxuum; assembly: GCA_003707275.3. Lineage (NCBI taxonomy): Eukaryota > Fungi > Ascomycota > Pichiomycetes > Pichiales > Pichiaceae > Kregervanrija > Kregervanrija fluxuum. The sequence continues at coordinate 161,016 of PPNM03000021.1, forward strand.
TACCATAATTAAGAAAAAAAAAAAAAACTTGCATCGGAGTTTATATCCCAATCCGGATACGTCATTATTATCTTTAAACAATTGAAATTTGGTTTCTACCAGGCTTTAAAAGAGACACTAAGACCATGTTTTAACAGTTTTAAGATTTTTTATTTAAGAAATTAATTGTTTTCAAAACATCAATATAGTTTAAACGGGAAAAATGTCGAGACCAAACGTGATTATTTTTATGCCCGACCAACTTCGTTATGATTGCATTGGAACATTTGGAAACCATAGCATCAAAACACCAAACATAGATAAACTTGCAAGCAAGGGCACTAAATTTACGAATTGTTTTCTTCAGCATTCTGTTTGTTCACAGAGCAGATGTTCAATATTTTCGTCAAAGTATACCCATGTTGATGGTCATAGAGGTCTCAACAGTCTATTACAACCACAACAACCTAATTTTTTTAAAACAATGAAAGAAAATGGTTATCATGTAGCTGCATTGGCCCCTCGAGGAGATTTGTTTGCGAGAGGTGCTGCAGAATTAAGTCTTGATGAATATGGTTTTCTTGTTGAACCTGAAGTTAAATTGGGAATCGACAAGTTGAAGAATGATAATGAGGAAAAGAAACTTGGGATTCAGGATATCACAGATTTATGGGGTAGATTATTCTATACTGGTAAAAAGGGAAATGATATTGTAATAGACTTCGACGAGGCTGCCATTAGATCAGCTGAAAAATGGCTTGATAATGCTCCAAAGAATAAACCATGGGTTTTATTTTTACCATTGATTTTTCCACATGTTCCATTTGCAGTTGAAGAGCCATATTACTCTATGTACGATAGATCAAAAATGCCCAAGCCGTTCGATTATAGTCTGAAAACTGGTCATGAACCGAAATATATGCAAAGATTAAGGAGAGAATACGGTACTGATAGAGCTTCGGATGATACTTGGGCAGAAATTACCGCAACTTATTATGGTATGATTTCTAGAATTGACGACCAGCTAGGTAGAATAATGAAGAAATTAGAACAAAATGGTTTGGCTAATAGAACCTATTCTATATTTTTTACTGATCATGGTGAATATTTAGGGGATTATGGGTTAGTTGAAAAATGGCCCAGCGGTGTTTCAGATAGTTTGGTTCATGAACCTTTGATTATTTCCGGTCCCAATTTACCACAAAGCAATACTATAGATGCTTTATGTGAAATGGTTGATATTTGCCCAACAATATATGAGTTGTGCGGTTTAAATAACGATTATTATCCAAACAACGGTAAATCACTACTGCCTTTACTTCTCAAAAAGGTAGGGAAAATTAAAGATTATTCCTTCAGTGAAGGAGGCTTCTTGAAGTCCGAAGAGCCAATTATTGAATATGCCACCTATCCATATGATATCAAAGCAACACTTCAGCACACTGATACTGAGATTGTTGGTAGAGTCACTAGTATAAGAGATAAACATTTTACTTATATTTATAGACTTTACGAAGAGGATGAGTTATATGACCGCAAGAAAGATCCAGGCGAATTACATAATTTGGCAGGTTTGGACCAATATCGGGACACCAAAAGGAAGATGAGAGACGCTATGCTTAGATGGCTTGTTGAAACTAGTGATGCTGCCCCAATGAAAATAGATTCCAGATTACCAGAATTTAATCTAGTTTCACCATTCAAACAATACGAGCAGAGGCTGCTTTCCAAATGTGAGTAATATGAAATTGAATAAGTTGTGATATATACGAATCTCAGTCCCAATTTAATAAACATTTTTCTTTTTACTTTATAATTCAATTTTTAAAATTTGATAAGCTCGAAGCAAAAATGCAGACAAACTAGAAGCTATGAAATTTTAATAGGTTGGTATAATTAGAGTCATTTGTTTTATACCAGATCCTTAGAGCTTGGATTAGTGAAATTGTATTGCTCCCACTGAAAGGATTAAAACAAGAAGAATAAAGGATGACAAAACAGGATTTGTTTTCTGTTAATAAAAACAATTATGCCTAATTGATAGATATGGGCTGAGGTTAAATTGATAAAGTTCAGTCATATATGAATCCTCCATCTAATTAGAAACTATTGGCAGAATACTTGATACGCAACCTCAGACTAGAAGTTTTGGTAGTTTGTAGCTTTCGTTTCCTTATTTACCATCTTTTTCCTTTTTTAATAGTTTTTGCCAAGTTTGTTTTTGAATTGGCTATTTTAATTCAATTGCAATTTATGGGATAAAAGGTAATTTAATCTGTAATCATGTTTCAAAAACTCATCATAAGATGATTGCATAACGAGTATCAATTTTTTTAGTTAAATAAAGTTATTGAAGAGTATCAATGAAAAAATAAAACACTAAGAAAATACTGATCCTGCATCATTACTTGAAGACCGCTATTATCCAGATTCAAATAACTGTTTTCATATAATCAGGGTATTGTAAAAAATCTCATATTAGCTGAACAAGTAACTGTTTGATGCAAGTTACCAATAACTAAAAGGGAAAAGTAGATTCAAAAATTAATGGTACGAGAAAAATAAACAATTTCATAATAGATTATAATTTAACTGATCATAACCGCCTAAGAAAGATTAACTATTTTAATTTACTTCGTCTTAAGCCTCTTCAATTAACAGCCAATTTCCTGCGTCCTTCATTTGACAACAAAGCTCAATATTCTACATCAATAAGCTTCCAAGCAATCTGCTTAATACAAAATAAACCTCCATGATAACGAAACTTGGAATTACATAAGAAGATAATTTCTTAGGATTCTTGGTATCGATTTTGGTCATTCTAACTATTTGGAAATGTACGGCATTTTATAGCGGGTATGATAAGGTATGGCTTAATTGGTTGATAGTGAAATGAGCGAGGATCCAGAAAGATTGATAAACGCTCAAAGATAAGGAAATTGAAATCCGGATTACCGCTACAACAACCGCAGATTGCAAAAAAACCGCACGGAAAAAAACTTTTTGATAACAGATCACGTGATTTTATTAAAAAATGTATCTCCGTGTAAATGGATTAAAATTTTGAAGCATTCAAGCCTGGCTAGCTCAATCGGTAGAGCGTGTGACTCTTAATCACAAGGCTGCGGGTTCAAGCCCCGCGTCGGGCTTTTCTTTTTCAATTTTTTTTGATTTTTGTGTTTTGATATTCATTTACCAATGAGTATATCATATTATAAATATCGTTATTGGTATTTTTCTCCTTCTTGATTCCTGAATAATAATAATAATACAAAAAATATATTTTAGTTAAAAATAAATAAAATACGCTATAAAAAAATACAAAATATAAAGTTTGAAAAAACCACTAGTAATTCAATGAATCAATTATTTCATAAATATAATTTAATAAATCTGGTACTTTGATTGTATAATCAATAAATTCTTCTTTATGACCATTAAATAATTTTAGTCCATCATTATATTTTATAATTTCTCTAATTAATAGAACCGTTGAAACATTAATTTCATTTAGCTTTAAGTAATCATTAAAACCGTAGTTAAATAACTCCAATTTAATCTGTTCACTTTTGTTCAACTCAGGCTTGAAGAACTTTAGGTCATTATTCTTATTTTTATTAATATTTAGTGCTTGCAGCTTACCATTTTCAATATCAATTACTTCGAATCTAGGCTCAATACCTTTAATGATAAATTTTCTTGAGTTGTTACCCAAATTAATAACCATAGCTTTGGAATTTGGAAAGGCGTGTTGAACATTTTTGATAAAATCAACTGCAGGCAACAAATTTTTCTTTTCAAACTGTTTTTCATAAGATCTCCAAAGTTCAATTTGAGTAACCTCACCAGAATCGATTGGTTTGAAACAACATCTCATCCAAGTTGTTGCTCTTTGTGGTTCATTCAATTTATTTAATTCTGTTAAGAATTCTTTCGATAAAATTGGAATTAGAATATTTTTATTTAAGTTTAAACTTGAACAATCATTTGATTTGACTCTTTTATATAACTTTAAATAATCTAGTTGCTGCTGATTGAATTCTGTTTTGAAATCCTGTTTGTAAATTAATAGTTTTGGCAAGAAATTTTCTAGTAAATTAGAATTGTTGAAATTTGATAAAATTTTTGTTAAATTCGATTCCTTGATATTAATGAACTGAATCAAAAAATCCAAACTTGTTAAAATCAATTCATCATCAAACTGATTTTTATTAATTGATAAAATCAAATATCCAATTATTTTGTCTAATAATTCTTCACTAATTAGATCGCTTGCGTCGTTATCTTCGTTCGAGTTATACAATAATCTACTCAAGCTTCTTAAAATTGTAATTATAATATTTTTATCCTGAACGTTGTTTAAGATTTCTGTAAGAATAATGAATATTTCATCATCATTTTTAACGGGACTCAGGTATGATGAAATGCTTTCAATTATATCTAAATTGTATTTAATTAGTTCTTTAAATTGATCAAAATTGAAAAAATTCCTATTATCTGAAGTTTTCAAGATTTCGATCAATATTTCCCTTAATTTAAAATTCAAACTGACAATTTGACAGTTATCAATATCCTGAATTAAATTTCTAATAATTAATGAGCAATCAATTCTAATATTTAGGTCTGTTTTAAAATTTAAGTATTTGATTAGGTAATCAATTAGCCAATTATATTCATTTTTGAGTGAAATTTTTTTCGGATCGTTATTTGATAATGCAATTAATAAGTTCAATGTAAACGTAATTTCTTCCAGATCTTCGCTTTCAAATGATAATCTAATTCTATCGATTTGGTTACAACCGGGATGATTCAAACCATTGATATTATGATATGTGAATTGATGTTCATTCTTTAAATATTTATTATTTTCAATGAATTTCGATTCTTGTGTTGAGGTTGGTGTTGGATCTATAGGAAACACCCTAGTCTGTTCAAACATAATGCTGATCAACAAAGAACGTGAAGTAACGTGAATGGGATGATTATAAGAATTCAGCTCTGATTTACAGTTAGAAAACAAAAAGACAAAAAAATGCAAGGTATGCGAAAATGGACCAAAAAGTCCTAACTATCACATCAGTACACCAAACGCTATCACCCGTACACCGTTATCAAGTCACGTGTAATATGCTTTTTTTTTTCATTTCGTTATTTTTTTTTTTCCACCCGCTAAAGAGATGAGTAGGAAAAACTTACCTAATTGAGAAGCATCTGCCGTTTGCTTATCAGTTCCGTTTGGTTGACTTTATTGATTGATTGAGACATTTGCTTCTTTTTCTATCGTGATGGACGTCAGTTTTCTTAGCTTGTTGGCAAATTGTGGGTGCGATCCGAAAAAATTCAAGGCATAACTTAATTTGCGACTGATGATCGGTACCGGTATTATCAAATCGAGCGTATCTGGAATTATAATCTCTAATCTCTAATCTGCAATCTCGAACTCATGTGCCGTTACATAGTCTGTTTTCTTTTTCAGATATTCTTTTTTTTTAAGAGATATGATGTTGCATTGTTATGAAGATTATTCAAATTGTATTTAATCAGTCGATTTTCTGGTTTTTAGTATCCCTGAAGTGGTTGTTTCTGTTTTCTATTTTCTTATTCTCTTATTCTCCTATCAATTAGATCACCATCTAGAATGTCAAATCTAAGTCCAATAAAGTCGATCACTTCGCCAATTCATTCAAGGCTGCATGGAATTGTTTCATCAGAATCAAATATTAGAGAAATCGATGCGGTTGGTGCTAAAGATGATGATGATTTATTAGCTGAAATCGGTTATAAACAAGAACTAAAAAGAAGATTTTCTACGTTCCAAATTTTTGGTATTGCTTATAGTATTATGGGTATTTTACCCTCGGTGGCATCGTTAACCGGTACTGGTTTAACGTCCGGCCCATCTGGATTTTTATGGTCTTGGTTTATTTCCTCAATTTTTATTTTATCCGTTGGTGTTTCAATGTCAGAATTGGCATCGTCAATTCCAACATCCGGTGGACTATACTACTGGACATTTTATTATGCACCAGAAAAATATAGAGTTCCAATTTCTTTTGTTATTGGATTGTCAAATACAATGTCCTTATGTGCAGGTGTTGTCTCCGTCGCTTATGGTAATGCTGAAGAGATTTTAGCGGCTGTTTATCTTTCAAAAGATGGTAATTTTGAAATTACGAATGGTAAAACTTATGGTGTTTTTGCGGCTTGTGTTATTTTTGAAGGTATTGCAACCTGTGCATCATCAAGAAATGTTGCATTATTGCAGACAGTCTCTTCAATTTGTCACACAGGTTTGTTAGTCTTGTTTTTTATTGCCCTACCAATTGGTACAAAAGTTAATAGAGGTGAATTCAACCACGGTAAATTTATTTTTGGAACTGTTCAAAATTACTCCGATTGGACAAAAGGTTGGCAATTTTGTTTATCAATGATGACTGCTGTCTGGACAATTGGTGCGTTTGATTCGTGTGTTCATATGTCGGAAGAAGCTAAAAATGCAAGTTATGGTGTTCCAATAGGAATCTGTAGTGCAATTACAGCTTGTGGTATTTTGGGTTGGTTTATTATTATTTGTTCAACAGCATGTATGAATCCAGATGTCGGTACAGTTTTAGAAACTGATACAGGGTTTCCAATGGCTCAAATTATTTATGATTCTTTGGGAAGAAACTGGGCAATTGCCTTTATGTCTTTAATGGCAGCTTGTCAGTGGTTGATGGGATCATCGCTAGTTACTGCATGTTCAAGACAAATTTGGGCGTTTTCAAGAGATGATGGATTACCATTTTCTAATATTGTTAAAGTTGTTAATCAAAAATTAAAGGTTCCAATCAGAGCTGTTATTTTAGCGGTCTTATTATCCTTAGCATTGGGTTGTCTATGTTTAGCTGGTTCTGCTGCCGCCAATGCATTGTTTTCTTTAGGTGTTTGTGGTAACTATTTGGCTTGGTGTACCCCGGTCTTCTTTAAACTAACGAGTGGTAAAAGCAGATTCAGACCTGGTTCATTTTATTTAGGTCCACTGTTTTCGACAATCAATGGGTGGATTACATGTGCATGGGGAATGTTTATTATAATACTTTGCTTTTTCCCATCAATCAGACATCCAGGTAAAACCGATATGAATTATGCGGTTGTTATCAGTTGTGGTGTTTGGATTTTATCAGTTGTTTTCTTTTTCACTTATAAATATAAATTTTACCATGGTCCAAAAACGACATTGGGTGAAGGTGATGATTCTGAAAGTGCTGATATCGAACATTTAGGATTTACTCATGACGAAAAAGATGCTGAGAAGTCTGTTTAGATTAGAGTCTTTAATTCATTAATGCGAATGCTATTTACTTTAAACTTTTTATAATGTGCTCTATTAAAATGCTTTGAATTACTCGCAGATTGTAGTCGTAAATTTCGAAATTTGATTTAAATGGCCAGCAGGACGACCAAATAATTAATTAAGGTATTATTAACTTTTGTATGGTATTTTTTATAAACAACTCAAAAGAATACAAAAAAAAACTAGTTTGAAATCTGAACTTAATATACACAGGTCGAGTAGTCGTCAATTTGAGATCGTGGTAAAATAAATTATTCTCAATAATTATTACTTTCTAACCATGGCTGTAACTATGATTGTAGGTATAACCATCTATCTATCTACTTCTGTCTTACTAATCTTTTTTTGCAGTCTGAGCTTTACTCAATTTTTCTTTAACAATAGCATCAATTTTTTGAATTACAGCAATTTTTTCTTTAATCAAATCCTGTAGCTTACTTGAGTCTGTATCTAATTTGTTAATTCTTTTTTTGAAAAATTCTTTTGAATCTTTGGCATTCTTTTCAATGTAGTACCCTGTACCAATATCAATTTTAAAATTATTTTTCTTAATATTACCCGGAATATATAATGACGAAGTTAATGGAACTAGAGTCTGCCTATTATCATTAGTATTGTTAATATATTCAACATTTTTAATACATTCATTGTATTTTGACTGTGCTAAAAGTAGCGCATCATATGATGATTGTAAGTGATTTAATTCTTGTGAAACATTCGACTTGAAAGAAAGTAACTGCTGAGGTTCTAATGTATTTAAATTGATAGTACTTGACATTCCAATGCTTTTTTTTTTTTTGGATATTTTCCAAATAATGAAAATAAAGTGGATACAAAAAAAATTTAGAATTCGACAATTCATGAATCTTAAAATTTTGATTTTCCGTCTCAATTTCTGTGGCTGAGAAATTTTACGTCTCTTTAACTTATTCAAATTGTTTTATTATGCTATCTAGTTTACATGATTATCTATCTTATCTTAATTTTCTAGTTTACAACAAGAAGGTTTTCTTCTTCTTTCTAGCTACGTTTTTTTTCATCACCTGAATACTCCTGCTATGATACAATCTTTTTTTTATCAAATAACAATAAAAATTAACAGAAATATCTACTTTACCTCTTCCAATATGATTGTCAACTAATTGGTAATCTACTATTAAATTTTTACCAATATCACCATTAATAAATCCTTTTTCCTGTAAATATCTTATTTTAACTGCATCAGTCATCAAGTAAAATTCCTGATCTTTAATATCTAAATTTTTTAAAGATTGATTATTATTATCATCACCTGTTAATTTTAAATTTGTTTCCAAATATTGTAGCTTGTTATTAGCCTTTAAACTTTTCAAACCGGTTAGAATATCATTTCTATTAATTAAATTATCTCTTATTAATATACCTTTCAAATGCGGCATCTTATTGACGTTAATCGATAATATAATTGACTTAAATCCACTAGTCGTTAATCCGGAATTATTTAAATTTAACCAATATAAACTATTTAAATTGTAAATGAAGCTATTAATCAATTTTTTTGAGTTTGCTAAATTAATGATTGTATAGATTGAAAAAATTTCATTAACATCTTTAACGAATGATAAAATGTCAATATTTGTCGGCAATGTTTCAACCCTATGTCTATCGTTAATTTTTAATCTATTGATACTCCATTGTCGTATACTTTTTGTATTATTATTTGCGTCAGTATTATGACATTTAAAGTCTTCGTTTTTACTTAATAGATTTGCAAATACTAAAAAACAATACGGTGTGTCTTTATCATTCATCAAGATTTCTTGCCAAATTGCTATTAGTTTATTAGATGGTAAACCAATTAAATAATCTAAATCAATAATTTCTTCAATAATTTCTTCATTATTATTGGCATACTTAACAATTCTATAATTAATTAAACTTTTAACTTCTGTATCTTTGAACAATAAATCAGTACCGGGTCTTGTGAATGTTGAGTTAAAACTCATCTATTCATTTGCTCATTGACAGAGTAAATAGAGAAATAGATACGAACAAGAAAACAAATCCGGCAAAAATTAGATTTCTTACTCACGACAAAGAAATGTGGCTTCATAAAAATAATTTTCAGTTTCCACATACATCTGTTTAGATTTGTTCAAATTTGAGTATTTTTTTACTGACTTCATAAACTGAATTATATCAGATGTCGACGCTGCCAACAAGTCTTAAACGACTTTTAGTGTCCAAGGTTCATACGACCTGGGCTAAAACATTTGTTTGTAAACCACAATATTATTTTCAGCCTACAAATTTAACAGAAATCGAAGAGATTGTTAACTATGCTCGTAAGTTTAAAAAGTCTATTATGGTTGTTGGGTCAGGTCATTCACCATCTGATATGACAATGACAAATGATTGGTTAGTCAACTTAGATAAATTCAGCAAAATTTTAAAAGAATCTCCCTCAAAAGATGGTAAATATACTGATATCACAACGGAGTCTGGGATTAGAATTTTCCAATTGAATGAAATATTAGCCTCAAAAGGTTTAGCAATTCAAAATTTAGGTTCGATTTCTGATCAATCGATTGCTGGTATTATTTCAACAGGTACCCATGGTTCGTCACAATATCATGGATTAGTTTCGCAACAGATTGTTGACTTAACATTGATCAACGGTATGGGTGAACTTATTAACTGTTCAGCAACTAAAAATCCAAAACTATTCAGGGCTGCTTTGTTATCATTAGGTAAAATTGGTATTATTGTCGAAGTTACAATTAGAACTATTCCGAGATACCAAATTAAATCAAAACAAGAAGTTATCACATTTGAAACATTATTAGAAAAATTCGATTCAATTTGGACAACCGATGAATTTATTAGAATTTGGTGGTTTCCATATACTAAAAGATGCATCTTATGGAGAGCATCAAAAACAGTCGAACCAATTTCAAAACCAAGATTATCTTGGTATGGTACAAAGTTTGGTAGATTTTTTTATGAATCATTACTTTGGATCTCTGTTAAATTTTTACCAAGTCTAACACCATTCATTGAGCGATTTGTTTTTTCAAGACAGTATGGTTTAACTGAAACTTTTGATAACGGTGAAATATGTATTCAAGAATCTGTTGAAGGTTTGAATATGGATTGCTTGTTTTCACAATATGTTGACGAATGGGCTGCACCATTAATTAATGGACCTGAAATTATTCGATCATTAAATAAATCAATCGAGGAGGCTGCTGATTCAAAAGAGTTTTTTGTTCATTCGCCAATTGAAATTAGATGCTCAAATACTACTACACCAAACAAACCACAAGATTTATCAACTAGAAAACTGATTGATAATGGACCGGTTTATGGTAATCAATTAAGACCATATTTGGACACAACACCGCAATTAAATTGGGTTCCAAATGATAATATTACAAATAGTCAACTAACATTGTATATCAATGCTACAATTTACAGGCCATTTTACTCTAAATCACCATATAAAAAATGGTTTAAAATTTTTGAAGAAACAATGGATGCAGCTGGAGGCAAACCACACTGGGCTAAGAATTTCTTATGTGATAAAAATAAAATGCTTGAGTGGTACGGTGATGATTTAATCGAGTGGAGAAAAATTAGAAAGGAATCCGATCCTGAAGGCGTATTTCTAAGTGGGATTGACTGGGTTAAGAGATTTGGTATTGTTGAAGATGAGGAAATTGAAAGAGTAGAAAAAAATAGATTTGATGCAGAAGTCGAATAGATAAAATTTATCTTGCATTAATGGTACTTATAGATTAGATTTACCTTGTATAAAAAGTACAATATATTAGAAAAATACGATTCTTTAAAATACTTGAAAAGAAAAAAATAATTCAATTGTGAAAGGTTGAAACTTGATCTTGTGTTTTGTTTACGTAAACGCGATTTATTTTTATATTTGTTTGTTTGTCTTGTTTCTGACAGACTTTTTTTTTCAAAATAACAGAGTTGAGGACAATGGCATCTGTGTTTTCTGCATTGGATAGGAAGAAAAAACCTGTTGCAAAGTTGGATTCATCGTTTGGTTTAACAAATAAGAAAAAAACTATTCCTAAAATAGATTCATCATTTGTCGCAGCTAATAAGAAACAGAATTCATTAGAAGATCCATCACTGTTAAATACTAGCACCACCAATTCACATTGTCTTACTCCAGTGAATAAAAAGAAAAAACCGAAATTAGATTCGATTTTACGTAAACAGTCGTTTTCAGGTTCTATGGTGACTAAACCAAAACGTAAACAGTCACCTCAATTATCAAATGATAAAGAAAATAAAGTTATTAAACCAAACAAAAGATTATTACCATGGGAAACTGTTAAACCAACAAATCCAAGATTTAAAAGTATAAATATATCGTCAAATTCCATTAATGCATTTCCAGAAACGTTTTCAAAAGAACAAAAGTTGGTTGTTTCAAAGATTTTAAATGAACGTAAAAATGTTTTCTTTACTGGATCGGCAGGTACAGGTAAATCATATTTGCTTAAATTTTTAATTCGAAAACTAAAAGTTAAATATGGTTTATCAAGTTTAGGTGTTACTGCGTCAACTGGTTTAGCAGCATCAAATATTAATGGTGAAACAATTAATAGATTTTCAGGTATCGGATTAGGTAACGAAGATGCTGGCATTTTGATTCAAAGAATTTTAAAAAACAAGAAAAGTGTCGAAAAATGGAAGAATTGTAGAGTTTTAATTATTGACGAAATTTCAATGATTGACGCAAGTTTATTTGATAAATTAAATAAAATTGCAAAAAAAATTAGGTTAAGTGATAAGCCATTTGGGGGAATTCAAGTTATTTTAACAGGAGATTTTTTACAATTACCTCCAGTTGATAAAAGTGGGTCAACATTATTTTGTTTTAAAAGTAGATGTTGGGATGAAGTGATTGATGAACAGATTTTATTAACAAAAGTTTTCAGACAGCAAGGAGATCAAAATTTAATCTCTTTGTTAAATTGTTTAAGAATTGGTAAAATTACAAAAGAAATTGAATCACAATTTAAAAAATTTGAAAGGGAAAAAAATTATACTGATGGAATTGATCCAACAGAATTATATCCAACTAGAGATGAAGTCGAAAAGTCAAATTATCAGAAATTAAATAAATTAAGTGGTAATTTGAAAATTTTTCAAAAAAAAGATATTCCATTATCAGATGAACCAGTTTCATCGTATATTGAAAAACAATTGGATTTACAGAAATGTCCAAGAACTTTAGAACTAAAAAAGGGTGCACAAGTTATGAGTCTCGTGAATGATTATGAAGATACTAGCATTGTCAATGGTACTTTAGGTATTGTGATAACATTTATTACCAAAAGAATGTATGATTTGTTTATTTTGAAGTTCAGTAATAATTTTAAGAATAATTTGAATATTTTATTATTTATTGGGGACTATATCGAAAATAAGAATTCTGTTGATATTGATTATTTCAAAAAGTCAAATAATTTAACCTCATACCAGATTGACGCTTTAAATGAATTAATTAAATTTGATTCATTGAATGAACCAATTCTACCGTTAGTTAGATATAGTATTAATACAATTGATGAATTCGCATATAAAATTATTTTACCACAACATTTTAAGTCTGACACATTGCCAAAATTTGCAAGAGAGCAATTACCATTAATGTTATCCTGGTCAATGTCAATTCATAAATCACAAGGTCAAACTTTAAGCAGAGTTAAAGTCGATTTAACTAAAATTTTTGAAAAAGGACAAGTTTATGTTGCATTAAGCAGATGTATAGATTCAGATCATCTACAAGTTATCAATTTTAGTAAAGAAAAAGTTCAGGTTAGAGAAGATGTTTTAGAATTTTATAGAAAACTATCAGAATAGATAGAAGGCATTTATATAATAATAATAATAATAAATTAATTATGTAATATATTTCCAAATCCAATGCATACCTCAAAATGATGATATTCTCAAAATCGTATAACGTTTTATTATCATTTCATATCAAATCCGATTACTTCAGAAAAATTAGTTGATTATTCCACTTCAAGCTAGATAACCTTAAGGATAAACAAATTGAGTAGTTTAATATAGGCATAATGCTTTTCAAATAAAAAAAAGTTGTTTATTATAATAATCGTATATGACGCGTTTTTTTAATGTAGCAAAGTTAGCTATCACAATACACTTTTATCATTCAACCAATACTTACCATGTGGATCATTGATATACCCGATATGGAGCTTCGATCGACATACTCTAAGATATTAGAACCAAACGGAACGTACACTTTGGGGAGACAGAATACTGATATCACAATTCTTGATGAAAAAAAAAAATTATCAAGGAAACAATTATCAATAACTATAGCAAATGATGATTTAAATATTGAAAACATTGGCCAGGCTTTATTTTCAGTTAAGGGTGATATATTACCCAAAAAATTTAAGTTATCTTATAAGTCATCCAAAGTTTATGATGAAATCACATTTCAAATGGTAAATAACTCCTGGTATTTTAAATTATTTCATATAGATCTAAATACTATTAAAGTTGGCGATAAAGAACTGCATAATAAATTAATTAAAATCGGATTGATAAACTTTAAGTTGGATGGAAATTTGAATAATAACCAAATTTTAATTGATAATAACATTAGACCTACAATAATAGAATCTGATTGGATCGATGAATTACTAAAAGCTCACTGGAAGAAAAATGGAGGTTTGAATAAATTAATTAAACCAAAATTGGAATTGAAATCCAATCCCAAAAGGATTTTAATTGATACTTCGAATTCAAACTCGGATTTAGATTCTAGTGATTATGGTGAAAATGATCGGTTGCCAAATAGAGGTAAAAGTCAATTAGATACACTGTTGGATAAATGGGATGTCTTTGAACCTATTCAAATAGAAAAAAGTCAAAGAAGAACAGAAGTAAAAGAAATAAAAGATAAAGATACAGAAATTGATGAAAGTTTGGAAAAATTATGTTTGAAAAGAACGATCGACCAAGAATCTTCAAGTAGTCATAAAAAATTAAAAACTGCAAGTTATTTGGAAATCGATTTGGCCCAGCAAGAAGAAAAACCGGTTGAAAATCCCAAGCGACAAGAAAATAATGATAAATTAGTTGATGCTTTTAAAAAGGTGAAAGAAATTAAGAAAAATGCTGTTGAAAGAGACAAAGAATTATTAAAAAATTATAAAGTAAATAGTGATATTAAAATAAAAAAATTTAGCATTGATATGACGGTAAATCAGACTAATAAAAAATATCAAATTTCTCCTAGCTCTAATAGACCTGAATGGAAAAATCGAATTAATTACAAACAATTTAGAAAAATTAACAATGGGTATAATCCAATTACAGATAGTACAATTAAATGTATTAAATTGAAAAAGGCAAATTATAAGTCTAATACTTTGCAGGTTAATATAGACGACCAATTTTTGAATGAACCAATTCCTGAACTTGATAATCAATTTATTAATCCAACCAGGAAACGAGGAATGGAATCTGTTGCCGGGCAAACATCTCGTAAAAAGCAGCCCAGACACGGTCAACAACCATTATTTTTGAATGATGATGATGATGGTGCTGAAGATGGAGATGATGGCCCATCTTTTATCTCAAAAAGATTTCAAGGTGATAGTTCCTTCGGGAAATTCTCTCAAAATACTATTTCAATTAACCAATTTTCCACTACAGGATCTGATGACGATGATATTCCAGTTTTTAAATCTAGAAGGCGATAATAATATATATGATGTTCTATATGAATTATAAAAAGTAATAAATGAGTCACGAACTTTGCCGCATACCACAGTTTTCTTAGAAACGCAACCTTTATAAAGCTTTTATTCGATTATTTAGATTTCAATTAATGATTAATATTATATTATTCGATTATAAATATGTTATCTAAGAGACACTAATAAATCACTGAAAATTTATCTCTTCCTTTGATTCTTCCATTTAAAAACCGACTTGCCTTCTTTTGTAATGATCTTCTTCTTCGGTCCATTTTTCATCAAATCTTTTTGTAATTTTAATTTCCCTGTAACATTTTGCAGTTTCTTTTCTCTTTCAATTCTTTTCTTTAAATCTTCTAAAGCCTTTAATTTTTCGGCCATCCTTAAAATTTTGCTATCATCATCAATTTTGTTATTTGAATCCACTTGTTTGATTAGTTGATCAACTTTTAATCTATTTTCTCTTTTGTTTATCAGTCTTTCATCGGTTTGAAAATATTCAACAGCATCAAAGTCATCCAGTTCCTGCTTATTATCCACAAACACTGTATGATTACCATCACTTTTAAAATAACTTGAATTTTTAAAATCTTTTTCAATTTTTTTACTTTCCTTCTGTGAAATCGTAGTTAAATAATTTAAATCTTGCGTTTTCAATAAAAATGCTTCATCAACACCTAAATTTTCAGTTCTATCTGAAATGAGTATACCTCTGTCATCTGTCTTTTTTTTAGTCATTGCATGATAATATTCATCTTCATTGTAACCCTTAGCCTTTGATTTTAATATACTTAATTGAGCTTGTTTCTTGTGGTAATCTGATGCTCTGAGTTTATAATCTTTCTTCTTCTCTAATAATCCGTACTTTTTACGACTCTGAACCTGAGATCTCTCTCTATGCTGTTTCTTTTGAACGTTATGCACAAGTTTGGTCATTGTATTAATTGTGTATTCTTACAGAATAATCTAAAAGAAAATTATTAAGCTCTAAAAAAAAACAAAAAAAAAAAAAAAAATATTGAAAAAAATTTCTAGACTTCCAAATTGGGAACAAAATGGCTTCATGTTTTAGTGTCCCTGTTTTTATTTCAGTTAGTTGCTCTTCTTAGGATTGAATTCTAATAAATAATGGCTACAATAGAACACGAAATAGCCGAATTATATAACCATGGGATCAATTTTGACTCAGACTTGTATGTTGCATTAACAATGTCTTTGACGATACGTAGGTCGATTCTAGTTTCGTCGGATCAACCAGGGAAATCTATGGACGAAGTAATGTTGATATTAAGAGATATTTGGTGTTTAGCAGATACAGACTTCAAACATATACAACTTCGAACGGGATTAGAAGACTTTTCCATCATACATACACCTATTTTAGTTTTGTCCAATCTGGAAATAACTGATGATAATTTTCAAAAACAATTGCTAAAGTACTTAAGTAAACAACGAACAATTTTAATACTCGTATTGTCTAAAAACTTCAAAATTTTCAAAAGATTACAAGATTATTTAATGTTTCAACAGTATCATACAACTACTTCATTAAAACATATAAAAGAAAAGATACAGGTTTCACGTGGATCAAAACTAAAGCAACTAGAAAAATATCGGCTTCTGCTGAACGACGTTAAAATAACAAATGAAATAAGAAGTTATATTTATGATATAGTCATTTTTACAAGGTACAATAGATTTGTCGTTGGCGGTGTTCCAACTTTTGTTTTAAAAGATTATGAACTTTTTTTAAAATGTTTTGCAATTTTGAACGGCTATAAATTTATAATACCACAAATGGTTAAATTGGCATCTTATAAGATTTTACCATTGAGAATAAAATTTTTGGACGATCCAAATGATGATCCTTCGGTGCTGTATGGTAGTAATCCAAAGTTAATTAAACAATTGAGGGATTCAATCGATGTTGATTATTTAATTGAAATAATTTTAAATGATGTTCCACCACCTATATAAAGGATTTTCTTTTTTTATTTTTCTACGTAAATAAATAATAGATTATAAATTTAAAAGCTAACTTTCCAAAATTTTAGACAAGAATCTGAACCACCAGAAACGAGTTCGGTTTCATTAATCCATTTAACAGAATTAACACCTTCTTTATGTGTATTTAGACTTTTAATATTTTTTGAAGCTTTTGAAACTGAATAAATAATAATATTTGTATCTAATGAACCAGACGCAATATGATCATTATCCTTATTCCAAGAGATTGAATTAATTCTAGATGTATGAAATGCCCATCTTGATGTAACCAAGGTAAAATCATCTAAATTGTAACACATAATTTTACCATTAGCATCTCCAACCGCCAAGTATTTCTCATTAAACGAAATAGACGAAAATGTTGGTTTACCCCTCATAACTGGTAATTTATTTGTAATTAATGCTAGTGTTTTAGAATCGTATACATTAATTTCAAAACTTTTAGAATTTGTCGCAATAACAAATTTTGGTGATATATCAACACTCGATGGTTCATAATCCAATTTAATTGATTTAATGACCTCACCTTTATCATTATACAATGATAATTCATCATTAAAAATAATTGAAACTGTATCTTTATTGTTACTTTTAATTTGAGTAGGTTGTTTATCGAAAACAGTTAAATTAACAATTGACTTGTCATTAATTTTTTTGAGTTTATCATCCCATGAAGCTGAAATTAAACAACCACTTAATTTCTCGATTCCAACAACTAAACCTTTATGTTCATCACCTAAAATTGTTGAACCAATTTCATTATTCCATTGTAAAATCCTACCATCATACGAACCACTATAAATTTCAGATTCAATGTTATTCAATGATGTAATGCTGACTTGGTGGCCATAAATAATTCTAACTGGCTTAGTTTCACCCTCTTTAAAACAATAAATATTACCATTTAAAGTAACACCAACAATCAGATCTTTAGCAGTTACAACAGCCAAAAATTGATTATCAATATTTTGCTCTAATTTCCAAGTACTTTTCAACTCACCATTAGTATCAAAACTTTTCAAAGAACCCTCAGCACTTGCAATGACAAAAGTGTCATTATTAATCCAATCAACTGAATAGATACCACCATTAACAATATTTTCTTTCTTAGTGATTAAATCTCCTTCTTTACCATTATAAATTGCAAAAGTTCTGTCAACTCCAACACTAACAATAAATTCACCATTTGGGGAAAATTTAACATCTTTAATAAAATTTGTATGAACATTCCTAATACTTTTAACAAATTTAAAAGGCGGACCTTGATAAAAGACGAGGCCAGAATCATCACCAACTGTGACAGCTCTATATGGTCTAACGGGTCTAATATCCACTGCATTAATTTGAGCAGTATGCCCAGATATTTCGCCAACTGTGTTACCAGAGTCAAATGTAAAGCAATGGCCACCCCGCTCTTTACCATCACCAACAGCAATAATTCTTGCTGAATCTGCATCCCAAGATAAGTCATTGATTCTTCCAGAAATAACTTGAAATTCACTCTTTAATAACATCGTTTCATTTGAACAATCCCAGACTTGAACCACTCCGGATTCATCACCAGATGCAATATAATAACCAGATGGCGAAAACTTTGCAACTGTTGCAGTATATTTATGTCCTGTGTAGACCCAATTATCAGTCAAATCTTCTAATGAACGTAAAACGACAGTTTTAGCAGATGTGTAGGCAATACGATTTGTTCGCTTATCGTACGATAAACGTGTAGATGTTGCACGTTTGGTAGATGGATTCCCAGGAATAGTAGCAGTTATTTCAATTGACATTATTTGTAGCTTAAATGAAAGTAAAGTAAGATATTATAGGGCAAGCTAAGAAAGAAATTAAAACAATAATAAATTGATCTATCATATTGTCAAGTTTTTGAATAAGCGCACCGATTACGTAATAAAATATTGTTCGTTCTCAATATATTAAACTGTGGCCTTTTTATCTTCATTATAAAACTTCGCTATTACCAGACTCACTTTCTCTATTTTGGGTAAACATCATTTTAATCATTTCAGCAACTTTAACTTTTCTAATAATATTCAAAGCTAAAATTAATGACAATGTTAAACAGTTATTCATTGCCGGGTAAGTGTTCAGTGTACTTATACCAGATAAATAAAGTGCAACAGTCTAATGATAATCGAATTGTAGACTAATTGTAATGTCTTTAAAAAAGGTACAAATAGCTGTTGCCAACGCCAAAAAAAAATATTGCTCAAGCTCGACTACAAACATTTAATGTAAATAAGTAAGCTAAAGCAAGGCAAGTAAAAAAGTTTAAATTTAAAACCATCTGTCTACTTATTTGGTTGAATAAAATGAGGAGCAATTAAGGAACAAAAGAAAAGCTAACCGTTTAGTTTTGCAAATGAGTGACATTATTTGTAGCGTGAAGCCTTTTATAGAGAATATTAGTAAGAAACAAGTTAAGAAGATCGATTAAAACAAAAAGAAAATAGCCTTTAAATAATCTAGTAAATCCTTATGTTAAGTAATATCAGTGAATGACTTCCAAATATGTATACTTTTACGATTTTGAGGTCTAGCTATTGCTCTACTTTTCAAAACTATCAGGGGATAAATAACAGATATGCCAAAATACCATGCTAGATTTATAGATGCCTTGGAATCGATAGATGAACTGAAGCTATCCATAACATGAAGCAATGAGCATTTGATAATTTTGAATTCTACCAAAGCGAGTAAAGGTTTTCCCATACCACTATGCAATTCTGAAATCCATAATCTAGTAATTTTTCTTCAAATAAACCTTTGATCCCGTTGTACTGGGTCTTTGGGCTATGACTTGCAAGTTTGATTTCGGCAGAATCAAGTGGATAAAATAGAATTGTGCGAACAGCCTCATGAATTGAGTCCCTGTAAATATTCATTAAAATTCATACCCTTTAACATCTACTATCGCCACACGCTGCTTTTTTAAAAATGTTGGGATTGGATTTCTTTAGTGTTATTCTAATTGGCACCTTTACAAACATTGATAAAACATAGGAAAAATGAGACTTCCGTAATCCCCGATAACATTCAGTCTAAGTATCTTTTTAAAACCAGTGCAGTATATACTGGTTCGTTTTTCTTTACACTGTAAAATAATTTGAGCTCTCCAAAATGGTGAAGTAAAAATTTGCATAATCAAAAGCTGATGCTCATGATTACAATGCAAAAGAGAACTAGAATCACCGTTACTATACTATTCGTAATTCTGGCTCAAAAGTAACTATTCTGGCTATACTATCGACTATGGAGAGAAAAATCAGAACAGATCATTATATGATTACATAAATCAATACTGCATACAATAATATTTTGCGATCTTGGAGTAAAACCGTCGCATAACGTTATTAATATGAACGTGCATATTGGTAAATCGGTAACTTTAGTGGGCAATTTTTGGATTTTAACTATAACCTCATTTCATTAAAATAATAATACCTTCACTGCTTAGAAGATGAAATTAAACTCATTTATACTCTGGACTTTATTTCCTCTGACTGAGCACCTTTTAAAGAGCTGTTAAAGGAGTTACTTAGTCTTATTATTCATTTCCTCTGTTTACTTATGGCTTTGCCCTACTGCCAATTTAATGGCATAGAAATAATTGAAATGAAAAAAAATCAGGAGCATAACTGTGAACATTGCATGTAACCAGATTTATTGATTAGATGCTTTACAAAATTATTATATAATTAAGAATCTCTTTTTGTTTAGAGAATTGTTTGGACTAAAATAAGTCCAATAGCCTGATTTAAAATTTGTAGATGCTATTTAGTTGAATGCTTAAAAAGAATATCAAAATAAAGGATTAAAAAACTCCCCGTCACCTACATTTACAAACTATCATAATCATTCTTGTTGTGGGAATTTTCCAAAAAATGTAAAAAAAAGAAATGCGCCAATCATTTCGATGACAACAAAAAGATAACCTCCAAATAACCCAGTAACTCCTTCATTTCTAATAATATCAGTAAATGATTTCCAAATATCTATTTTGCCATGGTTTTCGGGTGTAACGATAATTCTGCTTCTCAAAACTATTGAGGGATACAGTAAAGAATAAGCAAAATAGTCTGCTAGGCAATCAGAAACTGCGGAATCTATTGAAAAACCGAAGCTATGCATAAGACTAAGCGATGACCATTTGATGAATTGATATCCCAACAATCCAAGCAAATCTAATCCAATACCCCTAAACAATCCTAAAATTCCATCATTTAGTAATGTTTTTTTAAATAGATCTTTGATTCCTTTGTACTGAGTTTTTGAGTATTCACTTAATCTAGCATCATTTGCAAGTTTAGTTTCGGCAAATCCAAATGGATAAGTTAAGATTAAAGGAATAACAAACCTAACCGATCCTCTATAAGTATTCATTAGAATCCATGTCATGTAACGTTCACTATCGCTATATGATGCATCTTCAAAAATGCTCGGCATAAATTCCCTAAGTATTAATTCAATTGGGTCATTTACAAGATATATGAAAATAGGAGGTAAATATGATTTCCATAGTCCCCGATAGCCTTCATATTTGATTATCCTTTTGAAAATCTGTACAGCTCCTAATGGTTCGTCCGACTTTTCTGTACACTGTAAAATAGTTTGAATTCTCAAAAATGGTGAAGTAAAAAGGGATATGATTGCGTAAAATGTACCACCAATTATGGTCGAAAAAACATATATAAATATTGCTAATATAATCTTTAGCATTGTCAACTCGAGCCTAATTATTTCTAACTGTATAATCGACCATGCATAAAAAAATCTATAGAGATCTTTATCTAAACCAGTGTTGCATATAATAAATAGTCTTTTGCGATCTCGGAGTCAGCCGTCGCATGACTTTATTACAACGTAGGTGTTCGGTAAATCGGTAACTTTGGGGATAATTGTTTGATTTGATCGCGAGGTGGCACTATTTTTTATCTCGTTTCTATCATAGGAAAGAGCAGTAGTCTTCTAATATGATTCAAACCTGGTTCATTAAAAATAACATGTTACTATTAGCAGGATTAAGCCACTAAACTTAATCATTGAGTGCTTAAGATCATTTAAGATATTCTACCTATTCGTATCACCAATGGCATAAATAAAATTATAACTATAATATCCCATAAATGCACAAACCTCGGGTAATTGAAAATAATCCTAATTTATTACTTCTCCAATTTTTGCTATAGCTTCAAAATTAATTTTTATCAAATAGGCTTTAGTGTCTTCAAAATAATTCAAATAACTAATGCAAAATAAACTGAAGTACAACGATAAAAATTGTACATAGTCAAATCCATTCAATACTGCTAAAGCCTCAATTTCGTAAACAATGGATTTTAGTCCTTTTACAATATTATTGTTTCATTAGGCATATTTTTTTAACTTTGGATTTTAAATGAAGTAAATAAAAACCACAAAAAACTAAGAATAACTGAAACTGGATGTCAAAATAAAACAAAGAATATTACTCGAGACCAAATACAAATATTCAATATAAATGGTTAATATAAAGCAAAACAGCTGGATAACTTTAATTTAAAATCAATTGATGCCATTTACTTGGATAATTAGAGAAAGTATTGGAATGAAGAGTAAAAAAAAATCAATGATTATTTTTATTTTAGAACTATAAACTGATCAAAAAGCGTATGAACCAACGAAAAAGCAAAAACATCTATTAAAACAAAGAAATATCCTCCAAATAATCCTGTAATTCCTTCATTTTTAATAATATCAGTAAATGATTTCCAAATATTTATTACGCCATGATTTTTAGGCTTAACTATGGTTTTACTTCTCAAAACTACCAGGGGATAAGTTAAAGATGCAGCAAAAAAATCTGCCACACATCCCGATGCTGCAGAATCTATTGATAAACCGAAGCTGTGTATAAAACCAAGTAATGACCAACTGATCAAACCGTATCCTACCATACCAAGTAAATCGATTCCAATACCATTATACAATCCAGAAATTCCATCAGTTAGTAGGGTTTTTTTAAATAAATCTTTGATTCCTTTATATTGAATCTTTGAGTATTCGTTTAATCTAGCATCATTTGCAAGCTTGATTTCGGCAAAATTAAACGGATAAGTGAAAATTAAAAGAATAGCACTACTAACTGATTCCCTACAAGTATTCATTAAAATCCATACAATGTAGCTTTCACTATCGGCATATACTGCATCTTCAACAATGTTTGGGATTAATGAGATAAGTGTTGCTCTGATTGGTTCACTTACAACAAATGAGAAAACAATGGGTAAATATGACCTCCATAGTCCCCGATAACCTTCATATTTAATTATTCTTTTGAAAATCAGCACAATATTCAATGGTTCGTCTGACTTTTCGTTACATTGTAAAATAATTTGAGTTCTCAAAAACGGTGAAGTAA
This sequence comes from Kregervanrija fluxuum, assembly GCA_003707275.3. Lineage (NCBI taxonomy): Eukaryota > Fungi > Ascomycota > Pichiomycetes > Pichiales > Pichiaceae > Kregervanrija > Kregervanrija fluxuum. The sequence continues at coordinate 184,510 of PPNM03000021.1, forward strand.
AAATTGATATGATTAAGTGAATTATGCTAGTCATTATAACCCAAATGACAAATGAAATCACCGTTACTAGAATATTCGTCATTATGGAGTCAAATGTCACTAGTTCTAACGATACAGCCAAGTACGAATATAACAATATAAGATACCATTACATAACTCAGCAATCTAGCATTCACCTTCCACGATCTCGGATACTAATTGTCACATGGCTTTATTACAATGTACATGGGTATCGGTAAATCGGTAACTCTGCTATACATTTTTTGGATTTTATCGCTAAAGTTGAAATAATTCTTTCTCGATTAGCATCTCGTGAAAGTAATTTTTTTGTCCGCAAAATTTACATAGAAGACATCAGTTGAAAATGAGTTTATAAGTGTATCAGATTGTCATATCTAATGATAATCGCATCAGTCTATAAATTTTTTATTTTTGTATCCTAATGTTCGTTATCACTAAGGTTCATTTTCTTTAGTTTAGGTAAACAGTAATAATTTGTTTTGTTATAATGTCTAGTTTTTGAATAAGCGAAATGGTTTCGTAATAAATCATTATATTCGTTATTATTAGAATAAATAATTAAGCTATAAGTCTTTTCTTCTTTACAAATGTTCATTATTACCATAACCATGCTCTCTGGTAGGATTTCCGTTTCTTGGTTATTATTAAGCCTTTATTATCAGAATTTCAAAATAAGAATATAAAATTATTGATTATTTAGTAGGAAAAACTTCTGTGAAACTTTGAACGCCTATAGCAAATATTGGGAACAAAATTATAACATCAATATAATTCTGTGTAAAACTGAGAAGTTATCAGAATAAAAAAAAGACATATAATTTATTATGATTTGTATTGTATTGGTTTCTTTTTGACGTTTTCAAAAACATCAAAATTCCACTGTATTCTAATTGCCATTAAACTTCCATTTACAACATTTGAATAAATTAAAACTTCAATGTGTGGGTGATAAACATTATCGAAGAAACTCTCCTGTGTTTAGATTAAAATTCAACGTAGAGGATGCAAATAACCGAAACCAAAAAATATTAAAGAAAATAACACAAAATATTTTAATGGGCATGAAATAAGCTTGAAATGAAAGTACAATAACAAGGTAATTAAAGGGTTTGCAATTTCCAATGAGTATAATATATTTCTTTAGTCTATTTAGAAATAGCATCGAAAACGCAGATTAGAAAAATAGCCAGTTGCCCATATATAAAGTATCAATGTCATTTATGTTGAAAATTTTCATGAAGGACAAAATCATCAACAGGTTAATGCTAAAACCAATAAACGTAATAAAAACAACAAAATAACCTGCATATAATCCACGGATTCCTTCATTCTTAACAACATCAGTAAATGATTTCCAAATATTTATTCTGCCATAGTTTCTAGGATCAACTATAGCTTTACTTTTCAAAACTAAGAGGGGATAGCATAGAGATGAACCAAGAAAATATACGAAACCAATCAAACCCATAAAACCCACAGATACTAAACTAAATGGTAGAAGTGGTAAACTTACGTTAAAAATAATATGGAACAATAAATTACTAATGAAGTTAAAACTCATGACGATAATTAGATTTATTCCGATACCACTATATAATCCTGGAATTCCATCATTTAATAATGTTTTTCTAAACAAATCATAGATTCCAGGATACTGAATTTTTGAGTATTCACTTAACTTAACATCATTTGCAAGTTTAATTTCCGCGAAATCGAATGGATAGGTCAAAGCTATAGGAATAATATTTCTAATTGATCCCTTATAAATATTTATTAAAATCCATACAATACAATTTTTACTATCTCTGTATTGTACATTCTCAAAAATGCTTGGAGCTAAGTAATAGAGACTTAAATCAATTGACACATAAACAAAATATTTTAAAATATCTGGTAAATATGCTTTCCATAGTCCCCGATAACCTTCATATTTAATTATTTCATTAAGTATTGGCATAAAATGTAATGGTTTGTCTGATTTTTCAGCACATTGTAAAATAATTTGAGCTCTGTGAAGTGGTGAGCTGAAAGCTGATCTGAAAGAGTAGGGTAATATATCAATTTCAGAAATAGTTTGAAATACCGTTGCTATGATTGATGTCATTGAAAACTAAAATGTAACAAGTTGCAACGATTTAATTGACAACTCTATACAGAACTTTGTATAAACCAGTATATTTGATTCAACTTTTACGATTTTGTAGCCCTCTGTCGCATGATGATTGCAATGTACATGTGCATCGGTAAATCGGCAAATTGGTAACTCAGCGGGAGCTAAAGTATTTTTCATATCATTGTAATCACGTGAAAGTGGCAAAGTGATTTTTTTATCGGTAAGATTCTACATAGAAGACACTAATTGAAAGTGAACTCGTAGTTCCATTAGATTGACCTATTTATTGTTATCGCATCAATTTATGAATCTTTTATTTGTGTTTGTTTATGTTCATTAGCACCGGAGTTTACTTTCTTTGGTTGAGATTCTTTTTGAGCTATTCTTTTAACATCGAATATATCAAAATTCAAGTGATTTGAGTCAGTCGTATCGACTTTAAAATCAGGAACATATCTGTAATTTTCTTTGTCCTTAATAGATTGATTGAAATCTTTTAAATCTGGCTTGACTTCATTATAAATTTGAAACAAAGATTTGCCTTCCATATCTTTAACTGTTTTTAAAACTTTTGATGATAGTAAAATATTCTTTATAAGTAAGGAATTTTGAGGACAATTGGAATTCAATTGATTTCTTAAAAACTTAGAAATTAAAGGGGTATTAGTACCATTTTTCATTGGGAATGAATCCCTTTCGTTCATTTTAATTATTGAGGAATCATCGATCTCAATTTGTTCATCTTTATCTAAATCATAATCATCCACCAACTTATCGATCAATTCAACCATTTCGGAGTTCGGATAATTTTCATCTTTATCTTTCATGTTATCTATTTTCGGTAAATTAACTAATTTCTCATCATCTTTAAAAAGAATTTCCACTATTGTAAAACAATCAAAATCAATGTCATCTGAAAATTCATTTATAAATCCATTTGGAATTAATACAGACAAAGAAATGTTGCCCTCTCTTTTAATAAATTTGACTATACCAACTAATTTTTCTCGTAGCATACTAGAACAAAGCTCATGAAACATCCTAATATCCTTCAAATTACCATTCTTATTTGGAAATAAAATAATTGATTCTCCACGATAATACCAAGGTGGGATTTTATCCTTTTCGATAAATCCAATTATATCAATTCCCTTATTTCCAAAGACTTTAATATCTTTAATATTTAAATCTGAAAATAATAATTTTGATTTACCAAACTGTAAACCTTCAATAATATTACTTGGGTCGATTTTAAATTCATTCATTTCATTGGATTTTTCCTCAGCATCATTGTCATCTCCTTCTCTGTTTTCTGCATCTAATTCAGCTTCATCATCTTTTTGTATAAAATAATAATAGTTTTCAGATAATTTGACACCGTCGCCTTCATCATTAACCCCAACAGTAGTGCCTATTACCCATTCACCCCGTTTACACAATGCATAACCATTAACACTGAATCCAATTGACAATTGGTCATGTACCCAATTGTAGCCTGTCTTAAATTCCAGATCTTTAACTGTATTATCGATATTAATATTATTCAAATTTGCCCCGATTCTAATAAGTCCATTAAAAATTTCGAAAGGTTTTTTTATTAGTCCGGGTATTAAATCCCAATTTTCCACAAATTTCATTGCCATTGACAATTCTTCATCACAAGATTTATCATTCCTTGAAACTGTCAACGGTAAATCTAAAATCTCCTTTGAATCTTCAATTAAAGCTCTTAAGCAAGTCAAGTTATCTTCGGATAACGATTTTAAATAATTATCATCACACAGAAGACTTAAATCAAACCAAACTAAATTCAAAAAAACTCCAGTATTCTTGATTCTATTTGTCAATTCCATATCGTAATCAGTCCAATTATGTTCTCCAACTAATGGAGAAATAATGATTAAATTATACTTCAATTTTGATTTATTTTTTTTTTCAATTCTTAATTGAATATCAAACTCAATTTCAGTAATTAATTTATTGATACCCAGAAGAATATCGTCATTAGTACTTTCAACTTTGATGTTTTTAATAACTTGGACAATTTCAAACCATGATAAATTATTTGGTTCTTTAATTGCACCATTAATAACATCTTTTAAATTATTTATTGAAAATGCATGAGATTTCGGTAAAGAATTTGGTAACAAAAGCAAATTATAAATATAATCTTTTACTTTTTCTAACTCAGGTTCAATGATTGAAGGTTGATCCAATAATATATAAGTTTTTTCTGATCTAATTGGAGCTTTAGGTGGCATTTTCTACCATTTATATACTATGGGTATAAAGTATATAATTAAAGAATGTATGTCAAGCAAGAATCTGCAAATTCAGGTTCGCGTTTATTGTTGTCTAATGCACAGCAGGGGTTGTCTATGAGCTTGATATCCAAATAGCAATAGCTTTATAAAATCTGATTAAATCCTAAATTATACAGTGTCATATATTGAAGAAGGCGATTGGTATCCAATCTTTAGTTTTAATAATGTTGCAAAAGAAAAATGGAACAAGGTAATTGAGATTTATCATCTTTTTACAATTTTTGGTGAAATATTTATAATATGATATATTTACAAGAACAAAATGAACGAATGATTAAATAAATAGATATAAAGAATAATAAACAACTCAATCATTTAACCTTCTTTGCTTTTAATTTAATTGTTTCACCGTTAAAGTAAATACCTTTACCCTTATATGGTTCTGGTGGACGCATATTTCTTAGTCTGGCAGCAAATAAATTTAATTTTTGTTTATCACAACCTTCTAAAACCAGTAATGTTGGTGTTGGCGTTGAGCAAGTAATACCTTCTGGTATTGGTAAACCTTGTAAATTACATTTACCCACCTTCATTTTGACCCATTTGACACCATCAATATCTTCAAGCATACATCTATAACCAGTACCTTGAAATCTTAATGTTGAAGAATGTCCTTCACTAACGCCAACAACTGCATTGTTGATTAAAGATCTCATTGTACCCCAAAGAGCTTTCTGAATCTTATTTTTACGATTTGAAATATTGATTTCAATTGTATTATGCTCTGTTCTCTCAACTTTTAAAAAATCTGGAATCGCCAGGTTAATTTCACCCTTTGGACCCTTGATAGTGTAGAGATTGTTTAAATTAATTGATTGTGAACCTTTTGGAATAATCCTTGGGACTAAAAGAGGTAATGAAGAAACCTTGATTTCCTCTGTGACAAAAACAGGAGATGAACCAACATGTGACAACACAGAACGAGAAGTAGAGAATAGTCTTTTGTTAATTGTTGCTAACATCTTGGACGGTTAGTTTCAAATATATCGAGAGGTATCCAGTTCTATAACATAAAAAACTGAGAAAATTTGTAAATGGCAATGTCGAACATTTCAGTTAAGAAAACTCTGGGACGATCGACGGACTTGTTTCTCGTAAGAAGGGAAAATTTTAAATTATTTTCTACATTTTTTTTTATCATCTCTTTAACAAGTCTCCGTTTTAATTAGACAAATATAAATAATATATAATGGTTAGAAAACTTAAATTTCATGAACAAAAATTACTTAAGAAGGTTGATTTCTTAAATTGGAAACAAGATAATAATCATAGAGAATCGGAAATAATAGCTAGATATCAACTAAGCAATAGATCTGATTATATGAAATATAATAAAATCTGTGGTCATATTAGACAATTAGCAAGAAAACTTGCATTATTGCAACCAAACGATCCTTATAGAATCAGTCATGAACAATTATTATTAGAAAAATTATATGATTTGGGTATATTAGCAACCAAGTCAAAAATTTCAGATTTAGAAAATAAAATTTCTGTTAGTTCATTTTGTCGGAGAAGAATTGGTATATTGATGGTTAAATTTAAGATGGCTCAAAACATCCAAGATGCAAATAAATTTATAAAACAAGGACATGTTAGAGTTGGACCAAATTTAATAACAGATCCGGCATATTTAATTACAAGAAATTTAGAAGATTATCTCACTTGGGTTGATTCAAGTAAAATCAAGCAAAATGTTCTTAAATATAGAAATAAAGTGGATGATTATAACTTGGTTTAATTTATAGTATTCTATACCATATTATATATCATTTAGTTCTTTTAATTCATTTTTTAATTTTTCATTGTTTAAATTCGATGCTTTTTTATTAATATTCGAAGGCAATAATTCTGAATTTGAGAGCTCAAGTAATTTAATCTCCTTTCGAAGGTTAATTGCTGTGAATGCTAAATGGTTATAACATTCAGAAACGTTTGATTTGAATATTTCTTCATTGTTTTCGTTGAGATTTAATTTATCATCGTGTAAATTATCCAATACTTTTGAAAATGAATCTAAAAAGGAAACGATGGCTTTATCTGTATTGTGTAGGGAATCAAGTCTTTCCTTGACATATTCTCTTTTGTTTTCCGGATCCATTATTTAAACCTGAGTGAATAATTTAGACATAAATAGATAAATACACATTATATTTACCGATAAAAATAAATTCGAAAATCTAATACTGTAAATATACATCCTTACACATGGTTAACCCTCACACGTGCAAATTAGACATATCTTAACCCTTTTTCATCATCTCACAAATTTCCATTGAAAAACTTTTCTCAGTAATTTTCCAGTGAAATATGTTTTTGATTAATTTGAAACTCTTTGTCGTCTCAAAATTACCTTATTCTCAATTTCTTTTGGTTATCCATTATCAAACATGTCTGACGAATCAGTTGAAGTTTTAGTTTTAAGAGGTACCTTAGAAGGTCACAATGGCTGGGTTACATCACTTGCCACCTCTCCAGCGAACCCAGATTTATTATTATCTTCTTCCAGAGATAAAACTTTAATTGTTTGGCAATTAACCAGAGACGAAAACAACTATGGTGTTGCTAAAAAGGCTTTAAGAGGTCACTCCCATATCGTTCAAGATTGTGCTTTAACCCCAGATGGTGCTTATGCTTTCTCCGGTTCTTGGGATCAAACTTTAAGATTATGGAAATTATCCACCGGTGAATGTGTTACCAGATTCGTTGGTCACACTGGTGATGTTATGTCAGTTTCCATTTCTCAATCTGTTAGACAATTTGTTTCTGCTTCAAGAGATAAGACCGTGAAGGTTTGGAATGCTATTGGTGAATGTATTGAAACTTTACAATCTCATTCTGACTGGGTTTCCACAGTTAAATGTTCCCCATCTGATACTGCTATTGCTATTTCTGCTGGTTGGGATAAAACTGTTAAGGTATGTTCTAACTTAAATTTAAATTTTCCTGTTAATTTGTCATTTATTATTTTTTCAGTTCAAATGATGTATTACATATTTGCTACTTCGGACGGTTTTTAATCGAATGAGACATAAAAATATCACCAAGATCTCTGATGGATGCATTGATTAAAAATTAATTGACAATTAATTCATTGATTAAAAAAAATCATTATACTAACACTCACACTTTTTTTCTCCTTTAGACTTGGGATTTAACTGACGGTTCTTTATTATCAGACTTTATTGGTCACACCGGTTACATTTCATGTATTACCATCTCTCCAGATGGATCATTATGTGCTTCCGGTGGTAAAGACGGTTCCATCATTTTATGGGATATGTCTTTGAAAGAAGTCTTATACACTTTAGCTGCTGGTGATGAAATCAACTCTTTAGCTTTCTCTCCAAACAGATTCTGGTTAGCTGCTGCAACAACCTCTTCAATCAAAATCTTCAACTTACAAGAAAGAACCTTAAAGGATGAATTGAAGCCAGAAGTTGCTGAAGGTAAGACTCCAGAATGTATTTCTTTAGCTTGGTCTACTGATGGTCAAAACTTATTCTCTGGTTACACTGATAACTTAATCAGAGTTTGGCAAGTTATGACCTCTTCTTAAATTTTTAGAAGAAAATAAACTATAATCTATATATAAAAAAAAATCAATAAAAATAAACTAATCATTTTTTTTTTCTTTTCAATAATCAGCTTAGTCTGTAAAACTTAACTGCTCAGCTTTTGTTTAAATCAAGTATAGGTAAACGCAATTTTTTCGGCCGTTTTAACTACTCTGCATAAACAGTCACTAAGATGTCCCTTATTCGTATTCATACATGCCTCTTCCAATTTACTAGTTTAATTAATTGTTTTTCATACAATGTATCATAGTTGATAACATCATTTTTGTTTTAAACCATTTAGCATAAACCTGTCTATAAAATGTTTTTGTCAAAAAATATATTTAAATCGTTTCATCATCAATTTTCTCAATAATCTGAGTTAATCCATTCTCTAGTGCGAGTTCCTTAGCTTTATCAAAGAATGTGTCGGCTTCCTGTAAATTACCACGATGAAACTTTAAGATACCCAATGAATAATATGACATAGCTAAATTTGATTTATCCCTTTTAGATTGCCTTCTTTCACTGATACCAGTGAGAATTTCAATTAATTTTAAATAAATTTCTTCACTTCTATTCCATGCATTATTCATTTGAATTTCCTGTCTAATTAAAATATCATTCCATGACTCATCGTTTAGTTTTTTAATTTTATTTATCTTCATCTCTCTATCAATACCTAATTCATACCATGTAGAACTTAAATTCAAAACTTCGGTTAATCCAATCACGTCCTTAAAATCACCAATAACACTCCACAATATATTGCTCTGTAATAAATTTATACTTTTCTCATAATTTTTTTTCCTTAATTCAACCATTGAATAATAATCTCTAGTTCTTAGAAAAGACTCAATCCAATCCGGCCATTTTTTATCTTTCCAATTTCTTAATAAATTCCAACATTTTAAAAAATCTTTACCGTCATCCCCATTAACATATATATCAATCCATTCATCCTTATTTTCCTGCCATAAATCCAAAATTTCAATCACATTCAATTCTCTACCAACTCCAATTTCAACTATCCATGGCATTTCTTTTAGAATTTCAACATTTTCAATATATGATAACCTTTCACTGATAACTTTATCCACTGTATTCAACCAATCTCTTCTATTGACTTCTTCCATTAACATTGCCCACCTAGTAGTTACAATTAAATCTCTATCAATTAATAATCCTCTTTCATCAAGATCAGTATCATTATTAACAATGCCATCAAATAAAAATTCACCTAAATTCCAATAAACCTCTAATTCTCTTTCTTTCATACCTAACTTCTCATACATTTCACCAATTTTTAAAACAATACCTGTATATTGTAAACTGAATTGATTCATTTCTTCGTCTTTTGCTAATTTTAATGCTTTCTGATAATATTTTAATGCCTCTAGATAATCTTCATGGCCATCCCTTTCTTCCCACAAACCTTTACGTAGCATTCCTGAAACATCAGTCGAGTATGGATTCCACGGTTGCCAAAAATACATCAATGTTGAAAAGCCAACAATTGAAATGAATGTTGTTTGAATAATCTTACCTATTCTTGATGACCGATGTTTTTCTTTGCTCAACTTTGCATGTTCCAAAATTGCCCTTTGGGAAGGTGGAATATATTTTGAAGTTGTTGACTGGTGTCTAACAAGGTTTAAAAATAACTTATGCGGCTTGTAGGGGTAACTTCTCATCATTTTATAGATTGATTTGGGAAAGAAAGATGCTATAGAAGGTTACAGTAAGGCAAAAAAATAATGCAGTAAAAACTCCCCGGAGGCTAAAAGATAATGTGGCTGATATTGATAAGAAAGCAGCTTATTTAAGTATAAACAATATAAAATTAAAATTTATTTAGTCATATAAATACCACTAGTAACTGGTATGAAGATGTAATCGTATGCCGTTTAAACGGAATACGCTAAGTACATGATGCTCAGCGATAAGTGTATTCAGTCTGACATTACCTAATTGAGATAGGTAACCGGCATTTTTGAACATTTCTAACTTAAATATTTCCCTTCCAGCTGCTACGTTAATCATATTATTAATTTTAAAGGAATTTGTGTGTTGTGTAGTGAATGAGTAAAGTTTACTTAATTCAATCTGGGAGTTTTTCCCGTTGAATTAAATAGAATACAGTCTTCTAAATAAGACGATCAACACCTTAGAGTGCCAATCTTTCATTCTTGTTTTATTGGCGTTTATTAGCATACGGTTTAAAAGTACATATAGATACACTTGAATACAATTTTTAGTTAAATCAAGAAAAATCCAATACCTAATTCTTTAACAGCAGATAACCAATCTGAATTACTAATCCAAGCTTTATCTAAAATTTTTAAAACTTCACCGGCTGGTAAATAGCCACCTAAAAATTGAATTTTAAATCTACTATAAAAAAATTCCCTATTTTTTAAATTATTGGAATTACAAGCTGCTATAAATAGTGCAAATATCGAACAGGTTTCGGCGCTTGAAGCGGATTCAATACTGGTTTCAAAAATAATCTTAATCGAATTTGATAAATTTTGTATTATTTCATGGCTTTTATCAAATTTTAAAACTCTTGTATAATAATGTATTAAACCTGCTAAATAAAACGCCTCGTTTGTAGATACTAGTATTGGGTCGACATCGTCAACTGTATGTTTTGAGTTTTCATAGGCTTTTGTAAAACTAATTTTCCATTGAATTGAACGGTGAATAAAATCAACATCGAATGGCTCATTTAATTTATAATCTTCAACTTCTTTAATTAATGAAAGTAACTCGTCAAAAATAGGTAGTAACTTGATATCATAACCTAATATTTTGTCAATTTTGCTGGTTGATTTAATTTTTAAATTTTTATATATAATCATTTTTGAGGGCATTTTAAAATTTTTCGGTGAAATGCCTGAAATGACAACCATTATATCATGAAATGCCATCCAACGAAGTAGAAAAAAAACTATTTCATCACATTCATTTATAGTATTATAATTTTTCAAAATTTTATTAAAGTTTTCACTTGAAATTGTCATGATTTCAAAATATGTTTCCAGATTTGTTCTCGTATATAACCTTTGTGTACATAATATTAATGAAGCCATTGTCATCGCTTCAGGACTCGAGTTTGGATCTTTAGCCGCTGAAAACAAATTTTTAATACATCTTGAAACTAATGCTTCAATTAATTTTGGTGTTGCATTTGAATCATTCAAAACTGATCTTCTATAGGATAATGAAAATGCCAAAATAATATCCAATAAATAATCATTTTTTAAGGCGTATTGGGGTACAATTGTATTAAATGGATTATCTTTATAATTTTCAGGTTTAACGAGAACAAAGCAATGTGCTGCAAAATTAACATAAAATTCAAAAGCATCTTTAAAATATGGAGTTGCCATAATTTTACTTGAAGGAGGTAATGGTAATAATTTTTTAAAATTCGAATCATTAATATTTGAAGGGGTCATGTAAGACGGAACAGAATGTGATTTTACTTGACTAGTTATATATTCATGTCTTCCTGTATTAATGACATGATGATAATGATCCCCATTTTCATCATTTCTGGTTTCAATTTCATCTCTATTCTCATTCTCATCTTCATCTTCATCTTCATCTTCATCTTCATATTTTGAAAACAAATTCGACCTATTTTTATTCTTAACATTTTTGTCGGAAGCTGTAAAATTTTGTACTCTAATTTGACTGAAAATATTTGACCTTTCTTCATTTCTATTTGTTTTACTAATTCTATCTTTCGGTTTTGCAAATAAAACATTGAATGGATAAAAACAGGGGCTGCCTCTCTTTGAACATCTTGAGCAAGAGGGTTTCTTTTCATCACATTTAACCTTTTGTTTTTTACAAGTGGCACACCCTGATCGGCTTCGTAGTGCTGTAACTGCCATATTGTGTATAGACAATCAATGAATTGTATAGAGTCGGAACGGCTAAAATAGTTTCATTTAATTCAGTCTTAGACAAAAAAAGTACTAATATTTTTTTCCCAAAATTTTGTTGATGAATTTTAAAATCTTCATTTAAAAAAAGAGTTATCCTGATTAATTTTAAATTGAATCTAATATTTCTAAACTTACATTTTTTCGATTAAAGAATGCTAGAAGTATAAAATCAATCAACGTTTATGACATCATATAAAAAAAATAAAACTACAAAACTCAAAGCAAGATTAAATATAATATTCCAATTATTCTTCTGTTTCAACATGTTTCATAACGATTTCATTTACTAATGATATTGGATAGGCAGGTCCAAAACCATGACAAACCTCTTGGCCTCTCAAACTATCCATAATACCAGGTATGTCAATATCCAAATCCTCATTTAAATTACTGAATTCAACCAAATAGTCCCAAACTGCTCCTACGGTCAAAACTTTTTCATCTTCATATTTGTAAGATTGACTAATTTTATTCTGAAATGATTGAATAGTTAATTTATGTTTGGATAAATCAACTGTCCCATTGATAAAATCTGATTTTGAGGTGTTTGGAAATTTAAATGAAAGGTTGGGAATTACACCTGGAATGGAATTTTTATCAACCCCAACATTTGCTGATAACGTGTCATGCGAAATTACACTTGAATTTGGTGAACATGTTGTCGCTGTTGTACCTTTTGTTTGCAATAATTGATTCTCCATGTCTAGAAGTAAATTTTTTTGTTTTATATCATTTAATTGTTTTTCTAATTTGAGTCTTTCAACTTCAGCCTTTTCAAGTTTTATTGACAATTCTTTAAGCTTACCCTCCTTACGTTCTCTAAATGCCCTTTGGGCAGCCCTATTTTGAGCTTTCCTTCTTTGATAAAGTTCCTCTTCTGTTAATGTGGAAGTATCAATGGGAGAAAATTTTTTGTCATTATTCATTAAAGCACTTCTATTGTCATAGTTATTGCTGATACCGGAACTGTTACTATCGTTCGTTGCCGGATTAGAAGTATGTTGTTGCGTTTCTAGTTCCTGAAGTTGCTGAGGTGATGGATAAAATAGTGGTTCCTGGGTCATATCTTTGAAATATTCCGTGTACTGGTGATTTTGTTGCTGCTGTTGTTGTTGAAGATTTTCATCGCTGAGAGCATAAGAGACAGGGTTATCTAATGTGAAATCCATTTGATTCTTTGATTAGTTATACGATAAAAAAGAATTATTTTAAACCAATGAAAAAAAAAAAACCTCAATGGAAAAAAAATGTCTGGAGATTTCTCAGTTTGCCTTTCATTGCCTTTCATATCGTTTGTTTAACATTATCAGTATCAAATATCCATTGTTGAATATCAACTATCAATTACCAATTACCAGAAACTCACTAAGTTACAATGACTACTATTTCTTCATCTGTTGAGAAATTAAATAAATCATTTGTTGAATGTCCACGTGCTGTGGAGAATTCACTCAATCAATTAAAACAATTTCGTTCCAATTTCACCAAATCTGTTGCTTCTTTAGCCAGTGCATTAAAGGATGATTTTAATAGACCAGTTCAAGAGACCTTCACTTGTGAATATGGTCCTGTATTATCAGAGTTAGAGTATTTCATCAATAATATTCATTCTTTATTAAAACCTTCCTCACCTGATGTAATTCCTGCAGCTTTTTCCACTTTGGATATTAAAATAGAACCGATTGCCCTAGGTACAGTTTTAATTATTGTTCCATTTAATTATCCGTTACTTTTATCATTATCTCCATTACTTGGCGCTTTTACGGGTGGAAATAATGTTGTAATTAAATTACCTTATGATCAGTGTCCGGAATTCTGTTCATGTTTGAAACAAGTCTTGGATGATTCTTTTAGTGGAGAAAATCTATTAGTTATTAATGGTGGAATTAAAGAATCACAGCAACTACTGGACTGTAAATTTGACAAAATTTTATTTACTGGATCTGCAAGGGTGGCCAAAATTATCCAAAGTAAAGCAAATGAAAATTTGACTCCAACAATTTTGGAATTAGGTGGTAAATCTCCTGTTTTTATCACTAAAAACTGTTCGGATTTACCAATTACAATTAAAAGGTTACTTTGGGGAAAATTTACAAATGCCGGTCAGACTTGTGTTGCACCTGATTATGTTTTAGTTGATGAGAGAATTTATGATGAAGTTGTTGATCAATTTAAGCAAGTTTCAAGAGAGCTATTTCAAAATTTTGATGAAAATTCAGATTTCTGTCATTTGATTGATGAACATGCTTTTAATAGATTAACTGAATGTTTGAAATCAACTAAAGGTGAGATTATTATCGGTGGTAATTCTAATAAATCAAAATTATTTATTGAACCAACAATTATTACAAATATTAATTGGCAAGATTCTTTAATGAAAGAAGAAATTTTTGGTCCATTATTGCCAGTTATTAAATATTCCAATTTAAAGGATGAAATTCTTAATGTTATTGATTATCATGATACTCCATTAGCATCATATATTTTTTCAAACTCTTTGGATGATATAAGTCAAATTAAAAAAATTAGATCTGGTAGTATATGTATCAATGAAACTTTAATGAGTGGCGGTTGTTTAAGTGCACCATTTGGTGGTATTGGTAGTTCAGGTTTTGGAAATTATCATGGTACTTATTCGATTAAAGCATTTACTCATGAACGTACAATTATGAAACAACCAATTTGGAGTGAATTTTTATTAAATATCAGGTATCCCCCATATACTGAAAAGAACTTAAAAGTTTGGTCTTTGATGAGTAAATTACCATTATTACCAATCAAAACTGCAAAAAATATCTCTTTCTACCTGTTAGTGCTTGTTATTGGTATCTGTCTTGGTAAATGGTTAAAGTAATATCTTACTAGTTTACATTGTTTTTTATTTGTATTTCACCATTACGTCCTTTATTTTTTTTTATTTTATCCCCATTTTATACACCTCTTTTTATGAATAAATTAAAATTATGCACGAAACAGAGATTATTCTCTGGTGGTGGGTTATAAAAAAATATGTCTAATTCTTTTGGAAATACTTAAAATAAAAAAACAAACTGCGCAAGCCCGGAATCGAACCGGGGGCTCAACTATGGCAAAGTTGAATTTTACCACTAAACCACTTGCGCCTGTTTTGTTTTGTAACGAACCCAGACGAAGTCACTTCTCCGTGACTTTGATTCTTTGATAAGCCGTTCACGTGACTCTAACGGAGTCAGTGAAACTCCGAAATATATCAAGGAACTGTTCCGACGCCGAAC